>CM071803.1:41676891-41726891 GCA_036559045.1 Platycarya longipes | reverse complement strand
GACCTCCGATTGATCTTCGAACACGCGTACGTAGGCGGATAGGGGGGGAGGGACTAGAAAGTCCACAAAATTCAAACTCGATGGAGAAGGTTGAGGAATCCTTGTTGTGTTGGTACGAAGTGGATTCCAGGTAGCGAATATCAGCAACACGGCGTCCCATTGAATGCAGAAAACCTGGTCGATTTTCCCCTGCCTTTTCATTCCTGAAAACCAGATGGACTCCGCAACTTTTGAAGATCACCTGTCTCTGTTCACTAAAAACTTTAACTTGTAGATTTAATGGGTTCAGATGATCGTGTATGGCTGCATTACTACTCCATTTCTCATCGTCTAAAATGGCGTAATGCAGCCATACATGATCACCTGAATCCCATAAATCAACATAATGTCTCTCAGCCCTATCCTCTTGGGCAACATTCCATCCGGTTGTGAAACAAAGATAAGTACCTCCACTGAGGTATGCCTTCTGAATAGGTTGGAGAATGACACATATTAAAATTCCTCTTATCTTTTCCAAAATCTTCTGCCCATTTATTGTTATTCGACAGGAACTCCTATCCTCTTTGCAGACTCCATACCAATGGCTGAGTTTGTATGGAGCCGGATTATTGGAATTTTGCTTCCTATGGCTAAACAAGTTTGGAATAGCATTTCCCGGAAATATAATACCCTCTGAGAGGTTTTCAATGTGTGCCTGTAAAAAGAAAATATATCAGTAAATTTCAACAAAACAAGTCAAAGCACACACAAACACCAATAAGAAAGAGACAAATGAGGAAGGCAGATACCTCACACGAACTAGGATTTTCCCTAAAGTACCTCTCTGTATTCATAGGATTTTTGTGCCATCCGTACAACTTAATCCATCCTATGTCTCGTGGTTGACTTGTAAATAACTGCGGTAGTTCTAATTCATCTGGAAAACTTTCCAATGACATGCATCCAGTTGCATCTACCATTGCTATTCTTAGTGGGAGTGCAGGAATTTGTTGAAGGTTTTTGCAATTCCTTAAATCAAGGGTCCTCAACTCAACAAACTGGTTCAAGCTTTCAGGAAGCCTAATAATATCACTCCCTGATAGATCTAAATGATGTAGAGCAAAATAACGATTGAGACTCATCAGGATATCTGGGTCTGGCAGGTGACACTTTTGAAGACCCAAACATTCAAGCTTCGGAAGGTCTATTGAGCAACAATCATCGTTCAAGATATTTGGAACAAAAACCAGTTTTGAACTGCCAGTAAGAGACAGAGTCTTCAGATGTCGAAATCTAAGAATGCCAGTCGGGAGATGCACAAGATTTTTGCAGCCTCTTAGATCTAATCCTTCAAGTCCAGAGAGGTGCCCAATGGATAAAGGCAATTCTTTTATATTGGTGTATGCAAAGCTAAGCTTCCTTAAACATTCCCTTTCAAACTCAATCTCAGGAAAATTTTGGAGGTTTAAGCAACCTTCAGCGCAAAGACATTTTAGATGTCTAAACTTGAGGCTTCTTGGCAAACTGGTGAGATTAGTGCAACGGATAAATGAGAAATGCTCAAGCTTATTAAGGGATCCAACAGAAGCATCCACCTCAACTAAATTGTGACAATCAGCAACATCCAACCTTTCTAAATTTGGAGTCCTTGAAAGATCGGGGATTTTTGTCAGAAATTTACAGCAATCGAAGTCCATTCTGGTCAGCTTCTGGAAATTCTGTCAAGAAAAATTCGAGATAAAGTTCACTACAAATATGTTTACAACATAATTAAAAAGAATAATGAAAGTTTTACAATAAGGGTTGTACCTGCAATCCCACTCCCAACTCCTTGATGAGGCCATTACTTATTCTAAGATCAACCAGTTTCTTTCCATGGAAATTACTCGGCAATGATTGTGAAGGATATCCCGGCCAATCAAGCACTATTAACTCATTAGAAAGATAATTAGGGCCCCCAGAGAATCGTGCATTACGATTTATGAAATATTTCAAATTTTTCATCTTCATTAATGCCTCCGAACTTAAGCATATCAAGTCTTCTTTAGGTAAATCTATCAGCATTCCTTCAATTCGGCCTGTTCCCTGATTAGATGATGATGCATGTGCCAACAAAATCCAAGCCTTAAGTTCTCCATAGCTTGCTAATTGGTAGAATTATATTAAGGAAACTTTTATGTAACACACATCTTCCTACTATACATGATGTGACACATTTATTATCATTAGATAGTCTTTTAATTGATTTTTTTATCATCCAACGATAATAAATATACCATATCTTACATATTGATATGAAAGTGGAATGATGTCATGGTACTGTATTTGCTCTTATATTAATAGTCTTTTAAGAATGAGAATATATTTCAATTATAAAGAAGAAAAAACATATGTTAACTATAATCATTTTTCAAAGTAATTCTTACCGTATTTTCTTCAAGTACATGACAAATATCTTCATGAGAATATAATCTGCTACGTCTGCCAGGCTCTGTTGGTGATTCTTCTCGAATAATTTCTCTACCCATATCTTGGAGCAAGTCGTGCATCTCAAAACGGCCCCAATAATCAATGGTTATAAGACACTTATCCATGAGCTTTTTTACACCAATATTTGGACAAAAGCCTCGACTATCCAATATTTTAATTACACGATCTTTGTCATATCCCTTAAAGAAGCATGCAATGTCAAGAAAAATATTCTTCTCACTTTCACGCAAACCATCAAAACTAACTCTTAGTATTTTTTGAATCTTTTCATGAGGACTTCTTTTGTATTCATCTAAAGCACTTTCCCATTCTTGTATACTTCTACCATGTAGATCTGAACCAAGCACTTCCAAAGCAAGTGGAAGGCCCCCCACATAATCTATTATACGTTTTGTCAATTCCACATAATTTTCCGGCGGTTCCTTTTTTTTGAAGGCACACAAACTAAAGAGCTTAAAAGCTTCTTCATGATTGAATCTCTCCAACTCGTATGTTGCTTCAACTTCATGATTAGCCAATAAATTTTGATCTCTTGTTGTTATGATAATTCTACTTCCTAATCCAAACCAATCACAATCTCCTGCCAAAACTTTTAACTGTTCCCATTCGTCCACATCATCAAGAATCAGAAGAACCTTTTTAGTGTGAAGCCTCTCCTTTATCACATTGGTTCCTCTATCAACAAAGTCAATATTACAACACCTAGATGCTCCCAAGATGTCAGAAAGAAGTTTCTCTTGTAGTTGGACCTGACCATGCTCTGTTTTTGAGGTTTCCCTAATATTTTTCAAGAAACAACTACCTTCAAATTGAGAAGAAATCTTGTTATAAATTGCTCTCGCAATTGTTGTCTTTCCAATACCACCAACTCCGAAGATCCCCACCTTATGTACAATATCATTCTTTTCCATGCATAAAAGGGAAGATATATGTTGTAAACGAGATTCTATTCCAATTGGGTAATTGGCAACCTTTAAGTCTGTACGATTTATTATTCTTGAGTCCACCCATTGAATGATTTTATGGATGAATTTAGATTCATTCCTATCAATTCAAAAGAGAAGACTGATTAATGGAACTTATACTTCTATTTACATTAGTAAACATACAACCGTGATCTAATATTCACCCTTTAACCATTAATAATAATAAGTGGAAATATATGCGTACACATATGCATCTATGAATTAGGTGTGCCAGGATGTAAGTTAATCGTTAGAAAATCTGAATTGAAAGGCCGATGAGGGGTAGAAATATTCATGGAAATATTCATGGGGATGAAATTGAACTCGCAAATTGTCCAAAACCTTCCGTTCAAAAGATTGTAAATTGGAGTACCCCACCCATACACCATATCGAGTCTCATTTTCCCCCCAAGCGTCATTAATCAATGGTACCCCTTCAATACAGCATACATGATTTGAGCTGTTACTGGTTATCTTAACATAACCAACACCACTCCACCGGCCTGTAAGATAATTAGAAAAAATTACGTGACATAATACAATTCCGTTTATCTCTTCCAAACAGTGTGGCCCCTCGATATCTATTGCCCACTCTTCTTCTCCCCTCGGTTTGACATAATCATCAGGCCCCTTCACCATTTCATTATCTTTTAAAAACTCATGAATATAATTGAACGAGTCTGGAATATGATTTTCCAGAAACAAAGTAGCATCATATTGATAGAGTCCCTGTTAAACCAATATCATCATCATCATTATCATGTTAATTTGAATCGTGCACTCTATTAAAAATGAGATCACACATACATACATACCTTCCACAATAAAGGATTTTGCACTTTATTATTCCATATATTCACATGCATTTTGTCGCAGCCGTCCAAATGAATATGACGTAGCAATCTGATGTGGCTTCTGTTGAATTGCAATATTTTTTATACTTCCGGAAATCTCTCTAATGACTTGCATCCTCTAACGGATACCTCGCTTATATTTGGTGGAAGCTCTAGTATTTCTTCAAGTTTCTCACAATAGGACAAGTCAAGCACATTTAGTCCAACGAATTCTCTGATGCATGTGGGAAGGCTAAGAATTTCAGTCTTCGACAAATCTAAATGAAGCAAGCTGGCAGAGGAGTTAAACATGGTAAATAAACTAGATATTGGAAAGAAATTTGTTATCTCCTCTTCCATTTTCGTAGACTCAATAGCCACAAGGGATAGCCCATCATCCCTCTTCTTCTTTACAAGATTTGGACAACCATTAATCCAGAGCATGTCTAGATGTTGCAAGAGAATGCAAGCAATATTTGGAAGACGCATAAGGTTTTGGCAGTCCGACAAACATAATCGTTTGAGTCCTACAAGGTTCCCAATGGATAAAGGCAGTTCTTCTATTCCGTTGCCATTTAGAAACAATGCAATTAAAGATTCCATCTTACTCTCGACTTCAGGAAAATAACGAAGGCTTGAGCAATTCCTAAGCAGTCAAAATCATTTAAAATCAATTAATATTACACACTACTTTTCTTTAAGATTCTAAAAAAGGACCTCTACGTTTGGTACTTTTATTAACTCATTTTAATTATTAATAAACGAATTCTATATATCTACAAATTCATGTTGATAATTTAAAATATATATATATTTAAATATTACTACATCTATAAAAGAATTATATAAAAATAAATATAAAATCCAAGATTATTCTTTTTTACTCTTACCGTATTTTCTTCTAACACTTCACGGATATCCTCATGAAACAATAGCACCTTATGACCATCACTGGTTGTTAAATAGCACCTTATGACCATCACTGGTTGCTAAATAGCACAATCACCACAAGAAAAGCATGCATTTTGTTGCAATTAGACAAGTCAAAATCACCACAAGAAAATGCCCTACAAACCTTGAAATTCAATGGTCTTCCAAATCACACAAATTCTACAAAATGAAACCTTGAAATATGCATCTACTACGAATTTCCAACATCAGCATTACTTATCATTGATTCATTGGTGATAGCAAAAGACCCTGATAGCAAATCAGTATTTACCTAAAAATTAGTACAGTTCAGCCTTTGGAACAAAAGGCAGAAGTGTAGTCCCAACTTTATTCATCTAATACATTCATTGCTCTTATTCAATCTCTTAATGCTCATGCGTCTTCCCATCTTCAGTTTGGTTGTTAACTTGTTGAAGTAGAAAACAAAAATTGAAGATTCCACCTAAGCATTCATCTTCATGCAGCACACCTGGATGATTTTCATAATTATGTGAATGATAATAAAATAATTTATAAATAATACTAAGATGATTTGTATTAAGATTTTTATTGAGTTTTGTGAAAGGAGATCAGACAGCTTTGAATACAAATATTATAAAATGAAAATTACAATTGTACGAATATAATTTTTTAAAAATTTTGCTACACATGAGACGGTGTATGTGTTAACTTATCACTTATAGCGAAACCTATTATAATTTGAAAAAACCAAAACACCAATAACTTTTTAGCATATATGGTTGATATTGAAAGTTTCAACATCAGTGGCGTGCTAGGTGCGTAAAAAATAATGCTTATAAATATATTTTCTCCTTTTTTAACATTATTTTTGTTTTGCAAGTTGAAAAAAGTATATTCATTTTTGTGTTTTGTTTAATATTTCGAACAATTGTTTTTTTTTAGATAATAATTAAATAATAATTAGATAAAAAAACAATTAAAAATTAAAAATTATTTTCTTTTTTAGCGTTTTGAAAAGGAATTTGTGAAAAGTCATTGAGAATTTCTCATCTCATTATCTCATTGCCCAAAGATGCCGTAAATGCTAATCGACCTTGGGGAGTGTACTTACTAACCTTGTTCACTTAGTTCCTTTATTATTCTCTTTGAAATTGTTTTCCTAAATTCAAATTTCACAAATTCCCAAATTTCAACCTCCAAGACTCCATATCAATTTGTAAAATGAGAGACGCTGGGAGCCGGTTGGGCTGCCCCTAGTGTCAAAAGCTCCTTAGGGCATATCGGAAGTTGTCGGAGCTCGCTGTTGAAGGGGTGAACTCACCAGAGCCCGTTGGTCCCGATGGGGTGGGCGATGTCTCCCATCGCCACCGGAGACGACGGACTGCTTTTAGTGAGGAGGTCGGTTTTTAGTGAGGGGGTCGGTCGGACCGACCCCCAATAAATTTCCGTAATAAATTAGATCTGAAATAATTTTGCATGATACACTATAACAAAATACATCAGTTTGCCATATATATATATATATAGATATACACATATATATCATGAATCTTGCTGCATTTTACCCCCCACGAGAAGTGAGTAAAAGGGACTCGTGTCTTTGTTAATCGGAACTCTTTGGTCAGGGCCTCCAAGGTCGAGTGTCTCATTCCTTTATCCAAAGCAGGAATGAGAGTATAATGATTTTACTCTCTTTTCTGTTTTAGCACAGATGCTTGTTGAAAAAGATGATCATGAAAATCATTCTATGCTATTCCCACTTCTGGAGATTGATTGATAAAGAAGAATCTAAAGTCTAAAATTCCAATACGGTGCAAGTTTATTTAATTAAAAAAGAACAAAAATATTCATCATCCTATAAATATGATAATTGGTAACTTTGGTACTTAAGTAGCACCTTATGACCATCACAGGCTGTAAAATAGCACAATCACCCAAGAAAATGCCCTATAAACCTTGAAATTCAATGGTGTTCAAAGTGGAATTCTACAAATTCTACAAAATACACAATCCAAAGACAAAATGAAACATTGGTGGTGAATTACTGCCTAGAATGCTAAAGTGCAGAAAAACTATAAATGGAAAAAGATCCTGATAACAAAGCAATATTTACCTAAAAACTAGTACAGTTCAACCTTTGGAACAAAAGGCAAAAGTACAGCCCAACATTATTCATCTAATACATTCATTCCTCTGATTCAATCTCCTCATGCTCATCCGTCTCCCTCATCCACAGTTTGGTTGCTGATAAAACAGGGGAATAGGAAACAAAAATTGAAGATCCTACCTAAACATTCATCTTCATACAGCACACCTGGATGATTTTTCACTCTCTCTTCATGCTTTTGTATCATATGGATTCTGAAAGCTTTGAAGAACACCAATTTTGAAGTGCAAAAATGTTTAACACGTAGGTTGTCTCCCTCTATCTTCAAAGATGCCCCAACAAAGTAGTCCAACCAGACATGTTCTGAACACATTTCTTGATTTGAACTGACGGACTTGATCAATCTAGAGTCTTGTTTCCCACAAAGATTATGCCAAATTGATGGTGCTTAGGATGCCCCTGCAATACGAAAATTATAAATGAATCATTGGCATTCATATTAAAAGAACCAAGAACAAAGTTAATAGCATACAATTACAAATTATAAATTTATAATCAGGCAAGACCATAGAATGAATAAAATCCGGGCATTGAATAGTATCATGCACAAAGCAAGCGTGGCTTACAAGTAAATGAGCTGCTTCAGTTTCTTGTCTACCAACATGAATTATATCATACACTACAAACCGAGAAATGAGGTTTTGAATTTCATAAATCAGATTCCCTTTCATGACTTGAAAAATTAGGTTCTTTATAACCAATAGCAAACTTGAGAAACTTAAAGTCAAGATCATTTAAATACCCATTAAAGCAGACAAAGCCTCTATATCATCTACTTCAAACAGTCCAAATTCCTTCCAGACTCAAAGCAAATAAGACATCACATTTTTCATTTCTTAAAATAGCCCCAATAATAGCAAAGTCAGAAGAATACCAATTTTGAAGTGCAAAAAAGAACACCAAACGACCACCTTAGTAATTTCAGTGGCAAAGACTAAATTAGGTCTTAAACATCAGACTTCAGTGCAAGAGTATAATACTATAAATTGGCATCAACATAAATGGTCAATCATACAAGAAGTCTATGGGGGCTAAATTAGGGCCAATGACATCTTTATATATTGATAGGTGAGACTACTTTTGTGTAAATATATATATATATATTCCTTTAGCTATAAATTCATACGATTTATATTTTCTCATAAAAGAAAAAATCCACTGGGCTTCAATTTTGGAATAGAAAATAAATGTAAAATCCAAAATATTATTTTTTCCTCCTACAGATATCACCATGAAACCACAGTCTACTACATTCGCAATGTTCATTGGACAATATACTGCTTAGAATAGAAAATCAAGTCAAATATTTTCAAGCAAATCCAAATTCTTATTTTTTAAATCCAAATTCTTATTCAAGCAAATGAATGCATAATTGATGATCTGATCTCGTATATATGATCAATTATTGTTGTAAGCACCTTTATGAACCACTTTTTATTTATTTATTTATTTATTTATTTTGTGATCACTTCAACCGTGTTTAGTAGTCTCCACTTTTGGAGGGGCCAAAGTAGATATTGTTGTTGCACAATATTACCTGCCTTTTGGCCTTTACCCATATATAATTGCCTTATTTTTCCAGTTTACATATGGTTTCTATTTTTTCAAGTCAAATATTTTCATGACATTTGCCAAAGGTTCTCAAGAAAAATGCAATATCAAGGAATATTTCCCTCTCAGTATTATCCAAACCTTTATAATTCACTATGAGTATTTTCTAAATATTATCGTTTGAATTTTTTTGATATTTATTCAATACACTTTTTCATTGATGTATATTTTGACCTTTTTAATTCGAAGCTAACACTGTTAAAAAAATCAAGTGTTGGGCCTATTTATTGTGGAGGACTTTGAGCCACACGTGAGAGAGAGTGTTAAATGAATATAAATTATTAAATCAACCTATTCTTATCAACCTAAACCTTTTGGATCAACAGTGATTTTGCATCCATAATTTTTATAAGATGATAATTATCATTGTTTCAACAGAATCCAAAATTGGGCTCTTGTTTCTTAACTAACATACTCGAGAAGATTTATATCACCTCACTAAGATGATTATGATTGATTGTTGCAAATCATAAAATTATATTTGCATATACAGCGTTCCTAAACCCAAAATTTGAGATCAATAGAGTTAGTTGCCCATAATCCAAACCAACCAACATATATGAGCAATTTTAACATTATATAGATGAAACATATGACAACTCCTAATTTCAGTGGAAAATACCAGAGAGAACTAACAACAATGAAAGAAAAATCTCACCTGAAACTCCAAAGAAATATTAGCAATAGGAAGTCACCAAGACCAAAACCAAATTAGACAAAGGCTGCAAAACTCTCAGACTAGAACCATACACATACTAGCATTGCAGGTCACAATCAAACTTAGCACAAGTACTAAAGTATTGAAATTGCCTGAAATAGTTAGGTTACCCTGCACTAACTTGTTCTCAGTCAAATGCTAGACGAAGCTCAGTGTCATTCTAGCATCAAGAGTGGATGGTAAGGCTCCAATGCTGCAAACAGGAAAAAGCCCATAAGAAAATTGCCAGTCCACACATTAATTGCTCTGATTCAATGCATTTCTATTATATGTTTTGAAGTACGAAAACAGAGCAATGCTTAAAAACAGCACTATGGCATCGACTAAACTGGAGGAAACAAAATTAAATGTCCATAGTGAAAAGATTGTAAAATGTCCAAAATTACTGTCAACACCCATTTTTCTTTTTGGTATTTGCAAAGAAAGGGAAATTTTTATATATTAAGCAGAGAGGAAGAAAATTATTACTTGAAAATCAAAGGAACAGGGGCGACTTACTTGCTTCATCCATTTTTCTTTTTTTATTTGCTCTCCTTTCATTCTTGTATACCACTTTAGCTCTGAAACTTGTATAAAACCATCGACCTTCATCGAAATATTTATTAAACCGTCGACCTTCATGGAAACATATCTCGTGACCAAATTGAAATTGAACTCGCAAATTGTCCAAAACCTTCCGTTCAAAAGATTGTAAATTGGAGTACCCCACCCATACAGCATATCTAGTCTCATTTTCCCCCCAACAGTCATTAATCAATGCTACCCCTTCAATAAAGCATACATGATTTGAGCTGTTACTGGTTATCTTAACATAACCAACACCACTCCACCTGCTTGTAACATCATTAGAAAACATTACGAGATATAATACAATTCCGTTTATCTCTTCCAAATAGTGTGGCCCCTCGATATCTATTGCCCACGCTTCTTCTCCCCTCGGTTTGACATAATCATCAGGCCCCTTCACCATTTCATTATCTTTTAAAAACTCATGAATATAACTGAACCAGTCTGGAATATGATTTTCCAGAAACCAAGTAGCATTATATTGATAGAGTCCCTGTTAAACCAATATCATCATCATCATTATCATGTTAATTTGAATCATGCACTCTATTAAAAATGAGATCACACATACATACCTTCCACAATAAAGGATTTTGCACTTTATTATTCCATATATTCACATGCATTTTGTGGCAGCTGTCCAAATTAATTTCACGTAGCGATCTGATGTGGCTTCCGTTGAATTGCAATATTTTTGATACTTCCGGAAATCTCTCTAATGACTCGCATCCACTAACGTATACCTTGCTTATATTTGGTGGAAGCTCTAGTATTTCTTCAAGTTTCTCACAATCGAACAAGTCAAGCACATCTAGTCCAACGAATTCTCTGATGCATGTGGGAAGGCTAACAATTTCAGTGTTCGATAGATTTAAAACACGCAAGCTGGCAGAGGAGTTAAACATGGTAAATAAACTAGATATTGGAAAGAAATTTGTTATCTCCTCTTCCATTTTCGCAGACTCAATAGCCACAAGGGATAGCCCATCATCCCTCTTCTTCTTTACAAGATTTGGACAACCATCAATCTTGAGGAAGTGTAAATGTTGCAAGAGAATGCAA
The DNA here is from genome assembly GCA_036559045.1 of Platycarya longipes. NCBI lineage: Eukaryota > Viridiplantae > Streptophyta > Magnoliopsida > Fagales > Juglandaceae > Platycarya > Platycarya longipes. The sequence continues at coordinate 41,715,587 of CM071803.1, read as the reverse complement.
GCAATATTTGGAAGACGCATAAGGTTTTGGCAGTGAGATAGACGTAAACATTGGAGTCCTACAAGGTTCCCGATGGATAAAGGCAGTTCTTCTATTGCGGTGCCATTTAGATACAATACAAGCATAGATTCTATTTTACTCTCAACTTCAGGAAGATAACGAAGGCTTGAGCAATCAGCAAGATCAAGCCACCGTAAAGATCTCAAATTGAGGCTTCTTGGAAGGATTTGGAGTTCAGAGCATCCCTCAAAATACAGATAAGAAAGATTTTCCAAAAATCCAACGGAATCATGCACCTCAACTAATCCTGGGCAACGTCTGACACTCAATATCTTCAAATTTGAGGTGCTTGAAAGATCTGGAATCTTTTTTAAGAATTCACAATGATCTAAAGTCAGAGTCGTCAAATTCTGTAAAAGAAAAATAGGAAAAGTTTAATGGACTTTACTACATAATTCAAAGAAAATAAACATTGTTGATAATGATTATAATTGTGTACGTACCTTGGGCTTGAATCCTTCCCCCAACTCCTTTATGAGGCTATCATGCATTCTCAAACTAATGAGTTTCTTTCCTTGGAAATCATGTGGCAAAGACTGTAAAGGACATTTAGACCAATCAAGTATTCTTAACTCGTTGGAGAGATAATTGGGTGCACAAGAAAAACGTGCATTACGATTTATAAAGACTCTAAGTCTTTTCATATGTCGAAATGCTTCCGGATGCAAACTTATGATCTCCTCATCGCCTTCAGGTAAATCTAATAGTATGCCTTCAACTTTGTTTGGCCCCTGATATAAGTGCATGAAATTGCTTAAGAAATTATACGAAAAATAATCGTACTCTGTAAAATCAATAAATATTACACACTACTTTTCTTTAAGATTCTAAAAATAAGTAGAATTTATCGATTTTTGAAATCTTCAATACTAAATAGACGCATGCTAAAATGGAAAAGATTGTCTTCAATACTAAGTAGAATTTGTTTATTAATAAAACAAATGCTAGTATGAGCAGAACAGTAGACCTGAAGTCAGAAAATATAGGATATTTGGAACAGTAGACCTCTAGATTTGGTACTTTTATTGACTCATTTTAATTATTAATAAACAAATTCTATATATCTACAAATTCATATTGATAATTTAAAATATATATAGATATATGAATATTGCTATGTCTACAAAATAATTGCACAAAAATAATTTCACAAGCTGACGTGTCTTCATTTGATCTACTAAATAAGGAAATAAATATAAAACCCATGATATTCTTTTTTACTCTTACCGTACTTTCTTCCAACACTTTACGGATATCCTCATGAAACCATAGCCTACTACGTTTGCTAGGTTCTTTGGGTGATTCTAGTCGAACAATTTCTCTTCCCATATCTTGCAGTAAGTCATGCATTTGAACATCGCCCTTTTCAATAGTAATAAGACATTTGTCTATAAGCCTCTTGATTCCACGAGCTGGAAAAAAACCACAACCATCAAATATTTGCATGACATTAGCCAAATATTCTCCTTTGAAGAAAAATGCAATATCAAGGAATATTTCCTTCTCAGTATCATCCAAACCTTCATAACTCACTAAGAGGACTTTTTGAATTTTACCGTTGGGAATGTTTTTATAGTTATCCAATGCATTTTTCCATTGAGGTATACTATGACCTTTTAGATCCGAACCTAACACTGTTAAAGCTAGTGGAAGACCTTGAGCATATTTTATTACTTGTTCAGATATGTCCATAAAATCCTCCGGTGGTTCTTTTTCCTTGAAAGCATGCAAGCTAAAGAGTTGAAGAGCTTCATTGTTATCCAAAATCGTCATCTTATACTTTGAATCACCTTTAGAGTTATCGAGTAAACATTGATCTCTTGTCGTTATAATGATTCTACTTCCTGAGCCAAACCAATCACAATCTTCTGTGCATGCCAAATCTTTTAACTGTTCCCACTCGTCCACATCATCAAGAATAAGAAGAACCCTTTTAGTGCGAAGCCTCTCCTTTATCACATTGATTCCTCTGTCAACACAGTCAATATTACAACTCGTAAATGCTCCCAAGATGTCAGAAAGAAGTTTCTCTTGCAGTTGAACCCGACCATACTCTGTTTTTGAAGTTTCCCTAATATTTTTCAAGAAACAACTACCTTCAAATTGAGAAGAAATCTTGTTATAAACCGCTTTCGCAATTGTTGTCTTTCCAATACCACCAACTCCGAAGATCCCCACCTTATGTACAATATCATTCTTTTCCATACATAAAAGGGAAGATATATGTTGTACACGAGATTCTATTCCAATTGGATAATTGGCAACCTCTAATTCTGTCCGATGTATTATTCTTGAGTCCACCCATTGAATGATTTTATGGATGAATTCAGATTCATTCCTATCAATTCAAAAGAGAAGAATTATTAATTAATGGAACTTATACTTCTAATTACATTAGCTAGTAAACAAACAAGCGTGATTTAATATTCACCCTCTAACCATTAATAATTCTATCTGGTTCTAAATATATGCATACGCATAGGCATCTATGAACTAGGTGTTCGAGGATGTAAGTTAATTGTTAGAAAAACTGAATTGAAAGGTCAATGAGGGGTAGAAATAGTACTACGTACCCATCCTTCTCTAAATGGAGCCCAGACAAATTTGCGACTTCTGTTAGTGCTGCCGTCCACCTCTCCACCCTCTTGTGATCATCATTGAGCTTGTGTTCATGGTTGGCCATTGCTTCTCCGTAACTACCCTTTTGTTTCCTTACTACTGATGGATCCACTTTGTAAAACACTGGAAGAACTATTTGCTGTTTTGTTTCCTTACATTCGAGAATCTTCTTGAGCTCGTCCAAACACCACGTGGATGATGCATATTTTTCAGAAAGAGTGATGATTGAAATCCTTGACTCCTCGATAGCTTTGAGGAGTGCTGATGAAATTTCTTCTCCTCTTTCCAGATTGTCATCAATGTAGGTATTTATTCCCTTTCGACACAACGCATCATATAGATGAGAAACAAAATTGTTACGAACATCATCGCCTCGAAAACTTAAGAACACATCATAAGCCCATCGGGAGGTGACAGAAAGAGAGGAAGAGGCTCCTGATTGCAAGGCCATTGAAGAAGTCATAATATGAAAAGCTGCTAATGAGTAGTATGTTCAAATAATAAGAATTGCGTTTACAAGTAAGTTGGTCACATTCGCTGGGAAAAGATATAAAGACGGGTCCAGCCCCTTGCATTAATATAAAATGAGAAACTTCTTGGTTACTTCCTGTGAAGATCATATTCCAATTATCTGTATATGTGAAAGATATTCTATACACAATATTATCATCTTATTTTCATCACATTTTAAAAGATATGACGCATTTATTATTATTAAATAATATTTTATACGGCGATTCTCCTAGGGGCTAGCTTCCATTAGAAAAAGGATTCAAAGAAAGATGACACGAGAAACTTCTTGGTAACTTCCTGTGGACCCGTGAGTTTCTGCTCAGCCTCTTAGAACGACATGTGACATGCATAATTGGTGACTTTGGACACGCCAATGCACATGGCTAGATGGGCTTCACCAATTTTTCCGACGTTTCAATTTAATTCCCCTATAAATATGTCATCAGTGAGTCAAAGAAAGAAGAGAAACTTCTCGACAACTTCTTATCCAACAACCATGCTACCTATTATGACTTTAAAACTTCTCATTCCGTATTGAGAACTTCTTTTCGACAACTCAAGAGTATATTAAAAAATATATATATAAAAAAAAATTTAAAATAAAATAAAATATGGGAGTTGGCTTTGATTTAAAAAATATTCCTCTCATTTTCAACCTTATTTTCAATTCATGTATAAAAAATAAACCTTATTTTTGGAAAATCGACTCCATCAATTCCCAATATTTATTCTGAATGAAAAGGAAGTAAATTACAAAAACAAATAAAAAAACAGAATGAAGTAAATGACTCTCCTTCATTTCTCTCTGTTTTCTTCCTGCATCTTTCCTCATCAATTCCGGCCCTCTCTTTCCATTTTGTTGACTTTTCTTTCTCTTTCCTCCTTTCTTCCCCCTCCCTTCCGTTCTTTCTCTTTCTTTTTTCTTCCCGGCAGGCCCCTTTCTACCACTAATTTATTCGAGCATCACAGCTTCTTTATCTTTTATTTTATATATATATATATATATTTGTTTAGCGAAATGGTGGCCTATTACAGGACTCTCGTCTAACATTTGTTGAGTTTATTGAAAATTATATATAAACCAAATAGAAAAGGAAAAGACGGGGAAATTTAAGGACGTTTTAGGTGCAGTACTAATAATATATTATGTGTTTTCGAAAAGATGAGGACACAGCGACCAATCTCTTCCTTCTTCCCACTTCATGTTATTCTTCTTGAATGTGGACATTGAGAAAATTACTGAGAAAAAACAGGCTTTCTTTTTCAAGGTCTTAAAAAGAAAATTACTGAGACCCGTGCCGTAGACGTCGGGACAGGCCGATGAGATGAGCAGCTTGATGCCTTAGTGTTATGCCCCTCCTTCCTAACAGGCTTCGCTTTCGGGCGCTCACCAACCCCACAAACCAATGTTGTGTGTCCCAGCCTAAAATTAGCTGAATTTTAGGGTCTCGGGTGCCAAAATTACTATAAAATTAGAAAATTAGAAATTAGAAAAAATTAGTTAATTAAATGATATAGGTGGGAAAGTACTCATTGATGGTATGTAATGGTCGTCTTCGACTTCACATATGATATGACCCACAATAGAATAAGGATGAAGTATCTAGCTGGAACTTTCTATGCACTTTAAAAAGATGTTGGAGCAGGTCCACGTACAACGATAAACTTTTGTTTTGTGACTTCCTGCAATAATGCTCTTTTAACGTGATCGAGTCGGTCCGAAAGCAAATTAGTGGCCGGCAAAAGGTCTAAAGTTCACACTGCTGGAATAAATTATCAGTAGAACAGTTTTTGTTCAAAACCGTGTTTGTGGGGTCAAGTTTGCTTACTAAGCAAATAGAATTTAATATGTGGAGGAATAAGGAGCTGATATGTTTACGGTCCCTTTTTATTGATATTTAGAAAGGAATAATTCTTTTTATAGTTATATTTGATAGATTATATTGTAGTCTTCCTTGAAACGCTCTCGTTTTATAGATAAATAAAATAAATTTATTAGATTTTTTGAATTTTTAATTTGTTAATAAGGGTATTATAATCAATTTTATCCTAATAAGAACTTTTTTATTTGTTTATTGTTTGGACTATAAAGGAATCTAATTTTTTAGATTGTATGTAACATTATTGATAGAAAGAGAGAAAAGAATAAAATTGAAGTTGGAGTTTGGATTCGGAATCGATGTTGGGAATCGGAAACAGAGTCCAAGTTAGTTTGGATTTCCGAAACTCCGACTATTTAGCCCTTATATATTATATATCGCATAGATAATATAAGCGGCCCACCCAGCCTAATGGGTTGAAGACTGCTTTGTAATCTATGGATTCCAGGTTCGAATCCTCGCGCACGATGTTTTCCTTTTGCAACCTTTTAATGTTTTAAAAAGCTCTAAACGACGCCGTTTCATCATTATATATACATCTTAAACCCATCGGCCTCTCTTCTCTCTTCTCTTCCCCCAGCCTCCCAGCACCTCTCATCTCCATTTCGTCTTCTTCGAGGCTACCCTTCTCCATTTCTCCTCCTCTCATCTCTTCATTTTCATCTTCCACCTCATTAGCTTCTACTCCGCAGTCCGCACCATGGTTCATCTTCATTGGTTCGTAACTTCTACCCTCATCGGCGTCCCGATGGCTTCTTTGAACCCAACGGAGTCGGAGTCGGAAACTCCGAACTTTGACTCCATTGGAGTCGGAGCACAGCCCTATTTGGATCTGTATGTGTTTGTTTTGTTTTTTCTAAATTTTTTGTTGTTGTTTGTTTGCAAATTTTTTAACTGAGAACGAGAAGACAATCAGATTTTGTAACCCAGACCTCCATCTGTAACCTAATATATCTTTCATTGGTACAGAAGAACCGATTTAAGTCATTTGAGTTGTTCCACAAACAGAACAAAAAGGGTCGCATAATACCACTAGCAAACAAAAGAGAATTAAAAGGAAATCAAATAATTCAATATATGACTGGAGGAAAATTAGTCTGATAATGATAATGTCATGCAAATGAAGGCTTCTATAAATGTTTAAAACGAACATCTAATATAAATGTTTTGTTTATTATAAGTATGAGCAGATTCTTTGTTTTGCTATAAAGAGCAGAATATTTTGGGAAAGACATTCATGTGAGAAAAATGGAGCTTGAAATGCTTCCTTGGTGATATTGAAATGTTATTTGGATATGCTCTAAAGATCCGCATGTTTATATAAATAATGCTTTGTTATTAAGACAAAACAAGAATAACTCTGTTTTCCTTTGTTAATATTGCTGAAAAATCTTCCAGCACCACTTTGCCAACACTACTTTCTTAACATGACTAGCATTTTCTTTAGTTAAACCATTGTCTTTAGACGCAAATCCCTAGACTTTTTGAAACACAATGACTATCAGGAATCTATCCACTAATGATCTTCAAAATGACTTCACTAATGGATTTGATTTTTAATATATGACTCCACTAATGATCATCATTACTTATTGATTTTGGATGCAATATGTTGAGAACTTGAATTGTTTTCTTTTGTTGATTTGAACTTGAAGAAAAAGAGAAAAATAAACGTTTTTCACCCAATAATCTTTACCTCAGCATGAATAATAAATGACAAAGCCTAAAATTCATTTTACAAAAAAAAAAAAAAAAAAGGCTCTCTAGATTATTTATAGGCTTTGTGATTCATTTTACAAAGCCTATAAATAACTTTATTTTGAGAACTTGAATGATTGTCTTTTGTTGATTTGATGTTCCAGGAACTAGTAGAAGAGTTTCAGATCGCAAAGAGAGAAAAGTCAAACTTAACTGACTTCATACCTTCATGGAGATTCGCAAATTATACTATTCTAAAGATTATGTAAATGTTGATATTAACAACACACTTTGTATTATACTATTAGTTTAATTAGTTGTGATGTATTAGTTTTATTAATTGTGTTGTATTATTATTTATTTTGTTCTCTGTAAATTTATGTTTTGCATTGTGATGTATTAATTTAATTAGTTGTGATGTATTGTTATTCATTTTTTTATAAAAATCTTTCAAGTGTTTAAATTATTTAAAAAAGAATCTGGGCAATTCAAGGATATTAGAATTTTTTTTAAAAAAATTTTATAAAACATTTTTAATTTTAACTCTTATTAAAAAAAAAAAGTAGTAAAATCTTGATATCCGGGTTATTAAAATTCGGATATCCGAATTTTAAGAGAAAAAAAACCAAAAATCCGGTTATTTATGTTTAAATCCATATATCTGGATACAATCCGGTTATCTGCCTGGATCAAAATCGAATTCGACCCAAGTGGATATCTGCCCGGCTTTTGGGATCCGGTTTGGTTCCGATTAAAGCCAGGTGTCCGAGTCTGGATCCGGATACCCACCCCAAACAAAATGTAAGTTTGTATAACTCACCTAGCGATCAAATCAATTTCATTCTATAATGCCATCAGCGGCAAAATCATGAGTGGATAATATATTCTTCTATAGTTGGTACCAATTAGATTCCAAGTTGTAATCACCATCATCGTGATGTCTCTTAGATTAAACAACACGGGCAAATTGGCTTACTTAGGTGATGCCAAAAGTGGTGGAGCCTCGATGGGGCAGCAGCAGTACAAGGTGGTAGTGGCAGATTTAGGGCGGGAGAGCAGGCATTTGGTGTTTTGCACAAAAGGTTTCAGTTCTAGGAATCTAGTGGGTGCTTAAGTGAGATGTGCTATAGGGGCACAATGCTTTGAAGCATGATGGAGCAAAGGCGGAGTTAGGCTAAAATCCACAAGTTGGGGTGGATATAAGGGAAAGGGTCGCAGAAATAAGGGCAGTTGGTTGGCTCACGGGGTGCTTGGGCAACCTTGAGGAGGTAGTACAGGGTGGCTGAGCACGGCGGCGCACTGCAAGGGTTTGCAAAAAATGCTCCTAAAAGTCTCTGGACTAAGTTTTTAAAGGGGAAAAACAACTAAAACCGATTTAAGGATGGTTTGAAGACAGGGAGGTGCGGCCTATTTATAGGCCAAATTGGGTGTCTCGACCATTGTAGACGATGTTGTGATTGAAGAGGACAAGGGTAGTGCGAGGGACCCCACGCGTGGCACACGACCAACGGCAAGCAATGATAGTGAGCCATACTATGGCTGGAAAAACCTTAAAAAGTGGCTCGATTTTGGAGGGGGTGGGGGAAGAAACTGGACCCGACTGATGAATTCAGGGTGGTAGGTGGTGGTGCAGGCGACAATGGAGAGGGCTTCATAGACGACGACACATGGCAACAACGGATAGGCGACGTGGACAGTGGTGCAGAGCATCACGGGCATGGGAAGGAGGAAGAAGAAAAGAAAAGAAAAGAAAAAGAAGGGAGAAGGGCTTCGTGCGAGAGGAGAGGAGATGAATTCTAGGGTTTTAACCCTTGAGTTGCCAAAACTTCATCGTTCGACTAAAGGGGGCTCCAACAAAAACATATGGGTTAGATCCAATTTCACACTAGACTCAACTCACGAGACAACACACAAAAATAAAGCTTTTTCACTTAACCCACTTCATAGAGGCTCGCCGAGCAAACCTCGCCACCTCTAATTGGCGGTGAGCTCTCTCTCTCTCTCTCCCTCTTGCTGTCTGTTGGTTCTTTCCTACACAACCTTGTGCAGCCACTAGGGGAGAACATTAAGAAGTCCGGATTGGAAAGACTGACCGGACCAGTCATTTTGGACCGGACCGAGGCCAGCCCATGTATGACTTGGGTTGGTCCTAATCCAAAAACAACCAAGACCGAATAGGTCCGGTCTGGTCCTGGTCTAGGCATTTTTAGGCCTGGACCGGGCCGAATATACACTATTATATTTTTTTATTGTATATATATATATTATATTTAATATAGTTGTATATAATTAAAATTAATTATATAGTATATATTATTTATTATTTATGTATATTATTTAGCATCTAAGTATTATTATATTATTTAATGAATAATTTTTAACTAGATATTATAGTAATAGTATTAGTACTAGTAATTAGTATACATTAATAATTTAATATATTAATATTTAATATATTATAAGAGTTATAGTATAAACTATAGACTAGCCTTTAATATATTAATAATACTACTAAGTATTATTTAATAAGTTATAAGAGTAATAGAGTATTATCAATTTATCACTAACATTTAATATACTAGTAATACTAATACTACTAAGTACTAGACTACTTTGACATGGTCCAGACTGAATGGACCGAATCGGACCGAAAGAGACATGGTCCAGTCCCATATAGCGTTCGATCCGGTCCAAGCTTGAAAAAATCTGGATCGAATATGTCTGATCCAGTCCATCTATATCCTCCAAGACCAACCGAACTGGACCAAAATCCCCCTAGCTGCCATTCCAATCGCGACCACCTTCTTCACCCCCCCAGCCCGAGCTTCATGGCTGTCTCCCTATCTCTCTTAGCATCTTCCCTTGTAATTTATCTTCTTGCCGCTGCTGCATTCATCGTAGCCTGGCTTGAGCCCCATCGTTCATGGTATTGCACGAAGCCTCTATCCCATCGTCTAACCACCAACCACCGTAGGTCCCCCTTTCTTTCCCCTAAGTTCATAAGATCTGCCATCCACAACCTTAATGGCGTTGTGTCCCAGGTTGCCCAGATTTGTTCCTATCATCGTGTTGCGCATTTGTCGCCGACGCACTCTACCCCTTCTGGCTGGGACCACACTAAATAGTGTCTCTATTATTTGTTAATGATGAGTTAACATTTAGAATTAACAATTGTTCCTTCTTGCAACAGCTTGTGCATGCACACATGCACGGAATACAATAGGCAGCGCTCTCGGTCATTCAAATTGTTGTTTCACATTGTAAGTAATCTTCCGATGCAACTTTATTTATTAGTTAGGTAATTGTAATAATTTTGTAAGGAGCATTTGATTGGGTTATAAATTTAAATTTTCTGGTACTTGTTTGGATTCCCTTTTATTTTCCGCAATGACATTTTGTGTTGCACAAATTGTTTGTTTGCACACACTTACACATGGCGATGGGGTGTGGGACTCATGTGGTCATCATCTGAATGTCTCGACTTCTACATGTTCACACGTGGGGATTAAAGGCACCACAACTACAACATTTTTTCCTCTTTGCCACGAATGACTGTAGTCCAAAAAAGTATATGCAAGGTGGGAAACGCATTTTTTTCCATCAATTTTATTGGTGCGAAGTCGGAGGCACATAATTCATGGACAATAATACTTTATCCACTAGCAAAATATTTCATGGAAAATACTACATTTTTCTCACGAATTCAACCAGTGACAATAAAAGTTTTTTTTTTCGTGGCAAATTATGTTACCATAGTGGCCATGATGGTTACTTAAATTAGTATATCCATGTAACCAATTGGTCAGAACACATCTTTACCCACGAGTTCTGTCGTGGTTGATTCGGTGGCATATACGCAATTTCCACTACTTATATTGTGGCAAAAGATTTTTTGTGTTGGTTTCTTTTTGTTAAAATTACTCATCACAATCTTAAATTTTCTTAGAAAGATTGTTTTCCACCAACGTATTTGTTTGTAGATAGGTATTAGCTATTGTATGTATAGTGGCAAAAAAATATTCGCCATGAGCTACCTTCATGGCAAATGCTAATAGATTTCAGAAAAAAAAAAAAAAAAAAGACTTGAGTCAAAAATAATCTTAACAAATAGTCTAATATAGGCTAAAATAAATATATCTCAATATTAGAGATTGAAATTGATACTTGTTTACATTTATTTTTACAAACTTAATAATATCTCACAGAACATCTGTACAGTAAACGGTAGACCCTCAACAAAGCTAACAAAAGTTGCATCATAGAAAAAGTAAATAATAAAGGGTCATTTAACTCTTTGTTTTCTAAATAATGGAGGGGCTCAAGAATCAAATACACACACTTAAATAATTTCATAATTAGGAAGAGGCCTGATTAGTTTCCTAACAAAGATATATACTTTGTTGGATCAAAGATTGCAATGAGTCGTTGTCTAAGTTGAATAAATGATAACAGATCAATGAAAACAAACAAGAAAACAAGATTATAAAATAGTAAATCAAGAGAAGACAAGATTTACGTGGTTCGGCCCTAATGACCTACATCCACAGCAGGAACAGCAGTACCAAGCTATTTATTAACTAAACAAGAGATTACAAGCTAACCCGATACGATTACAAGAGATTCAGCCTCTGGATTTCAGCTTGAAACCCTAAGCCTAATTCCTCTGAGACTCGATATGATTGAATTAAAGAGCCTTGTTTTATCTGAGTTTCCACAGTAGTCCTATTTATACAAGAAGAGGTATGAAAACATAAAAGCCCTTGATTACATAAAGACATGAATGCCCTTAACCAATACAGTAAACTAATTTAATCCAAGCCGTTCATCTTCCTTTCATCAGATATATTGAAGAGTAGATTGAGCAAATAATTGACACTTCTAAAAAATTTATAGACTCCAGAATCGGCCCAAATTTTCTTGGTCCACAATTTATGGAACCAAGACCGACCGGTCAGGAGTTTAGTTTGGTCCTGTCCGGCTGGTTTTTCTGGTCCTGACCGGACCTCTTAGTTTTACAGGTCTTCTAGTCATTCTAAAATCACTGAGCAAATTAATTAGGCTCTTGTTTCTTAATTAATGAACTTGAGAAGATTTGATCACCTCACTAAAATGATTATGACAGTTGCAAATCATAAAATCATATCTGCATATATAATATTCCTAAACCCAAAGGCTGATATCAATTAGAGTGAGTTGCCCATAATCCCAACCAACGAACATGAGCAAAACTCAAATAGTGCAAAACAGAGCAAAACCAAAACCAATACATGCGGCATTGGCCTACACGAATTTGTTCTCGGTCAAATGCTAGATGGAGGGAGGTAAGTGTCATTGTAGCATTAATAGTGGGTGGTAAGGCTCAAATGCTGCAAACACGGATAAACCCAAAAGAAAATTACCAGTCATTATGATGAGGCCATCAGGGAAGAAAAGCCAGGGGGTTTTAGATCAGGTGTGATTCAACTGAGGCCTCTTCCGTTGTGGATACCTATTTGATTCATCTTCTAAAAAGTGATTCTACTGAGCTATCAATTTCTTCATGGGATTTTTAACATGATCTCCAAGTTGCTCTGATTCAACCTTATTCATTGCTCTAAAACATATCAATGGGACATACAAAACCCACTAAACATCTTAACTTAGATTACCTTAGATACTCTTAACATCCAAAGGGACCCTCAATATCCTCAAGCGCATGCGTCTCCTCATCCACAGTTTGGTTGGTGAGAAAACTGGGGAACGGAAAACAAAAATTAAAGATTCCACCTAAACAACAATCTTCATGACGCACACCTTGATGATTTTTCACTCTCCCTTCATGCTTTTGTGTGTGGTTATTTCGCTTATTATTGTCCAGAGAACATGACTAAAGTTCAATGGAGACAGCTTGTTAAAAGAATCGGCCAACCTTCAAAGTTGTATAAAATGATCAATTTGGTCCCACAGCCATCGACTTTACTCTGTTTTAGCGGATATGCTGTTCCCCACAACTAAAAGTTGATAAAGAAAACATAAAATAGAAAGAGTAATGCTCCTCCCACCGAATCGTGAAGGGCCAGTGGATGGTGAAGAAGGCGGTGGGGAATTACGATGCGTGTCTGTTAGGCAAGCCTTTGACGTGTGATTATGACAGTGGATCTAACTACTTGGAAATCGACGTTGACGTGTAATTTCTTACTTTTTTTTTTTTTTCAAAACGTTTTGGCATTCCACAACTATGTTATTTCTGTAACTTTTAAAATTACATCACTAAGGCATGTATCATACATATTTGTATATACATATATAAATTGATTCTTTTAAATAATAAAGTCAACTCAATTTTAGCTTATTCTCTGTGCTATTTGGATGTAAGGGTGGGGTGATGCTATATACAGTCCAATTTATTGGACTTCTTTCCAGTCCACCTTAAAAAAGGACAAAAATATCTTTATTTTATCTGGAACTTGACTAAAACACCCTTATATTAAAACACCCTAAATCAAAATAACCTCTGCCTCCTCAATATGCAATTCTGCAGAGCCGCCCCTCAAAACTATTTTAAGACTTTTTTGTGCTCACAGAGGTAGAAGTGTCGTCAAGACTCTTAAAACCCTATTGCGACGTGCGAACTTGTAAGGCATTGTGAAGAATTTTTTTTTTTTTTTTTAAACTTCTGGTGAAACAACAACGTAAGGGTTGGGCACCCTGATTTATAATCATTTCCTTACTGCTAAAGAGTTGCTAAAGTGTTATAATGATTTATTGATTAGTGTCGGGCACTCTACGCTTTAAGGTATTATAATGATTTCCTTATTGCTGAAGTGCTGGGCACAATAAAATTTGTGTTTGTAGGCGCAAGACAACAATGTAAGGCACTTTTCATGTGAAAACAAAAAGTAAAAGTAAACAAATAATATAATTCCATGATACAAACATGTTATTATTATTTTAGATGTACTCTTGGTATGGATTAGTGTGTTAACCATGTCAGTACAAACATGTTATTATTATTTTACATGTACTCTTTATTTTAGATGTGCTCTTTAAAGAATACATCTCTTTTTTGTTTCTTTCGTATATGGATAGTCATAGAGATAGAATTAGTGTCATAGATATTCGCTATATATAGCCGTAGTTATCTCTGTTTTATGAATGCAAAAGATTTTGTGCATGCTAAAGTTGGTCCTTTGGAGACATTTCTTTTAGAAGGACTCATGCATGCAGGGAGTCTTGAAATAAATAGAACTCATGAAGTGTCTGTCACTGTTATGGAGTTGCATATCTAAGGCTGTACAATCCGGTGCCCAAACCGGAATTCCGGGTCAACCCGGTCTGGAACGGGCTGTCCAAAACCGGGTTAGACTCCAACCCGGTTATATCCGGATTGAAATCCGGTTTGAATCCGGATCAATCCGGTTTCCGGATTTAAACCTTTTTTTTTTAAACTTGTTTTATTACTTTTTTGTAGAAAAATTTGTTGTAAAAATATTTATCAAAAATACTTTGGGAGAAATTTGTTGTAGAATGTATAACATTTTTCCACCCAAAATTTCTTTATATGCGAGATTGTGGCAGCCGCACTTTGAATTTAAATCGTCAAAGCAGTAGAAGAGAACTTTACGAAGTACATTTAACTTACAATAAAAATTTTAAAACACCTAATGTAAGCCCAAAAACAATAGTAATGAGCAAAAACCATAGTAAAATGTACACAACACTGCATTCATTTCTTGTTCTTGCATTCATGCAGCCAGAAGTATATAATTAAGCTGCCGTGATTTCATTTCCAAATTTACATCCTGAAAAGATCCAAATTAGAACAATATTAATTGGTACCATTAGATCAAGTACTAGAGCACTTAGAGAGTTAGCAAAAGAAAAGAAGCATGCAAAAGCATAACGAAAAAAACACATAATACAAGCAAAGGAAGGACCACGTACGCAATTATTTGAGGAATTCTTGTACTGAATCTTTTGTTGCCATCAACATCTTTAAGAAATGTAGGAAAAACATAATCATCCTCATAACATTATTTCACTATTTTATTATTTATTTATTTATTTATTTGCTCCTTTTTGGATACAAAAGAAGCATTTTTTGTGTTTTTTATTTTACTATTATAATATGTTTTGCCTTCTTGTATACAATACAAAAAAAAAAAAAAAAACAGGCCATAGAGCCTTTAATTTTAAACCAGACAAATCATCAAACAAGGGTAGAAATGTAAATAAGAGAAATATTGAGGGATAGAAATAGAAAGCAAAGAGGCAAAAAGGTACAAAATAACAAGACAAATTAACAAACAAAAATCAAAGAGGGACAGAAATGAAAAGCAAAAATCTCCTAAAAAATACTATTCTTTTATGGATAGACTCTTTTATAATAGTAATAGGAGAAATGCTTATAGCCGGTCCGGCTTATAAGCTTATAAAAACAGCCCTAGCTATACTCATGGGGTGCCACATCAAATATTATACATAACGAAACAATGCACACACACTCATAGAGAATCGGTATTTAGTTAAAGCCCATTTCGAACTATCATACACCTTTCGAGGCTCATTTCGATGCCAAAGAGAACTAAGTTCAATTGGGTAAGTTTACTTTTTAATAAAAATAAAAAATTATTAATCAAGAAAAAAATGATGAAGAACGAGCTACATCCAGATACAAAAGTGATAATTTTGAAATATACTAATTGACCAAATGATGATACAGGACAGTGGAGAATACGTTCTAAGAATTAAGGATATGAAGAAGAAGAGAAGCGACATGACCTGATGATCCAATATTAATGATTGTTAATGTTAGGAAATAATTTAATCCTATTTAGTGAACTTAACTATATATGGATCTGGGCACAGTTTCTATATATAAATATTAGCTCATGTATTGGTAACATTATTAATCTAACTACTCACATGCTCCCTGAAAATATCAACATCATGCATGTAAAAAATAAAGTCTGTATGACTGCTATGTATAAAGCATTAGCTGATCACTTAATTAGTCAGTATGACTGCTATGTACCTAATCACAGATCAGCTGATGAAACATGCACGATAACGACATATATAAGAGCGCCTGTGCAAGTTTATTTAAGAAATAATTTTCTGTAGCACTTGAGAAATAACTTAATTCATTAAAAAAAACGAATATTTATGATGAATTATTTATTATGAAGAAACTATTTATTATAAAAATAGACTCATTTTATTATATGTTTGAATATCTAACTCAATCCCTCAAATTAATATAATTGATGTTCGATCATCAATCTGTTTGTTCGAACATTTCTTTATATTTATTTGAAGGAGACTCTTAAATCATGTTTAAATAAATCATGCCTTCCCAATATGTAACACTCAAGATTTGTCAAATAAATCATGTTGAATTCTTGATGAGAAAAAGGCGTAGAACAAGAACAAGAAAACTGAAAAGTAAAGACCAATAAAGCATGAAGCAAAAAAGGTTAATCATATTGAACATGAGTTCTAGGCAATGAACACTTCTATGCTAGCCAACATACTCTCCCAGAGGCCAGAGGTTCCAACTTTTCCTAGATAGTCACATTTTATATATACACCAATACGGAAATTAGGGTGAGGATATGAGGGTTTACTGCATCGAACTTAGCTTGAAATAACTCTAATAATCTGATATGTGTATCAAAGTGAGGAGAGAAAGAAATATCCAGTACCAGGAGCTGGAATTGGTTTGTAGTGGTTGACCTGACACATCTATTGCCTGAGAATCCTTGGGGGCAAGAGAAACAGTAGACTCTTAGTAAACAATTTTAGATTTGCAGTGTAACTGCTCCCTATCCCTCAATTGCCTCTTCTTTCAACTCTAATTCCCTTGTCTCAGGGGTGTAATTAACTATTTATATGCCCAAATACATAAACATTATTACCGTAAAACAGAGAAAACAAACCAATAATCCAACAACAAAACAGAGACCAACATGAACAAACAAGATGAATATGTCACCAAATGCAAAGGAAAACCTAAGTAAATTTATATTCATGACTAATATTTGCCAAAACCATAGACCAAGTAGCATATACGTCTTGTTCTCTCTGCCCAAATACATAAACATTATTACTATAAAATAGAGAAAACAAACCAATAATCCAACAACAAAACAGAGACCAACATGAACAAACAAGATGAATATGTCACCAAATGCAAAGGAAAACATAAGTAAATTTATATTCATGGCTAATATTTGCCAAAACCATAAATGCACGATGAAGATAAGACCGAGAGAGAGCGAGAAATCATGCCAAAGAAACATAGTCAAAGGGGAAGAAAGAGAGAGACAGAGAGATTACCCTAGAAGCTCACGGCGCTTTAACGATGAGATCGGCGACGACGATTTAAGGACGAGATCAGCGATGACGATTTAAAGACGAGATCGGCGATGGCGATTTAACGACAAGATAGGCGACGGCACGACATCGGCAACGGCGATTACAGGGACGCTAGGGTTTCAGATTGACGAAGGGAGAGAAGATACTGATACTAGTGTGCTCAGGGGACCAACCAGGGAAGTGGGGATTTCTCTGTAAAGTTTGCTTATAGAGGTTTGAGAGTTTGTAAAAGTTCGAACAAAGGGGATTCGGTGTGAAATTATGAAAGAAGAAAACAGAGTGTTTGAGGGAAGTAAACTTGATCGTAACTTCTCTTTAAAAATGTCAATAAGACTCATTAATTATTGACATCTGTCCTTGTAAACCAACTAACTAAACTGCTATTTAACAGATGAAGCTTTTTGTTTGGCTTCCTGAGATTTTAATTCCAATTTATCTATGTGACTTTGAATACTCCAACAGGCAGAGTCAAACCAGCTTATGGAAGGCTATTTGGGGAATGAAAGTGCAAAATAGAATACTCCAACACCCCCCCTCAAGATGAGAATGAATGTTTATCATTCCTATCTTGCTAATTAGATAATGAAAATTTAAGGACTCAAGGGGTTTGGTTAACATATCTGCTAGTTGGTGTTTTGAAGGAATGTGAATGATCTTGATTAAATCCTCTTGTGCTTTGTTCGTCATTGAAGCTATTTCAGAGGCAGGTTTGCTATCAGTATACAACAATGCAACTTGAGGATGTTTTAAATTCAAATCAGCTAAGAGGTAGACTAGCCATTGCGGTTCACAGGTTGTTGTAGCTAGAGCTCTGTACTCAGATTTTGCCGAGGACCTGCTTACTATGGGTTGCTTCTTTGACTTCCATGAAACAAGAGAGTCTCCTATGAAAATTGTAAAACCAGTAACACTTCTTCTAATATCGAAACAACCGCCCCAATCACTATCAGAGTAAGCTTTTAGATGCAGAGAGCAGCTAAGAAAATGCCTTGACTTGGCGTAGCATTTAAGTATCTAAGGACTCTTTAAGTATATATACATTTTAATTTCTTATATGGTATATAATTTTTATATATATTATAATTATACATACAATAGTATTATTATATAATAAATTACCAATTAATATAATATTAAATTTTAAAATCTTATATCACTATAATATATTATAATATATCAATATTGTATAATAAAATTATAATACATATTATAATATACTAAAATATATTATCTATATATTATATGTGTTATATAATGTATAATATGGTATATTAAAACCGGACCGAACCGGATTGAAATCGGTAAAATCGGAAGTAATAGTTTACGGGGGTAAATCGGTCCGTAATCGGTTTTTGAAAATACAAAACCGGTACATCCGGTTCGGTTCTAAATTTAGTCTAAAACTGGACCGGTTACACCCCTACTATTTTCTAACATGTCCAGAGTATATTTTCTTTGGCATAGGGTAATACCCTTTGCTGATCTAGCTACCTCGATGGCTAAGAAATATTTCAACTCACCCAAATCCTTTATAGTGAATCTGTCATGTAGAAATTTCTTCACAATAGCTATTTCTTCAAGATTATCAGATGCTATTATTACATCATCAACATAGATAAATAGGGCCATGAAGCTAGTTGAGGTCTGTTTGATAAAAAAGACTTGAGTCTGATTTTCCTTGGCTGAAACCAAAACTGAGTAGTGATGAAGACGGTTTTGAGAACTACTGTCTTGAGACTTGTTTCAAGCCATATAAACTCTTCTTTAGTTTACAATCTCGAGGGTCATTTGGAGTAGAAAATCCTGGTGGTAATTGCATATAATCCTCCTCATGTAAGTCTCCATGCAAGAATGCATTATTTACATCAAGTTGATGTAAATGCCATTGTTTAATGGCAGTAACAGCAAGTAAAACTCGGACTGTTGTCATCTTGGAAACAGGAGAATATGTATCAAAAAAATCAAGCCCCTCTTGTTGAGTGTAGCCCTTGGCTACTAGTCTTGTCTTATACCTCTCAGCATCACCATTTGCTCTAAATTTCACTCAATATACTTTCCCACTTACATCCTATGGCAGTTTTGTTTGGAGGCAAAATTTCAAGTGCTTTAATCTCATCTGCCATGGTAGTTTTCTAGTGTGGAATTGAGCTAGCTTGTTTGTAGGTTTTGGGTTCAAAAGTGGATGAAATAGCAGAAATGAAGGCTTTATGTTTTGTTGATAATTTGAAATCAGTATGGCTTACCAGAAGAATGACAGATTGAAGGTGCTTGAGATGCTGAAGTGATCTTGGTCAAGTTACCACAATAATAATTCTGCAAATATGTAGGCAAATGCTTAACTCTTTTAGACCTTCTAAGAATATTATTGCTCGTATTTGTAGGATTTAAAGTTTGAGGTAATGAAGTGGCAAGAACTGAAGTAATAGGGACTGAAGTAATAGGAACTGGAGTAGAAGATATTGAGTCATAGACTTGAGGATAATCAGGAAACACAAATGGTGTATGAACATCCTTTGAAATAGAAGGAAAAATAGATTCATGAAAGACTACATTTCTAGATCCAAAAGTTTTGAGAGTGAGTAGATTGAGTAGTTTGTATCCTTTGATGTTAGGTGGGTAACCAAGAAAGAGACATTTTGTGGCTCTAGATTGGAATTTGCCTCGGTTACTTATGATTGTGCTAGCAAAACATAAGCAACCAAAGACTTTCAAGTGATTATAATTTGGTGGTTTTTGAAATATGAGATAATATGGTGTTTGGTTGTTTAATATGGCAGATGGAGTACGATTTATCAGATGTGTAGCAGTTAATACACAATTTGTCCAATAAGATAAAGGCAATTTGGATTGAAACATAAGAGACCTAGCCACATTTAACAAGTGCTGATGTTTTCTTTCAACCCTCCCATTTTGTTCAGGTGTTTCAATACATGATAATTGATGAATAACGTCATTCTCTTGATAAAAAATAGGCATATTAAACTCTTGACCATTATCTGATCTGAGAGTTTAAACATTAGTATTGAAGTGAGTCTGAACATAAGATAGAAATTTTTAAGAATGAATCGAGTTTCTGCTTTGGTTTTCATCAGAACTAACCAAGTGAATCTAGTCTAGTCATCAACAATTGTTAGAAAGTATTGATAACCAGAAAAAAATGGAATGGAAAATAGACCCCAGATATCAACATGAACTAATTGAAAAGCTTTATTTGATTGACTGCTTGATACATGAAAGGGTAATCTCTTCTGTTTGGCTAATGGACAGATCTCACAAATATTATTGTGACTGTGAGTAGCTTTTACGGAAGAATCTAAATTGCTTATGAATTGTATCTTTGTAGGAGGAAGATGGCCTAAACAAAAATGCCATATATCATAATTGACATTACAAGTTTCAACAAGAGAAGTAGAAGGTGAAACAACTGAAGTATGCATTTCATTATTAGCTTGAGCAGAAAAGTTTTGAAGATGGTATAGACCAGATTGAACTTCAGCAAGCCCGATCATCCTCCATTTGCTGAGATCCGGTAGAATACATTTGGATTTAAGAAAAAACAATCCAATTGAATTATCATTAGTTAATCTTAATGCAGACACAAGATTAATATTGAAGGATGGAAAATACAAAGCATTATGCAGAATTATATCAGATGAGAACCTAATAGACCCAGTGAAAACAATAGGGACTGTTTGACCATTTGGTAAATGGACATTAGAAGGGATTTTTGGCAAAAAAAAAGAATAAAAAAGGAGAGGAGAACAGATCATGTGATCTGTTGCCCCAGTATCAAGAATCCAAGTAAATTGATTCTTTGATATTGAGGTTGTGTTACAGGAAGAAAATTTACTTGAGGTGGATACAACATTATTAGTTGCATTGGAGTTTGTATTTGAATTTGAGATACTTTGCAAGGGTTAGCAGATTTTGGATTTGCTCTTGAGAGAAAAAGATGTTGGAATTACTTGAATTTTGCTCAAAAACTGAAGTATTAATTGCAGTGGCAATCACAAAAAATTTGAAGCTGTATTTGGTGTAGAAAATGATCTTTTTCCTTTTGGTCCATTCCATCCAAGAGGATATCCGATTAATTGAAAACATTTGTCAGCAAGATGGCCAGAGTAGCCACAATGAGAACATATGAGATCTGATCTTCCCCTCTGCTTTGTGAATCGAGTATTGTTTGTTGGTGTTGTTCTTGATGATTGTGCAGCAACCCTTGCATGTGAATCAGTTGGAATACCAATTGCATTAGTTAAAGATCTTTTGCTTTCTTCTGTATAAGTAAAGAAAACACTCTACTCATGGATGGCAATGGCGATTGTAGCAACAACTGACTCCTGATTGCTGAATAGGAATCATGAAGACCAACCAGAAATTTCATCACATAGTCTAATTGTTGTCGATCAGTAAGGTTCTTTAAGATGTTACCCGAGCATTTGTCAAGATTTTCACATCCCATAAAGTCTTGAATTCACTGAAGTATTCAGTGACAGATTTCGAGCCCTGAGAAATAGAGCTGAGTGACTTTTCCAAAATAAAAACCCTTGGACCATCACTTCTAAGATATCTGGTTTTGAGTTCCTCCCAGATATCAGATGCACTTGTAAAATATAAAAGACTTCCATGGATTTCCTTGGCAATTGAATTCATGAGCCATGATAAAAAAAAGTTTGTTGGCTCTAAGCCACACAACAGAGAAACGAGAATCACCATCAGAAGGTTGAATTAAAGATCCATCAACAAAGGCAATTTTGTTCTTCACTGTAAGCGCAATTGACATCGATCGGCTCCATGCAATATAGTTTTCACCAGTGAAGATTTCGGAGACCAGAAGAGCACCAAGATTATCAGAAGGATGTAGGTAATAGCAACTTGATGAATCATCAGAAAAATTCATCCTAGGAGTTGTTGCAATAGAGTTAACAGAATTTTCAGAAGAACTATCAAAAGAATGATCTGCCATAGAAGCAGAAAGAGATCAAGAAAGATAAAGAAAAAGCAATTTTATTCTTGTAGCCGGCCAGTAAAGGGGACTGGGATCCAGGTGGAGCTACCATAAGTGATAGAATTCCTGGCCATTATTGGAGGTTTACAATTGCTAAGGCCTATGGCCTATGGGGATTACTCACTTACTACTGGAAATTAGAGTTAACAGAATTTTCAAAAGAACTATCAAAAGAATGATCTGCCATAGAAGCAGAAAGAGATCAAGAAAGATCAAAAGAAATCAATAAAGTTTGCGGAAGAGTGTTGATTCTCGATGATACCATGTGAAATTATGAGGGAAGAAAACTTGATCGTAACTTCTCATTAAAAATGAATTGAATTCTATCTCTGTACAAGGTCCTATATTTATACACTCGAAGATAATCAATATGACTAATTAATTATTGACATCTATCCTTGTAAACCAACTAACTAAACTGCTATTTAACAGATGAAGCTTTCTGTTTGGCTTCTTGAGATTATAATTCCAATTTATCTATGTGACTTTGAATACTCCAACAGGCAAAGGCAAACCAGCTTATGGAAGGCTATTTGGGGAATGAAAGTGCAAAATAGAATTCGCATTTTTGCTTGGCGTGCATGTCTAGATTGTTTGCCTACTAAACTGAACTTGCAAAGGGGGAGAATTTTGGTAAAAGCCAAAATTCTTGTAGCCGGCCAGTAAAGGGGACTGGGATCCAGGTGGAGCTACCATAAGTGATAGAATTCCTGGCCATTCTTGAAGGTTTACAATTGCTAAGGCCTATGGCCTTTGGGGATTACTCACTTACTACTGGAAACTGATTGTGTACTGGTGGTGCAAGAGCTTTCGGCACAAAGTTCCTCTAATTCTCCTTGAATTGGGTGCTATCATTCATGAAATTAAATTTTTGTTGGCTTCTTTTACTGATGTTTGTAAAAGTTTGTCATGTTAACAGATTAGGAATTGAAGCCGCTCATTGATTGGCTAGGCATGCTTGGTTAGTTGAGTCAATTCAATGTGGTGGGATGGGTATCCAGACTTTATTTCTCCAGCCATTTGGTGTGATGGCAGTCTTATTATGAATGAAATTGTTTTGTTATCATAAAAAAAAATAAAAAAAAAATTAAAATTAATTTGTAACAAATCCAGCCAGATCATGCAGCTAGTTGTCACATATATATATTTTATGTATATATATATATATATCAGAAAATCGTGATCAACTTACATTTAATACCAATTTATATATCAAACTAATTATATGTAACTCATTAGTCTACCATGCATGCATGCACTCGGATCAATATTTTATCAACTTATGCGCATGGAGGCTAAAATAATCACATCACAATATCATGGAAAGAATGGCTCGTTTGGACACTTCATGTGAGGGGCTGAGGCGGAAGCCTGGCTTCCGCCCATCATTTTTCTTTAAGAAAACCAAAAGAAAAAATCTTTAGCTCACCGGGGTAATAATCCTGCTACGGCTTCATGTCCTACGTGGCACAGTAAAAAAACGACGTCGTTCACTCTGCTCTCTCTACCCAAGAAGCCAGTTTCCTCTCTGTGTTTTCTCTACCCCCACGAGGCACGAAGCAACAATCCTCGTCGTCCCACCCCCCTTGTCTCTCTCCAACCAAACCTCCATCCCGATTTCTTCTCCCACAAACTCACAAAATTTTTGCTAGGATCTCTTTTCAAAGGTAATTTTTTGCTTTTTTTTTTTCTTCTGATTGTATTTGCTATTTTGGAGTATTGGGGTTTCTATCTTGATTTAAGAAGTGTTAATTTTATAGGTGATTTGTGGGAATTGGAAAAAATTTATATTTCCCTACTCAGATGGATCGGGAAAGGCTCATGAAGATGGCCAGTGCCATTCGCACTGGTGGCTAATGATATTTTGAACTTAATACTCGAGAAGATATCTCGATGGAGATTTATATAGTTGTATTAATTGTTAACGAAAGAGTGAAAATATGAAATATGATGTGAATCTTGATGCATCCCTTAGATTTTTTTCTGCGATCATTGGTAATTGTATCTTTTATGCAATGTATTTGAGTTATTTATTTTCATGTATACTCTTGAAATGATATATATGATCTTCATGACATATCTGTTCTTTGATATTGATCTAAAATATGGTTGACATGAACTTCAAAAGAATTAAATATATGGTATCAGATTGTTTGACATCAAGTTTTTATTTTGTATGAGGTCGATTGTGTTTTTTCTCCTGTGTTCAGGATAGTCTAATTTTAGCAGTCTAATTTAAAAGGATTTGTATTTGATAGAATCAGGTGTTGCAGACATGGAGAGCATACAAAACTAGAGCTTCTATATGTAGACCTTCCAAAACAAGATCAGCAATCAAATCTCCTATTCAATCTCGAATAGCAAGTATTTGTAAAGATCCAAAACTGGAGCTGCTATACATGGACCTTCCAAAACAAGAGCAGCAATCAATTCTCTTCCTCAATCTTGAGCTGCTATACATGGAAAAATTCAAACTAGGAGCAACAACACAATCTCCTCCTCAATCAACATGATTTGTTTCCCTGTTTTTCCCGTGTATCTCCATTTTATACATTATCATATTTGCTGTAAAGTTGTACATTGCCATACATAACTTTGTAAAGCTGTACCTTGTAAAGTTCTACTGTAATATTTAAACCAAATGGAGAAGAAGAAGAAGGCAAGTTGGCCTCTCGATTATTTCCTATGCTCAATGCAGTTTATTTTCTTACAAAAAATGTGAGCAAAAGTTCTTGGACTATGCAGATTTGGCATTCTCTAGTAATGCAGAACATTAAGATTCAATCATAGCAGTTGTGGATTGAAGTTTCTCCAGAAAATTCTCTGTTTTTTTCATATTGTTTTCTAACAATCTATTATGCAGAAGGATGACCAACCCTTTAACTCCTACAGTATTACTGGACCGGATCCCTATCCACTAATTTAGACAAATTTTTCTTTGAACAACACATCACACGGGAGAGCAACCCATGTCAATCAGAATTGAAAGTAGTACTACTTTGGCTTGGTTGTGAAATCCCTATGGATACTGGCCTGTGCCAGATATATATATATATAAATATATATATAATATATATATATCTGGCACAATCACCCAATTATTATTTACCTGATCCCCAACAAGCATGCATTTTTTTCAATTAGACAACTCAAAATCACCACAAGAAAATGCCCTATAAACCTTGAAATTCAATGCTGTTCAAAGTGGAAGTTGCAGCCTTTCGAATTTCCAAATTACACAATCCAAAGACAAAATGAAACATTGGTGATGAATTTGTGCCTAGAATGCTAAAGTGCAGAAAAACTATAAAATGGAAAAAGATCCTGATGACAAAGCAATATTTACCTAAAAACTAGTACAGTTCAACCTTTGGAACAAAAGGTAAAAGTACAGCCCCAACTTCAATCTCCTCATGCTCATCCGTCTCTCCCCATCCACAGTTTGGTTGCTGATAAAACAGGGGAATAGGAAACAAAAATTGAAGATTCTAACTAAACATTCATCTTCATACAGCACACGTGGATATTTTTCCATCTCTCTTCATGCTTTTGTATCATATGGCTTCCGAAAGCTTTGAAGAACATCAATTTTGAAGTGCAAAAATGTTTAACACGTAGGTTGTCTCCCTCTATCTTCAAAGATGCCCCAACAAAGCAGTCCAACCAGACATGTTCTGAACACATTTCTTGATTTGAATTGATGGACTTGATCAATCTAAAGTCTTGTTTCCCACAAAGATTATGCCAAATTGATGGTGCTTAGGATGCCCCTGCAATACGAAAATTATAAATGAATCATTGGCATTCATATTAAAAGAACCAAGAACAAAGTTAATAGCATACAATTACAAATTATAAATTTATAATCAGGCAAGACCATAGAATGAATAAAATCCGGGCATTGAATAGTATCATGCACAAAGCAAGCGTGGCTTACAAGTAAATGAGCTGCTTCAGTTTCTTGTCTACCAACATGAATTACATCATACACTACAAACCGAGAAATGAGGTTTTGAATTTCATAAATCAGATTCCCTTTCATGACTTGAAAAATTAGGTTCTTTATAACCAATAGCAAACTTGAGAAACTTAAAGTCAAGATCATTTAAAAACCCATTAAAGCAGACAAAGCCTCTATATCGTCTACTTCAAACAGTCCAAATTCCTTCCAGACTCAAAGCAAATAAGACATCACATTTTTCATTTCTTAAAATAGCCCCAATAATAGCAAAGTCAGAAGAATACCAATTTTGAAGTGCAAAAAAGAATACCAAACGACCACCTTATTAATTTCAGTGGCAAAGACTAAATTAGGTCTTAAACATCAGACTTCAGTGCAAGAGTATAATACTATAAATTGGTATCAACATAAATGGTCAATCATACAAGAAGTCTATGGGGGCTAAAACAGGGCCAATGACATCTTTATATATTGATAGGTGAGACTACTTTGTGTATTTATATATATATATATATATATATTATATATATATATATATTCCTTTAGGTATAAATTCATACGATTTATATTTTCTCATAAAAGAAAAAATCCACTTTGCTTCAATTTTGGAATAGAAAATAAATGTAAAATCCAAAATATTAGTTTTTCCTCTTACAGATATCACCATAAAACCACAGTCTACTATGTTCACAATGTTCATTGGGCAATTCTAGTCAAACAATTTCTCATCCCATATCTGTCGCAAGTCATGCATCCATACATATTTATTTTGCCCTTCAATAGTAAAATGGAATATCAAGGAATATTTCCCTCTCAGTATTATCCAAACCTTTATAACTCACTATGAGTATTTTCTAAATATTATCGTTTGAAATTTTTTTTTATTTATTCAATACACTTTTCCATTGATATATATTTTGACCTTTTTAATTCGAACCTAACACTGTTAAAACTAATGGAAGATCTTGAGCATATGTTGTTATTTGTTTAGTCTTACTTGTTTTTAGAGATGAGATAAGATAAAAATTAAAAAAAAAAAAAAATTTGTTGTAAGATATTTTTTTAATATTAATTTTATATGGAGATTTAAAAAAGTGGTATAAGAATTTGAAAAAGTTAAAATTTTTATTATATTTTATATTTGCATATAATTTGAGATCAAAATTTGAGATCAATAGAGTTAGTTGCCCATAATCCAAACCAACCAACATATATGAGCAATTTTAACATTATATATATGAAACATATGACAACTCCTAATTTCAGTGGAAAATACCAAATCAAGTCTTAAAATACCAGAGAGAACTAACAACAATGAAAGAAAAATCTCACCTGAAACAACAAAGAAATATTAGCAATAGGAAGTCACCAAGACCAAAATCAAATTAGACAAAGGCTGCAAAACTCAGACCAGAACCATACATATACTAGCATTGCAGGTCACATTCAAACTTAGCACAAGTACTAAAGTATTGAAATTGCCTGAAATAGTTAGGTTACCCTGCACAAGTACTAAAGTATTGAAATTGCTCTGATTCAATGCATTTCTATTATATGGCTTTGAAGTACGAAAACAGAGCAATGTCTTAAAAACAGCACTATGGCATCGACTAAACTGGAGGAAACAAAATTAAATGTCCAAAGTGAAAAGATTGTAAAATGTCAACTCCCATTTTTCTTTTTGGTATTTACAAAGAAAGGGAAAAAATTATATTAAGCAAAGAGGAAGAAAATTATTACTTGAAAATCAAAGGAACAGGGGCGACTTACTTGCTCTCCTTTCATTCTTGTATACCACTTTAGCTCTGAAACTTTTATAAAACCATCGACCTTCACGAAAATATTTATTGTGATCAAATTGAACTCGCAAATTGTCCAAAACCTTCCGTTCAAAAGATTGTAAATTGGAGAACCCCACCCATACAGCATATCGAGTCTCATTTTCCCCCCAAATATTATTAATCAATTCCACCCCTTCAATACAGCATACATGATTTGAGCTGTTACTGGTTATCTTAACATTACCAACACGACTCCACCAGCCTGGAAAATAATTACAAAAAATTACGAGATATAATACAATTCCGTTTATCTCTTCCAAATAGTGTGGCCCCTCGATATCTATTGCCCACTCTTCTTCTCCTCTCGGTTTGACATAATCATCAGGCCCCTTCACCATTTCATTATCTTTTAAAAACTCATGAATATAACTGAACCAGTCTGGAATATGATTTTCCAGAAACAAAGTAGCATCATATTGATAGAGTCCCTGTTAAACCAATATCATCATCATCATTATCATGTTAATTTGAATCATGCACACTATTAAAAATGAGATCACACATACATACCTTCCACAATAAAGGATTTTGCACTTTATTATTCCATATATTCACATGCATTTTGTCGCAGCCGTTCAAGTAAATCCAACTTAGCGATCTGATGTGGCTTCCGTTGAATCGGAATATTTTTGATACTTCCGGAAATCTCTCTAATGACTTGCATCCACTAACACATACTTTACTTATATTTGGTGGAAGCTCTAGTATTTCTTCAAGTTTCTCACAATGGGACAAGTAAAGCTCAGTTAGTCCAAAGAATTCTTTGATGCATGTGGGAAGGCTAAGAATTTCAGTATTCGATAGATTTAAATATTGCAAGCTGGCACAGGAGTTAAACATGGTAAATAAACTAGATATTGGAAAGAAATTTGTTATCTCCTCTTCCATTTTCGTAGACTCAATAGCCACAAGGGATAGCCCATCATCCCTCTTCTTCTTTACAAGATTTGGACAACCCTCAATATTGAGGTGGTGTAAATGTTGAAAGAGAATGCAAGCAATATTTGGAAGACGCATAAGGTTTTGGCAGTCCGACAGATTTAATAGTTTGAGACCTACAAGGTTCCCGATGGATAAAGGCAGTTCTTCTATTGTGGTGCCATTTAGATTCAATTGATATAAAGATTTCATTTTACTCTCGACTTCAGGAAGATAACGAAGGCTTGAGCAACCAATAAATGCAAGCCTCTGTAAAGATCTCAAATTGAGGCTTCTTGGAAGGATTTGGAGTTCAGAGCATCCCCAAAAACTCAGATCAGAAAGATTTTTCAAAGATCCAACGGAATCATGCGCCTCAACTAATCTTGGACAATATTCGACAATCAATTTCTTCAAATTTGAGGTGCTTGAAAGATCTGGAATCTTTTTTAAGAATTCACAATGATCGAAAGTCATAGTCGTCAAATTCTGTAAAAGAAAAATAGGAAAAGTTTAATGGACTTTACTACATAATTCAAAGAAAATAAACATTGTTGATAATGATTATAATTGTGTACGTACCTTGGGCTTGAATCCTTCCCCCAACTCCTTTGTGAGGCTATCATGCATTCTCAAACTAATGAGTTTCTTCCCTTGGAAATTATGTGGCAAAGACTGTAAAGGACAATTAGACCAATCAAGTATTCTTAACTCGTTGGAGAGATAATTGGGTGCACAAGAAAAACCTGCATTACGATTTATAAAGACTCTAAGTCTTTTCATATGTCGAAATGCTTCCGGATGCAAACTTATGATCTCCTCATCGCCTTCAGGTAAATCTAATAGTATGCCTTCAACATTGTTTGGCCCCTGATATAAGTGCATGAAATTGCTTAAGATATTTTACGAAAAATAATCGTACTCTGTAAAATCAATAAATATTACACACTACTTTTCTTTAAGATTCTAAAAATAAGTAGAATTTATCGATTTTTGAAATCTTCAATAATAAAACAAATGCTAGTATGAGCAGACCAGTAGACCTGAAGTCAGAAAATATAGGATATTTGGAACGAAAAAAGGATCTCTAGATTTGGTACTTTTATTGACTCATTTTAATTATTAATAAACGAATTCTATATATCTACAAATTCATATTGATAATTTAATATATATATATATATATATGAATATTGCTATATCTATAACAGAATTACACAAAAAGAATTATCCTTTTACAAACTGACGTGTCTTCGTTTGATCCACTAAATAAGAAAATAAATATAAAATCCAAGATATTTTTTTTTTACTCTTACCGTACTTTCTTCCAACACTTCACGGATATCTTTATGAAACCATAGCCTACTACGTTTGCTAGGTTCTTTGGGTGATTCTAGTCGAACAATTTCTCTTCCCATATCTTGCAGTAAGTCATGCATTTGAACATCGCCCTTTTCAATAGTAATAAGACATTTGTCTATAAGCCTCTTGATTCCACGAGCTGGAAAAAAACCACAACCATCAAATATTTGCATGACATTAGCCAAATATTCTCCTTTGAAGAAAAATGCAATATCAAGGAATATTTCCTTCTCAGTATCATCCAAACCTTCATAACTCACTAAGAGGACTTTCTGAATATTACCGTTGGGAATGTTTTTATATTTATCCAATGCACTTCTCCATTGAGGTATACTTTGACCTTTCAGATTCGAACCTAACACTGTTAAAGCTAGTGGAAGACCTTGAGCATATTTTGTTACTTGTTTAGATAGGTCCATATAATCCTTTGGTGGTTCCCTTTCCTCGAAAGCATGCAAGCTAAAGAGTTGAAAAGCTTCATTTTCATTCAAAATCATCACCTCGTGCTTTGAATCAACTTTAGAGTTATCAAGTAAACATTGATCTCTTGTCGTTATGATGATTCTACTTCCTGAGCCAAACCAATCACAATCTTCTGTGCATGCCAAATCTTTTAATTGTTCCCACTCGTCCACATCATCAAGAATAAGAAGAACCCTTTTAGTGCGAAGCCTCTCCTTTATCACATTGATTCCTCTGTCAACACAGTCAATATTACAACTCGTAAATGCTCTCAAGATGTCAGAAAGAAGTTTCTCTTGCAGTTGAACCCGACCATGCTCTGTTTTTGAAGTTTCCCTAATATTTTTCAAGAAACAACTACCTTCAAATTGAGAAGAAATCTTGTTATAAACCGCTTTCGCAATTGTTGTCTTTCCAATACCACCAATTCCGAAGATCCCCACCTTATGTACAATATCATTCTTTTCCATACATAAAAGGGAAGATATATGTTGTACACGAGATTCTATTCCAATTGGATAATTGGCAACCTCTAATTCTGTATGATTTATTATTCTTGAGTCCACCCATTGAATGATTTTATGGGTGAATTCAGATTCATTCCTATCAATTCAAAAGAGAAGAATTATTAATTAATGGAACTTACACTTCTAATTACATTAGCTAGTAAACATACAAGCGTGATATAATATTCACCCTCTAACCATTAATAATTCTATCTGGTCCTAAATATATGCATACGCATATGCATCTATGAATTAGGTGTACTTCGAGGATGTAATTTAATTGTTAGAAAAACTGAACGTACCCATCCTTCTCTAAATGGAGCCCAGACAAATTTGCGACTTCTGTCAGTGCTGCCGTCCACCTCTCCACCCTCTTGTGATCATCATTGAGCTTGTGTTCATGGTTGGCCATTGCATTAATATAAAATGAGAAACTTCTTGGTTACTTCCTGTGAAGATCAAATTCCAATTATCTGTATATGTGAAAGATATTCTATACACAATATTATCATCTTATTTTCATCACATTTTAAAAGATATGACACATTTATTATTATTAAATAATATTTTATACGGCGATTTTTCCGACGTTTCAATTTAATTCCCCTATAAATATGTCATCAGTGGGTCAAAGAAAGAATAGAAACCTCTCGACAACTTCTTATCCAACAACCATGCTACCTATTATGACTTCAAAACCTCTCATTCCGTATTGAGAACTTCTTTTCGACAACTCAAGAGTATATTAAAAAAAAATGTATAAAAAAATTTTTAAAAATAAAATAAAATTTTAAAAAATATTCCTCTCATTTGCAACCTTATTTTCAATTCATGTATAAAAAATAAACCTTATTTTAGGTAGTCGACTCCCCATCAATTCTCTAAAATCAACTCTATATAGAATTACCCAGATAAAAAAGATTGGAAAATTGACTCCATCAATTCCCAATATTTATTCTGAATGAAAAGATTGGAAAGTAAATTACAAAAACAAATAAAAAAACAGAATGAAGTAAGCGACTCTCCTTCATTTCTCTCTGTTTCTTCCTGCATCTTTCCTGATCAATTCCGGCCCTCTCTTTCCATTTTGTTGACTTTTCTTTCTCTTTCCTCCTTTCTTCCCCCTCCCTTCCGTTCTTTCTCTTTCTTTTTTCTTCCCGGCAGGCCCCTTTCTACCACTAATTTATTCGAGCATCACAGCTTCTTTATCTTTTATTTTTTATTATTCTGTTTTTCTTCTTTGCCACTTCCTCCCCCCTTCTTTCCCTTTTCTTTATCTGCTCTCCTAACTACTTTAAGATTAATATATATATATATATATATTTGTTTAGCGAAATGGTGGCCTAACATTTGTTGAGTTTATTGAAAATTATTTATAAACCAAATAGAAAAGGAAAAGACGGGGAAATTTAAGGACGTTTTAGGTGCAGTACTTAATAATATATTATGTGTTTTCGAAAAGATGAGGACACAGCGACCAATCTGTTCCTTCTTCCCACTTCATGTTATTCTTCTTGAATGTGGACATTGAGAAAATTACTGAGAAAAAACAGGCTTTCTTTTTCAAGGTCTTAAAAAAATGAGTCAATTACGGTCCGTGCCGTAGACGTTGGCACAGGCCGATGAGACGAGCAGCTTGATGCCTTAGTGTTATGCCCCTCCTTCCTAAAAGGCTTCTCTTTCGAGCGCTCACCAACCCCACAAACCAATGCCTTAGCTGAATTTTAGGGTCTCGGGTGCCAAAATTACTATAAAATTAGAAAATTAGAAATTAGAAAAAATTAGTTAATTAAATGATATAGGTGGGAAAGTACTCATTGATGGTATGTAATGGTCGTCTTCGACTTCACATATGATATGACCCACAATAGAATAAGGATGAAGTATCTAGCTGGAACTTTCTATGCACTTTAAAAAGATGTTGGGGCAGGTCCACGTACAACGATAAACTTTTGTGTTGTGACTTCCTGCAATAATGCTCTTTTAACGTGATCGAGTCGGTCCGAAAGCAAATTAGTGGCCGTCAAAAGGTCTAAAGTTCACACTGCTGGAATAAATTATCAGTAAAGTAGTTTTTGTTCAAAACCGTGTTTGTGGGGTCAAGTTTGCTTACTCAGCAAATAGAATTTAATATGTGGAGGAATAAGGAGCTGATATGTTTACGTCCCTTTTTCTTGATATTTAGAAAGGAATAATTCTTTTTATAGCCATATTTGATAGACTATATTGTAGTCTTCATTGAAACGCTCTCGTTTTATAGAAAAATAAAATGAATTTATTAGATTTTTTGAATTTTTAATTTGTTAGGAAGGGTATTATAATCAATTTTATCCTAATAAGAACTTTTTTATTTGTTTATTGTTTGGACTATAAAGGAATCTTATTTTTTAGATCGTATGTAACATTACTTGATAGAAAGAGAGAGAAAAGAATAAAACTGAAGTCGGAGTTTGGAGTTGGAATCGGAGTTCAGAATCGGAAACAGAGTCCAAGTTAGTTCCGACTTCCGACTCCGAACTTCGACTATTTAGCCCTTATATATTTTATATCGTATAAATAATATAATAGGCCCACCTGGCCTAATGGTTTGAAGGCTGATTTGTAATCTCTGGATTCCAAGTTTGAATCCTCGCGCGTGGGGTTCTCCTTTGCAAGTTTGCAACCTTTTAATTTTTTAATAAGCTCTAAACGACACCGTTTCATCATTATATATATACATCTTAAACTAAACCCTAACCCATCGGCCTCTCTTCTCTCTTCTCTTCCCCCAGCCGCCCAGCACCTCTCATCTCCATTTCGTCTTCTTCGAGGCTACCCTTCTCTATTTCTCCTCCTCTCATCTCTTCATTTTCATCTTCCACCTCATTAGCTTCTACTCCGCAGTCCGCACCATGGTTCATCTTCATTGGTTTATAACTTCTACCCTCATCGGCGTCCCGATGCCTTCTCTGAACCCAACGGAGTCGGAGTCGGAGTTGGAGTCGGAGTCGGAAACTCCGAACTCGGACTCCATTGGAGTCGAAGCACAGCCCTATTTGGATTTGTATGTGTTTGTTTTGTTTTTTCTACTAAATTTTTTGTTGTTGTTTATTTGCAAATTTTTTAACTGAGAACGAGAAGACAATCAGATTTTGTAACCCAGACCTCCATCTGTAACCTAATATATCTTTCATTGGTATAGAAGAACTGATTTAAGTCATTTGAGTTGTTCCACAAACAGAACAAAAAGGGTCGCATTATACCACTAGCAAACAAAAGAGAATTAAAAGGAAATCAAATAATTCAATATATGACTGGAGGAAAATTAGTCTGATAATGATAATGTCATGCAAATAAAGGCTTCTATAAATGTTTAAAATGAACATCTAATATAAATGTTTTGTTTATTATAAGTATGAGCAGATTCTTTGTTTTGCTATAAAGAGCAGAATATTTTGGGAAAGATATTCATGTGAGAAAAATGGAGCTTGAAATGCTTCCTTAATGATATTGAAATGTTATTTGGATATGCTCTAAAGATCCGCATGTTTATATAAATAATGCTTTGTTATTAAGACAAACAAGAATAACTCTGTTTTCCTTTGTTAATATTGCTGAAAAATCTTCCAGCACCACTTTGCCAACACTACTTTCTTAACATGACTAGCATTTTCTTTAGTTAAACCATTGTCTTTAGACGCAAATCCCTAGATTTTTGAAAACTTGAATTTGATTTTTAAAATATGATTTTGATTTTTAAAATGACTTCACTAATGGATTTGATTTTTAAAATATGATTTTGGATGCAATATGGTGAGAACTTGAATTGTTTTCTTTTGTCGATTTGAACTTGAAGAAAAAGAGAAAAATAAACGTTTTTCACCCAATAATCTTTACCTCAGCATGAATAATAAATGACAAAGCCTAAAATTCATTTTACAAAAAAAAAAAAGGCTCTCTAGATTATTTATAGGCTTTGTGATTCATTTTACAAAGCCTATAAATAACTTTATTTTGAGAACTTGAATTATTTTCTTTTGTTGATTTGATGTTCCAGGAACTAGTAGAAGAGTTTCAGATCGCAAAGAGAGAAAAGTCAAACTTAACTGACTTCATATCTTCATGGAGATTCGCAAATTATACTATTCTAAAGATTATGGAAGTGTTGATATTAACAACACACTTTGTATTATAATATTAGTTTAATTAGTTGTGATGTATTAATTTAATTAGTTGTGATGTATTGTTATTCATTTTTTTATAAAAATCTTTTCAAGTGTTTAAATTATTTTAAAAAAGAATCTGGGCAATTCAAGGATATTAGAATTTTTTTTAAAAAATTTTATAAAACATTTTTTAATTTTAACGCTTATTAAAAAAAAAAGTAGTAAAATCTTGATATCTAGAGTTATTAAAATCCGGGGATCCGAATTTTAAGAGAAAAAAAAAACTAAAAATCCGGTATTTAAGTTTAAATCCTTATATCCGGATACAATCCGGTTATCTGCGTGGATCAAAACCGAATTCGACCCAAATGGATATCTACCCGGCTTTTGGGATCCGGTTTGGTTCTGATTATAGCCGGGTGTCCAAGTCTGGATTCGGATACACACCCCAAACAAAATGTAAGTTTGTATAACTCGCCTAGTGATCAAATCAATTTCATTCTATAATGCCATCAACGGCAAAATCATGAGTGGATAATATATTCTTCTATCGTTCGTACCAATTAGATTCCAAGTTGTAATCACCATCATTGTGATGTCTCTTAGATTAAACAACACGGGCAAATTGGCTTACTTAGGTGATGCCAAAAGTGGTGGAGCCTCGATGGGGCAGCAGTAGTACAAGGTGGTAGTGGCAGATTCAGGGCGGGAGAGCAGGCATTTGGTGTTTTTCACAAAAGGTTTCGGTTCTAGGAATCTAGTGGGTGCTTAAGTGAGATGTGCTATAGGGGCACAATGCTTCGAAGCATGATGGAGCAAAGGTGGAGTTAGGCTAAAATCCACAAGTTGGGGTGGATATAAGGGAAATGGTCGCAGAAATAAGGGCAGTTGGTTGGCTCACGGGGTGCTTGGGCAACCTTGAGAAGGTAGTCGAGGGTGGCTGAGCACGGCGGCGCACAACAAGGGTTTGCAAAAAATGCTCCTAAAAGTCTCTGGACTAAGTTTTTAAAGGGGAAAAACAACTAAAACCGATTTAAAGATGGTTTCAAGGCAGGGAGGCACGGCCTATTTATAGGCCAGATCGGGTGTCTCGACCATTGTAGACGATGTTGTGATCGGAGAGGACAAGGGTAGTGCGAGGGACCCCACGCGTGGCACACGACCAACGGCAAGCAACGATAGTGAGCCATACTATGGCTGGAAAAACCTTAAAAAGCGGCTCGATTTTGGAGGGGGTGGGAGAAGAAACTGGACCCGACTGATGAATTCGGGGTGGTAGGTGGTACTGCAGGCGACAATGGAGAGGGCTTCATAGACGAGGACACATGGCAACAACGGATAGGCGACGTGGACAGTGGTGCAGAGCATCACGGGCATGGGAAGGAGGAAGAAGAAAAGAAAAGAAAAGAAAAAGAAGGGAGAAGGGCTTCGTGCGAGAGGAGAGGAGAGGAGATGAATTCTAGGGTTTTAACCCTTGAGTTGCCAAAACTTCATCGTTCGACTAAAGGGGGCTAGGCTCCAACAAAAACATATGGGTTAGATCCAATTTCACACCAAACTCAACTCACGGGAGAACACACAAAAATAAAGCTCTTTCACTTAACTCGCTTCATAGAGGCTCGCCGAGCAAACCTCGCCACCTCTGATTGGCGGTGAGCTCTCTCTCTCTCTCCCTCTTGCCGTCTCTCGGGTTCTTTCCTACACAACCTTGTGCAGCCACTAGGGGAGAACATTAACAAGTCCGGATTGGAAAGACTGACCGAATCAGTCATTTTGGACCGGACCGAGGCTGGCCCATGTATGAATTGGGTTGGTCCTAATCCAAAAAAACCAAGACTGAATAGGTCCGGTCTGGTCTTGGTCTAGGCATTTTTAGGCCTGGACCGGGCTGAATATACACTATTATATTTTTTTTTATTGTATATATATATCTATTATTTATTTAATATAGTTGTATATAATTAAAATTAATTATATAGTATATATTATTTATTATTTATGTATATTATTTAGCATCTAAGTATTATTATATTATTTAGTAAATAATTATTAACTAGATATTATTCATATTATCTATTTTATTATTATTTATTATTTTTCTTTACTATTATTCATATTTTATTATTATTTTTCACTTATTTATTACTATTATTCACTAACTCTTTTCAATATTTCTCAATGCTCAAATCTATCCTTAGGTTTTGGAATGAGCCCTACTGCTTTCACATGATATTAGGTAAAGTTTTGAGTTCAAACGATTCTAACTCTACATTGTATCTATTTAATTAAATTTTTTACGTGTTAAATGAATACAAATGATTAAATATTAGGTAAAGTTTGTCCCTAGCATTGTTCTTGACAGAATCATGCACCTCAACTAGTCTGTTAGAGCATCCCTCAAAACTCAAAGTGCACATTTTTTACAGGTCCTTTTGTCATTCTAAAATGATTGAGCAAATCATAAAATTATGTTTGCATATATAATGTTCCTAAACCTAAGATCAATTAGAGTGAGCTGCCCATAATCCCAACCAACTAACACGAACAAAACTAACAGTGCAAAACTCAGAGCAAAACTAACTATATGTAATATATTATTCAATTTATTCAGGTTTTAGAAATTAGAATGACATTAATCACTATAGTTTATAAATTAAATCTATATACATATTAATATATATATTAATATATATAAATTATAATATATGCAATAATGCACAGACAGTATTTACGGAAATAAATTAAATCTATTATTTATTATAAATTTTATTTGCTAGGTTAAATCTATTATTTATTTATTTATATATATATATTATATATATAAATAATATATAATCACGTTATCAACTACCAGTAAAACTGAAATGATAGAACTTGGAGGCTGGAAGTGAAATACGGAAATGCAAATGGGGCTCTGTTTTGCAATGTCTGGTGTCCGGTGTCTGTCTCCAGGTCACGGCGTGACGGCGTCTGTCTTCAACCAGTACCAGCAGGCAGCAGGCAGCAGGCAGCAGGCAGCAGGGGTGGCGCAGCCCACACAGGCAGCAAGCTGCGAGTTGCGACCACGCAGGCAGGCGGCAGCTCTGTTTCACAGAGTAAAAAACTCACAAAAACAGAGTCTGAGAATCTCAAAGTAATAGAACACTGATTCGGCAGACTGCACTGTGAAGACTAAGAGGATGAAACTTGAAGCTTGAAAGTTGAACCTTGAACTGGAAGCTTGACAGAGTATATAAGATACGGCAACAGCCAGCAGCCTAACAGGGTACAGCCAACGGCCCACTGCCCACTCAACAATCAACTCCAAGTCTCCACGGACGGACAGTCTGAGTGCTGCAACTGGTTCATGGCATGGACCATTGGTTCG
>CM071803.1:39982104-40356791 GCA_036559045.1 Platycarya longipes | reverse complement strand
GAAGGATTTTCTCGAACCTAGAAAATGACACAATTTTGTTAAAGCAAAATATCATGATTATGTTCAAGCATTATCTACTATCAAAGCTCATAAGAGGTATTTGACATGTGTTTTGACCAGTGAAGCTTTCACGAAGTCATGTGAATTACTTAGTGTTAGTCCGTATTCTTCATTCAAATTACATAAGAGAATTGCTTGAATTGCGAAACCTATATCCCACATCTAACAGCCGAAACTCTGCATATCATAAGATTGGAATCATTAGTACATTTCTAGATAAAAGATAAGATTTCAAATGGATCTAAATTTTGCAGTTCTTTACGCTCAAGTACATGTTTTAGGTATATGTGATTTGCACTAACATGCTCTTATCACCTAAATTTTTAACTCATCTTCAACAACCAATTAGTTGTTAGGAATTCTAGCTAGATTAAGATTATATGCTTCTCCATTTGGATGGTCAGTCCAACATGCAATCAAACATAGCACTTGTAATACAAATGACATTGACAAAAAGATTTCCATAAAAAAATTTGGGATCATTACATTTTTTTTCTTAGTGTTGAGGTTATCTCTACAAAAGAAGGCTTGTTCCTAACTTAGCACAAGTATATCCGAGATATTCTTACTAAAACAAGTATGAATGGCGTTAAGGATGTCACAACTCCACTGTCTAATTTAGTTTCTCTAAAGCTGGTTGATGGTTCTTCGTTGGTTGATTCAACAGAAAATCGAAGGGTTATTAGAGCATTGCAATATTTGTTTTGATTCGACCATATATAAGCTTTGCAGTCAACAAACTCTCACAGTTCATGCATTGCGCCACCATAACTCGCTGGATAGCAACAAAGAGGCTGTTATGTTACTTGAAGAACACTAATTTTTCATGGCATTAATATCAAAAAAACATTGAATCTAGCAATCACATGCGTCTCCGATGCTGATTGGATAGGTAGTTTGGATAACAGGAAATCAACTTCAGCATATCTTCTTCTACTTGACAACACGCCTATTTCGAAGAGCTCCAAAAAGTAGCGTGCCATTGCACGATCATCAACAGAAGCGAAGTATAGGGCTCTAGCAATGGCTGCAGCGGAGTTTATGTGATTGCTATCTCTATTTCAAGAAATTAAATTTACATTACCACAACCACCTCTACTCTTGTGTGATAATTTGGGAGCAATACATAAGGGCTTTAATCCTGTCCAGCATTCAAGGATGAAACACACCTAGATAAACATTCATCTTATGTGCGATTTGGTTGAAAAAAAGGTTTTTAATGTTTGGCATGTCCATACTAATGACCAGCTTGTAGATTTACTCACCAAGCCACTTTCGTGTCAACGGACAAATTATCTAAGAAACAAGATCAGCCTCTCTGATAGTAGCCCATTATTGCAGGGGCGCGTCAAGGAAAATGCAAAAATCAAGCAAACAACAACTCAAGACCAATAAACACAATAAACACAGCCATATCTTGTGCTTCCCATGATTCTAGGATTAGTTTTATTCTTTGTAAATATTGCTCTTTATTGTGTTGTAAATCTCAATTTTAGTTACACATTTTTGTATTCCACAAATTAGGTATCTCAGATTGTGTATATACATAGAGCATGGACAGAAATAAAATTGAGTTCAAATTTCAAAACCATAAGCAGTGTAAATTCTCTTTAGTGCTGCTACTGCTACAGTTGGAGTTGTGGTCGTTTAGGGATGGCAACAAAGATGAGTTTGCTTTGTGGGATTCATAGTATCTTGGAGATATTGACTCCATTGATCATAACTCTATGAGAGACTCCATAGACACGATTTTTTTGGAGATTGTCGGCATTGTAGATCGGGGAGGGAGAGAGAAAGAAAGAGAGATAGGGGAGGAAGACACAATTGAAAAAGGAGAGGGTGAATTTCGAGTAGATGCAAGCTCATTTTTAGTTTTTCTAGAGTGTCTATATACTACTTGTGTATTGATTGGTGTGAAAATATTTTTTACACCCATTCGAGCGTTTCTCTCTTTTAAATAAATGATACTGATATATAACTAGAAAAGTACCATTACAATTTATAAATATAATTAAAAAGAGATTTTATAAATAGATACGACTGAATGTAAAATATTAAATTAATTTTATAATAAAAATAGTTATAATTTAATATCAAGTCAAGTCATGTCATATTTGTATAAAAAAAGGGGGGGGGGAAGTATAGCTAACTGGCGTGCCTGTTATAGATTTCACTAGAAAAAATAAAGTTAAGCACAGCCCATTAGTTTTGGACCTAAAAATGCCTTGTTCTACATGAAAAATGACACTGATTTGCCAACTGATATGCAATTCGTTTACAACTTAACTATTATATACTAATAAAAATAAATAAAAATAATTAATGACTAAACAGTATTATAAAAATCATCTTATAATTTTAAAATGTATTTTTTATTTGCAAGTAGTAAACAATATATGAGATGATTGATTTTCAAGTTTTTTAAATTAATAATGTGTCACGATCAATGATGTTGACTTATTGACTTTGTAATATTATTTATTTTTGCACTCCTAAGATCTTACAGCGAGCTCACTCAAGGTACATAAATAAGTTATACTTTTCAAGCTAGTAATTGTTGGAATAGTCAACACGCAAACGTTGCAGGATGTGGAACTTAGTCACCAACTGAAGCTTCTTGAAGAAGCTGTAGAACTTTTGAATACAGGTGTCGACTGAAGAACCTGGAAAGCACAGCTGGAAGGACACGTTGATGATAAAGGCTACGTGTGCTTGAAGAATTAGAAAGGCAACGTGGAGAAACAACAAGCAACAGTCGAAATATTTGAACATCTTCATCGCCATTGAAGATGATTATCTTATCATCTTAAACCGACTTCATTGCCTATAAATATATGTAATGCATGGGTGCTGTGTTGAGCGGTGGTGTGGGTGCAGCAGTGAAGAGCTGCACCAAAGTGTGGGCAGTGGGTGCAAGTGAGTGCACCATGGGCGTGAGGTGTGCTGTTCTAAGAGAAAGAGAGAGCTTGTTAATCTCTGAGAGAGTAGAGAGTGTTGAGAGTGTGTGATCTCCTCCTCTATAATATTCTTCGTATTTCACTATTTATTAGTGGAAGTTTTCTTTCTCTGTGTGGACGTAGGCCAAGTTGGTCAAACCACGTTAAATTTCGGTCTCTATAATATTTATGAGTGTTCACCAATCTCAACAAGTGGTATCAGAGCCAGCAGTTGGCCGATATTTCAAATTTTTGAAGAAACTCATTTTTGAAACTTGCTCAAAATCAAGTTTGGATAGTACCACTACACTCCTCACGCTGATACGAAAATTTAGTTGAAAATTTTGTTTTGAACGAACCACGGAATACTCCCCCCATGCCCCACGCGTCGACCCAACTCCGACAAGTAGCCCCACATGCATTCCAATTCCAATGTCAAGGACGATCATCTCTGTCCCGGTTTCTTGGATGCTCCAGCTCGTATCCATACCAACCCGGATTTGACCCCCATTCCGACCCGATTTGCTAAAACTGGAATTGAAGGGAATATACCGATGAGAATATTCCGATGACAATGGGAATATTCGGTGACCCCCTTTGACTTGGTCTATCTGCCATACTAGAGGTGGAATATTTCCATGAACATAGAGTATATTTCGGCAACGGTAAGAGAATATTCTGTTTCTTGCGGAGAATATTTTATTTTCATATTTTGCAGGTTTTCGGTGCATTTTTTATCCTTTTGGACCGAGTCCAAAGTTGTTTCCAAGGTTTTTCACTGTTCCAAATGCAACGATGAGCTCCGTTTGTTGAGATTCAACTCCAAATGTTAAGAAATAGCCATTCAAAGTGGAGGTTAAGGTTGAATCATGGAGGATTCTGGCCTGGGTGTGATGATCATGGAGGATTCTGGCCTGGATGGAAGATCTTCTAAATAGTGAAGATTTGTTTGAGTCGATTAAAGAAAAAGGCGAAAAATCAGTCGATGTGGCAAAGAATGATGGATGGAAATGTACAGGAAGCAGATGCCTACCAGCTATGGAAAAACTGCAGAGTAGGTACTAGGGCAAAATTGTTCGAAATAAGGCATGAGATGCCTTGTCAACTTGGAAAGTGGAAACTGTGTGGCTGAGCATACCAATGAGTTCCAGGAAATCGAGACAGGAACAAGAGTAAAAGCATTGGTAGATCCTCAAATCCCGATCGTCAACTAAAGGGAATGTGCTTTTATTGTAGTATTGAGGATGTTGGAAGCTACAACAGGAGAGGAATTAGTCCAGCGGCCAAGCAAAGCAGGAAAAAGGAGAAGCCTCAATGGCGCTTCCTGGAGATTGTGTATTTTCTTCCGCCGATGAAGAATCTTGCCTATATGGTGCAAGTCAGAAGTCAGAGTGGGTGATAGCCTTGTATCACGCCACTCCTTATAAAGATTTCTTCACAAGTTACAGATCTAGTGACTGTGGCACAGTC
The DNA here is from genome assembly GCA_036559045.1 of Platycarya longipes. Classification (NCBI taxonomy): domain Eukaryota; kingdom Viridiplantae; phylum Streptophyta; class Magnoliopsida; order Fagales; family Juglandaceae; genus Platycarya; species Platycarya longipes. The sequence continues at coordinate 40,352,325 of CM071803.1, read as the reverse complement.
GTGATGAAAAATTCAAGTTTATCAAAGATCGTGAATATAGGAGGTGTCAGGATAAAGACTAATGTTGGTGGTACCATGACGTCTGACACATACCCGATTTGTGGCTCAACCTGATATCCAGAAAACCCTTGATCAACAGGATTACAAGAGTATCTTCAACAACAGTACCTGGAAACTGGAGAAGGGAGCAATGGTTAATGCTCGTGGACATATCTACGGAACTATGTACAAATCCAGTACAAAGATATGTGTCTAGCCTCAATGCAGCTGAAGTTAAGGCATTCCAAATTTGTGGCATAGATGACTCAGCAGGAAGACTCCCAGAAGAAGAAGATAAAGCTAACAGTGGAGGAACGAGATCTTAGCGGGGGGAACAGTTACCTCTATCAAAACCTACATGGTAGGTGATCCTCCAGTTAATGAGGTTCAACAGGATAAATCGTCTAGAGGACGATTGTGGATTCCATTTTGGAGATAGCCGAAATCAGATTATTTTCGTATTATAGATAAAGGGGGGTAAGAAAAAGGTTCAAGAGATGGTTGCAGTTCCTACTCTTCAACAGTAGGAAGTTCTATGTACACTGTGATGTGTACAAAACCTTACATCACTCACGCTATGGGAGTTGTGAGTAGTGTTCTTTCAAACTCAGGGAAAGAGAGTTTGAAGAACACTAGAGAGCAATAAAGTAAATTTTTCGGTACCTCAAGGGTACGTCAAGTTTGTACAACGGGGAAGCTGACCCAATCTTGGAAGGTTAAGCCGATACGGCTGGCGATCTTGATGGAAGATCTACATCAAGATTTATTTATACATTTGTAGATGGAGCTGTATCATGACAGTCCAGACTGCAAGAATGTGTGGCTTTATTCACAATAGGAAAGATGTTGTGATTAAAGCGGTTTCTCAAAAAAAAAAAAAAAAAGAATCCGTCAGAAAGTACAAAGTACATTGTAATAGTCAAAGAATTCTTGACTTGAGTCATAATGTGGCTCGCTATCATTGATACGTGAGGTAATGGATCAGTAGCTATTGAAACTTGTGAAGATCGATAAGAAAGAGAATCGGGCAACATGCAACACAAAAGCTATGTGGAGACATAGCTGGGTTAGATATCTTGAACTAAAAGATGTCAGGACATCCTCCATTTGATGTTGAGGGGGAGAATTGTTGGAATAGTCAACACGCAAACGTCGAAGGATGTGAAACTTAGTCACCAACTGAAGCTTCTTCAAGAAGCTGTAGAACTCTTGAATACAGGTCTCGACTGAAGAACCTAGAAAGCACAGTTGGAGGGACACGTTGATGATAAAGGCTACGTGTGCTTGAAGAATAAGAAAGGCAATGTGGAGAAACAAAAAGCTGCAGCCAAAATATTTGAACATCTTCACCACCATTGAAGATGATTATCTTATCATCTTAAACCGACTTCATTGCCTATAAATATATGTAATGCATGGGTGCTGTGCTGAGCAGTGGTGAGGGTGCAGTAGTGAAGAGTTGCACCAAAGTGTGGGAAGCAGTGCAAGTGAGTGCATCAAGGGCGTGAGGTGTGTTGCCCTAAGAGAAAGAGAGAGCTTGTTAATCTCTGAGAGAATAAAGAGTCGAGTTAAGAGTGTGTGATCTCTTCCTCTGTAATATTCTCTGTATTTCACTATTTATTAGTGAAGTTTTCTTTCTCTATGTGGATGTAGGGCAAGTTGGTCGAACCACATTAAATTTCGGTCTTTATAATATTTATAAGTGTCCGCCGATCCCAACAATAATATCGTGCAGTTCAAAATTTATTGTTGATTCTTCCAAGCAAATACGTTTTTGTCACATATAATAGAAGAAGAAACCTTGATTATACCATTCTATCTAAATAGCATTTGCTCTAAGAAGTAAGTAAGGTTACAACGCAGCTACAAATTATATATTATATATCTGTTAACAAGATCGAAAATATTATATCTATCAAGGATTCTCTCAAAGATCCTGCCAAGCATGACACTATGACACTACACCTTTACAAGATAAAATTCAATTCAAAACCAAATGTATCACACAGTTAGTGACTCCTAGTCAAACACTATAATTAATTGTTATTAATAATACACATTGTGCCACAATTAGATGGGTTGATAGCATTCAATCAAATCTATACGTATCTTGATATGGTAACAAGAGCCAATAGACTCTTATCATTTCTTTTTTTATAGTAATTTTACTTCTAATTGTTAGGTGTGTAAACATTACATAATCGTTTTGAAAAAAAATATGGTTCACTATTAAAAAATTATTATTTTTTATATAGATCCCATATTTTATTCAATTTCTTCAAAACGATTATGCGACGGTTGCAGAATTCATAGTTGTAAATATCTTTTTTTTTTCTATGAACAATCAAGCATCTCAATACTCTAATTCGCATCTTTCATCCCCTCTCTTTTCTTAGGCAATTATATCATTAAATACTTTTCCTCTTTCTGTCAACCCCTTCCAGATTTCACTTTCATAAAACTTACTCGTGACAACTCTCTTCTATAGAAGGCAAAAATTACCCCTCCCTCAAGACTATAGATCTCTTTGACTACGTCAATGGAACCTGTTGCCCAGATGACTAACACAAGAGGGGGGTGAATTGGATTATATTATAAAAATTAACACTTATAAATCAAATATACAATATAAAATATAAACAAAATATAAAGCAGCAAGAAATGCAAAGAGTAGGGTAAGAAGAAGCAAACTCAATATTTTTACGAGGTTCAGCCCCACTGTCTACGTCCTCGCCTCAAGCTACCCCTTGAGGATCCCAAATTCACTATTCAATCTCCTTTAAGTGGAGATAGAAACTTATTACACATTTGAACAGCACCGCTCCAAAGAATCCGTGTAAAACATCCTCTACACTTCCAATCACCTCACACTTGGTGATTCAACTATTCCTTGTGTAGAACACCTTCTACACGCACAAGGGTTATACGCACCCTCTTACTGATACAAGAGTTGATAGTAGGTAGACTATCAAAGTACACTCATCAATGAGTGAGATAGAAACAATACAGTGCAACTTATATCTCTCTCAAAAAGACTAAGAATTAAGACTCAAAACTTTAGGAAAGAGAGAATAAAAGTTTTGAAAGAATGATGCAAAATTTAGAAATAGATGTGTAAACTCTTGTTGTTATTTTTGAAAAACTCAAGTTAGTTATTTATAGGCAAATGAGTCTTCAATTTCAAATTTGAAAAGATTCACATGTCAAATAAGAGCACTATTCAATTTTCAAAAAATTCAAATAAAGGCATTTCCTTTTTGCATTTGTCAAAAACAACTTTATTCATTTTTCAAAGAAATCAAACATAATCTTTTACTTTTCATATATGACAAAATAAGCATGATTTATTTTTCAAACCAAATCATCTTCTTTTTGCATATGTAAAAAAAAACACAACCACTCTTTAAGATTTTCAAACAAAATCATCTACTTTTTAGATTTGTCAAAAAAACACACAACCACCCTTCAAGACTTTCAAACAAAATATGCGCATGTCAAATATGATAATCAATCATCTTAAAAATTCAAATTTTTATAAAAAAATATATAATTTTCGAAATTATATTGTTTGATGATGTTATGCACATGTGAAAAATAATTTTCAAAATTAAGACATTTAAAGATGTCTTGTATATGTGAAAAAAGTAATTTGATGTTTTATGAGAAAAAAGAGTAATTTTGAGTTTTAATCCAATTTCGAATTTTATCAAGAGATATACAAAAATAATCTATGAGCTCCATTTGTAGACTTGTTCTTTTATGCATGATGTACGCTTCACTCCATTGCGTAAATAATTTGAGCTTGAGATTTGAATTTATTTGTTATCATCAAAATCTACACGTAGATATGAAATTTGAAACCTTGGATGCAACAATCTCCCTATTTTTTAGGATGACAAATACTTAGTAGAATTTTGAGACTTACAGTAATGCTTAAGCTCCCCCTGAGAATATGCGTTAGTTTTTCAAGCAATAAATAAACATAATTCCAGCATATATAACAGAGTTAAAAATCTAAATATTTACGTCTAAAACTTCTCCCTCTTTTGGCATCATTAAAAAGGAATCATAATTAGTTCAATAAGACGTTTTCCTACAATAACCAATAGACAAATAAAATGGTGCATTAGTAGAGATTGTAGAGAATTCGGTGCGAAGTCACGCGTGTCCGACAAAACCTGCAAATGTTTGAGATCTAGCTCTGACAATTCGATGCGGAAGGAGATTCAAATCCATTTGATGTTGTTGACAAATAAGATACGTAGAGATTTGAAAGTTTTCAGTTTCTGTTTAAATGACTATTTTCACCCACCGAATGCTAAAACAAATCTCACATTGCTCATTGATCAAGTATCTGTTTATCCAAAACGATAGAATGGCGGAGAAAATTTCGTCTAATAATCTTTCAGATTTGAATCAGGAACCATTTCAACCAGTCATTTTATCTTCTAAGGTTGTCAACACCATGATAGAAGTAGAGAAGCATTTTTTTGGTAGGACCGATTCTGAGGTTATTGCAGCATCAAGAACTCTCAGTGCTCAATATGCTGCCTCTGTTACGACCATGTCTCGGAGATTACTAGCGAGGGCAAATGAGGTTGATCGACTTAACAATCAAATATCTGTTCTGCATCAAAAGCTTGCAAATAAAGGCAGAAAGAATAAGAGGTTAAAGCAAGAAAATAAAGATTTGACGGAATTAGCTCGTGTTCTGAAACTTCGAATAAAGGAATTGGAACGAGTGAGAGTTCAAGCACAGAGTCAACATCAGCAGATAATGGCAACGTTTCACGAGAGAAACTGGGATAATTGTAATTAATCTCGCTGGCTTAGTTCGGTAACTTTTGACAATATGCATCTGGCATATCTTGTAAGTTTGACTAAATAAGATTTGAAGAGATGACAGTTTGTCTTCTACTTATTTCCATCTTTATAAAAGCAATCCTTAGTTTTATTTAATCCTCACCAAATCTTCTTCTCATCTCTGTAGTTCATCTTCATTCTCACTTTAGAAAATTTCAATAGCTCATCAATTTTCTTTCAGTGCTTCTCATGATCAAGATATGAGGTATTCTTCACCTCAAACTATTTCTGCATCTGTTGTAGGCGCCATGAAGCAACAAAACACTGATTTGGCTAATAAATCAGATCATGATGCCATTTACGAGCCTGTGAGTCTCGGAACTCGATACTCATCGTCCATTATCGCTTTTTCTGCTCGGTTGCAGTCCAAAACCTGCGAGATAGAGAAGCATAATGAGAAGATCAATGTTCTTCAACGACTTGTTCAAGAGTCTAACAAAAAAATAGTAAACTTAAAACAACAGAATAAGGATTTAAAATTCTTGTTTGCTTCTTCATTTCGATTGCCTAATCCTTTAGATAAGGATGACATGATAATCTATGAGGAGCAAATGCATTTGAATGATGAGGCTAAACGTCTCAAGTTTCTGTAGGTCATTTGAGATAATAGAATAAAAATATCTAGCATATATTCATGGCATGCATCATTTCTATTTCTCTTCTAATCATACATAATCTATCTTTTGATAGGGGTTTTGTAAAAATATCCGTCAATTAATCATGTGTACTAGTGAATTCTAATACAAGATCGCCCTTCTGCACATGATCTCTAAGAAAATGATATCTAATTTCAATATGTTTGGTCCTAAAATGTTGTATTGGATTCTTTGAAAGATTTATAGCACTAGTATTATCACATTTAATAGGAATATGATTGTACATAATTTTAAAATCCTCAAGTTGTTGCTTCATGTAAAGAACTTGAGCACAACAACTACTTGCAGCAACATACTCTGCCTCAGCAGTAGATAATGCAACAGAATTTTATTTTTTACTAAACCATGAAACAAGTGCATGACCTAAAAAATGACATGTTCCACTAGTACTTTTTCGATCAACTTTGCAACCATTATAATCTGCATATGAATAACTAATAAGATCGAAAGAAGTGTGCTTAGGATACCATAACCCTAGGTCAATGATACCGGCAAAATATTTAAAAATACGCTTGACTGCAATTAAATGAGATTGCTTTGGAGTGCACATAAACATACACTGAACATAATATCAGGTCTACTAGCTGTCAAATATAATAAACTACCAATCATACCTCGATATACCTTTGAGTCAACTGGTTTATCGCTTTCATCTTTATCAAGTTTGGTGGTTCGACTCATTGGTGTTCCAATTACCTTCGCACCTCCATCTCAAACTTTTTGAGTAACTCTTTGATATATTTTGACTGATCAATGAATGTTCCACTTTTTACTTGCTTGATTTGCAATCCAAGAAAGAAATTAAGTTCTCCCATCATACTTATTTCAAATTCTTCCTGCATGCTCTTAGCAAAATCTAGGCACATATTTTCATTAGTAGCACCAAATATTATATTATCAACATAAATTTGAACTAGAAGAATATCATCCTTTCATATTTGATGAAAAGAGTTGTATCGATCTTTCCTCTTGAAAAATATTTTTCAATCAAGAAACCACTAAGTCTTTCATGACAAGCTCTAGGAGCTTGTTTGAGTCCATATAATGCTTTTGCGAGTTTAAAAACATGATTAGGAGAAATATGATTTTCAAAACCTGGAGGTTGCTCAACATATATCTCTTCATTTATAAAATCATTCAAGAAAGCACTTTTAACATCCATTTGAAAAAGTTTGAAATTTTTATAACATGCATATGCAAGTAGCATTCGAATAGCTTCTAATCTTGCAACAGGTGCATACATTTCATCATAATCGATTCCTTCCTCTTAATTGAAACATTGGGCTACAAGTCGAGCCTTGTTTCTAGTGATGATTCCAGACTCATCTTTCTTATTTTTAAAAACCAATTTTGTTCCAATAACAGCATGATTTTTGGGTCTAGGAACAAATGTCCATATATTATTTCTTTCAAATTGATTTAGCTCTTCTTGCATAGCTAGAATCCATTATTCATCAACAAGTGTTTCATCAATATTTTTGGGTTCAATTTAAGATAGAAAAGCAGTGTGATTACAAATATTTCTAAGAGATGATCGAGTACTTACACCTCACAAAAGTTCTCCTAGAATTTGTTCCACTGGATGATCTTTCACATGTTTCCACTGTTTGGTTGCATCTTATACTAAATCTTGATGATCTTTCCTGATGTCTCTATGTTGGACTTCTTCCATTGTATTCTCTTTGTCGAGATTGAGACTATTTGTTTTATTTATACCTTCTGATTCTTCATCAATAGATTTCTTGGAGAGTAGAAGGTTAGATTCATCAAATACTACATGCATAGATTCTTGTACAGTCAAAGTATTTTTATTGAATACTCTATAAGTTTTATTATTTGTTCAATACCCAAGAAAGATACCTTCATCAGATTTTGCATCAAATTTTCCTAAATTATCTCTGTCATTGAGTATAAAATATTTGCATCCAAATACATGAAAGTAACCAATGTTGGACTTTTTCTCATTCCAAAGCTCATAAGGGGTTTTATCAAATTTAGACCTTAACATAACTCTATTTATAACATAACATGCAGTACTTACCGCTTCGGGCTAAAAATAACTAGGTAAATTATTTTCATTAAGCATTGTTCTTGCCATTTCTTGAAGAGATCTATTCTTCCTTTCTACCCCATTTTGTTGAGGAGTTCGAAGAGTAGAGAAATTATGCAGAAAATTATTTTCATCACAAAAAGACTCAATATCTTTATTGACAAACTCTTTCCCCCTGTCACTTCAAATGTTTGAAATAGTATAACCCTTTTCATTTTGAACTCTCTTGCATAACTTGGTAAAGACATTATGTACCTCATCTTTACGAGCGAGAAAGATGACACAAGTATATCTAGAGAAATTATCAACAATAACAAATGCATAACATTTTCCTCCCAAACTCACAAATCTGTTTGGTCCAAAAAGGTCCATGTGTATTAGTTGTAAAGGTCTAGTAGTGGAAATATATTTTTTTATTTTGAAAGAAGTTTTTGTTTGTTTACCAAACTGGCATACATCACAGATTTTGTTTTTAAAAAAGTTTGCTTTTGACAAACCTCTCACATGATTATTTTTTAAAAGTTTGGAAATAAATTTCATGTTTGCATGACCTAACCTTCTATGCCATAACCAACTATTTTCATGTTGAACTGATAAACAAATAGTATCTTGTGAGGCAATTTCTTCAAATTCAATTGTATAAACATTATTGTTTCTAAGAGCAATAAAACAAACATTGCAATCATAATTATTTAAAATAATACAATTATCCTTTTTAAAAATAACTGTAAATCTTTTATTACATAATTGACTTATACTTAAAAGATTATGTTTTAAACCTTCAACAAGTAGAACATCTTCAATTATGAGAAAAGATTTATTACCAACTTTACCTATTCCCACGATCTTCCATTTTAAATTGTCTCCAAATGTCACGTTTCCTTCTTCTTTATGAGTGAGATCAATGAACTTAGTTTTATCTCCTGTCATGTGTCTTGAGCATCCGCTATCTAAAAACCATCTTATTTTACTTATGGAAGACTTCATGCATACCTACAAAAATAATTAAAATAATTTTTCTTGGCAGCCATGTTCTTTAGGTCCTTTATTTATTAGTATTAAAAGAAATAAGATTCTTTGGTATCCATATAACCCTAATAGTCATTGTATGTTTTCTTCTAATAGAACAAGCATGATAATTATGACCATTTCTATTCCAAAAATTACAAATAACATGTAACATACTTGAAGAACTTGAGTGATTGTAATAATGTCTTTCTTTGACAAATCTATTTTTAGGAAAAGAATTTTGAAAATCTGGTTTTGATTTAATGGGTTTATCAAAGAAATTTTTATAGGGTTTGAGTTTTTCTTTTGGCATGTATCCCAAGCCTACCTTATTAAAAACACATCTTTGATTACCAAGAAGTTTTTCGAAATTTCTTTTTCCATTTGTGAAATTTTCAACAATCTTTTCTAAATCAGCTACTTTCTTTTTTAGTTCATCATTTTCATCTTTTGAAACTATATTTTCTTTTCTTAAAACATCAATTTCATTTATTAAAGAAGAATTTTTCCTTTTCAAAGCAGTATACTTAATATCCAATTTTTCAAATTCCAGTATACTTCTTCCAAGCATTTTGCAATTCTTCATGAGAGGGATTTTCAAAATTTGTTATCTCAAGATTATCTTTAGCCATAAGACAAAGATTTGTAGATTATTCATTACTTGCATCGCTGTCTGAGCTACTTGAATTATCATCCCATGTAGCTTTCATTGCTTTCTTGCTTTTGTATCGATCTTTCTTTAGTAGGGGACAATCTACCTTGATATGTCCTGACTTTTTACATTTATAACAAATTAATGAATCATTTTTACCTGTATTTTTGTTGGAAAATTTTTTGAAAGGTTTCCTTGGAGAATCTTTATTTTTCAAGAATCTCTTAAATCTTCTTGTGATCATTGTAATCTCTTCGTCATCGCTTTCTTCATCTTCATTGCTTTCACTTAATGAGAAAGGGCTTTGAGTGCCAAACTCTTCTTTTACTTTCCTTCTTCTTCTCCTATTTTCAATGTGTACTCATGGGTAATAAGTGACCCGATTAGTTTATTTACTTCGAGTTTTTTAAGATCTCTAACTTCAAGAATCGCCGTTACTTTTGATTCTCAACGTTTTGGCAAAGAGTTAAGAATTTTCCTTACTATCTTCAAGCTAGAATAAACTTTACCAAGAGATGTCAAACTATTTATAATATTAGTAAAACGAGTATACATAGAAGAGATAGATTCATCATCATTCATTTTGAACATTTCATATTCATGCGTAAGAATATAAATTTTTGATTCTTTGACTTGCGAAGTTCTTTCATAGGTTACTTCCAAGTTGTCTTAAATTTCCTTTACTGTCCTGCAAGTCATTATTCTGTTAAATTCATTACCATTAAGAGTATTATATAAAAAATTCATAGCCATTATATTCACAGTTTAAAGTCTATCGTCTTCACGATCAAACTCTTCCTCTTCCTTTTTGACCTTTACTCCATCAACAGTTTTTGTTGGAATATAAGGCCCATTTACAATATATTTCCAGATTTCTCGACCTTGAGACTGAAGAAATATTCTCATTTTAGCTTTCCAGAAAGTATAATTATCTCCACAAAATAGCGGAGGTCGACTACTGGAATGACCTTCAGCGAAAGTAGTTGCAATCTTAGCCATATGATCTTAACTCAACAGATAGTTAATCTTATAACAGAGTCCTTGCTCTCATACCAATTGTTGCCCAGATTACTAATACAAGAAGGGGGTGAATTGGGTTATATTATAAAAATTAACACTTATAAATCAAATACACAATATAAAATATAAACAGAATATAAAGCAGTAAGAAACGTAAAGAATAAGGTAAGAAGAAGCAAACTCAGTATTTTTACCAAGTTCAGCCCCACTGCCTACGTCCTCGCCTCAAGCTACCCCTTGAGGACTCCAAATTTACTATTCAATCTCCTTTAGGTGGAGATAAAAACTTATTACACCTTTGAGCAGCACCGCTCCAAAGAATCCGTGTAGAACACCATCTACACTTCCAATCATTTCACAATTGGTTATTCAACTATTCCCTATGTAGAATACCTTCTACACACACAAGGGTTATACGCACCCTCTTACTGATACAAAAGTTGATAGTAGGTAGACTATCAAAGTACACTCATCAATGAATGAGATAGAAACAATATAGTGTAACCTATATCTCTCTCAAAAAGAACAAAAATTAAGGCTCAAAACTTTAGAAAAGAGAGAATGAGAGCTTTGAAAGAATGATGCAAAACTTAGCAATAGATGTATAAGCCCTTGTTTTTATTTTTGCAAAATTCAAGTGAGCTATTTATAGGCAAATGAGTCTTCAATTTCAAATTTGAAAAGATTCACATGTCAAATAAGAGCACTATTCACTTTTCAAAAAATTCAAATAAAAGCATTTCTTTTTTGCATTTGTCAAAGACAACTTCATTCATTTTTTAAAGAAATCAAATCTAATATTTTGCTTTTCATACATGACAAAATGATCATGATTTATTTTTCAAACTAAATCATCTTCTTTTTGCATATGTTAAAAAAAACACAACTATCCTTTAAGATTTTCAAACAAAATCATCTACCTTTTGCATTTGTCAAAAAAACACATAACCACCCTTCAAGACTTTCAAACAAAATATGTACACGTCAAATATGATAATCAATCATCTTACAAATTCAAATTTTTATAAAAAAATATATATAATTTTTGAAATTATATTGTTTGATGATGTTATGCACATGTGAAAAACATAATTTTCAAAATTAAGACATTTAAAAATGTCTTGTATATGTAAAAAAACTAATTTGATGTTTTATGAGAAAAAAGAGTAATTTGGAGCCTTAATCCAATTTCGAATTTTATCAAGAGATATACAAAAATAATCTATGAGTTTCATTTGTAGACTTGTTCTTTTATACTTGATTTGCACTTCGCTCCATTGCATAAATAATTTGAGTTTGAGACTTGAATTTATTTGTTATCATTAAAATCTACACGTAAATACGAAATTTGAAACATTGGATTCAACAGAACCACACCTGCCTCTTCCTCTTCTACCCACGCCTGTCCAACCCTTTATTTCCCAATCAGGCCTTTACCACATGGACTAGGCAAGATCAACTTATTCTCAATGCCCTACACTCCTCCATGTTGAAAATCGTTGTCACACAAGTTACGAAATGCACAATGTCAAAGTAGGCAAGGAGCACCCTTGAATGCATGTTTACCTCCACCTCTTGCACATGCTTCATGAATTCACCTACAAACTCGCCACCCTCATGAAAGGAAACACCTTAATCTTAGACTATTTTCATAAATTCACCAGTTTCGTAGATATTGTAGCCGTTGTAAATCAAAGCTTAAATTATTTCGAACTTGGTTTCCTTCTTGTTAATGGGTTTTCGACTTGAATATGACTTTTACTTGTTACGTCGATCACCACCAGAGTTGGTCCGGTGAATTTCATCGAAAGATATTGATGGCCAATTTGAATGTGAACTCCGAACAATACAATACTACTCAAAAAACAATCCATAAAAATCAATATAGATACCTAAGGGAATATTTGTATAACAAAAAAGCTGAGCTGACATTATTCTGAGTATATTTTGTTAAGGTTGTATGCCTATAACTATGGTCATTCTGTACATGAAATACATATGAAAAACAAAAGAATCAATTTCATCATGTATTTGGTTTACGCTTTCTATCAAATACTTAGTGGGTCTCATATCTTTATTATTTACCAAGAAAACACTTCAGCATAACCCGACAAACCACATAATATTTCTTTCCTTCTCCATAACGCACCTCATGTGCCTTACATTAAGAAAAATTTACTTCCAATTCCAAAATTTACTGTTGATACTAACACCTATTTTGAATTTCATCATTTTTCTTAAAAAAAAATTGTGAAGGACCAGGCCACCGAAAAACTTGATTCCATTATTATTATAGTACTTTTGGAATTTCTATAGTCGTTACACAGTCCTAATCTACTTTTTGCAAAAATGAAGTCACCAATCTTTTCCTCTAGTTCCAATATTTATGTGGGATGCTTTTTTAATTGCAAAATTAAATCACTTCAATCAGATTGAGGTGGTGAGTCTCAACTTCTATCCAGAATATTTCAAGCATGTCCCTCCATTTCAACTTTTGTTCAAGTGTTCTTTGGTCTACCCTTTTCTTAGGATCTTTGGTTTTGCATGTTGACCCAGCCTCCATCCGTATAATAACCACAAATTCCAAATTTCCAACTCCGTTCCACTCGTTGTGTTTTTCTTAGGTATACTTTGAAATACAAAGGCTATAAATGTTACAATCTTCAAATGGGAAAAAAACAATCATTTTCATATACATCTTTCAAGAGTTTGACTCTTCTTTCCACTTCAAACCCAAATCTCATAAAACCCAATTCTTAATCCATATCCCATCTCCATTCCACTAATTCAGCCCATGCAACTACGTTCAATCTTTGTGGTACGTGACTCCATACAAGTGAATCCTCCAACAAATCAATAGCTCCCATTGAGTCCATTGATCTGACTCCACCCACATGAGACTTGAACCTCTCCCCAATCAGGCGTGAGGGGTCTGTTTCTCTCTCCTTAATTTTCTCTCTTTTTTAAGCGATGTCTGGTATTTCCTCTCGAAAATTCTTTACTTTCCCTTGGGCAGAGGGGGTTCGGAGATTGGTTGAGGAAGTCGGCCCTACTAGAGAGAAAACAATTGGAAAATAGAAATGGAAAAGTGCACGAAATGAAAAAAGTAGTAGAAACTAGGGAAGGAGGAGGTTGGCCCCTTCTACCTCCCCAGTTGTCAATCTCCACTCCTGCAGAAGAAGACTGCAATTCCACACGGGGCGTTGGCCGCATGCACGACCCAAGTCATGCGCTTTCTCCATGTGCAGCCGCATTCTAGCGAGAATTCAGAGGTCATGCGCAGCATCGCTACAATCAAAGTCCTCAGATCTGTAGGAAATGCCGTTTGTTCATCTCCTCAGGCGACGCGTGTCCTCCACACGCAACCACTATCTCCATGGATCCTTGGCTGGTGAGTCGGTTCTGACTTCAACTGCTACCTTGTTTTATTGCTTTCCCTAAATCGGGATCGTGAAAGAGGGATCGTGGAACTCTTAAAAAAATATTTCAAACAACAAATAATAGTACACTCGTCATCATCGCTGCTTCTTGTGGAGGTTCTATCGTCTTCAGCGGTGGTTCTATCATTCGATTTTTTGCAAACGCCTTAAATCCATCTTCTTATAAGACGACGTCCTCTTGTATGACAATGGTAGGGTCTAAGAAATTGGTCCTAAATAAATTTGCATTTTTTTCTACCTTTTTCACACTGTTATCTTTCGCTTTGAGGTGATTGTTGGAGAAGCCCCCCCCCCCCTCCCCCCCTCTCTCTCTTTCTCATGTATCATTTATCCTACTTTTAATGAATATGCTTGCTTAAAAAAAACAAGAAAACAAAAACCTCTCCCTAGCCCAGTTGGAAACTATTCACCTTCCTAATTGTTCCCTCCACATCAAATTTTTGTGTGATACCCTTACATGATAAGGATAATGGTAGATGGTCATATGTGAAATCCCATATTATTTGAGAAGGAGAAATTATTGCTCTTTATAAGGTTCTAATAAGGTTTCAATTGTATCATTAACTAATCATTTAAGAGTATAGGTCACGTGGTTTCAGCCTATATTGGAATGTTACATTTTGTCTCTTCTCAAGACAATGAATCCCTAACCCTTGTTTCCCTCTACATCGAATTCTCCGCCTGAGTTTCATTCGAACTAGGTATGGCACGAGCCTCAGGTGAACTCTCTATCTAAACTTCGCACCCATTGAGCAATTGTATAGAAAATTTTGTATTTGGCATTTTCTCAACTCACAAATTAGGCTTCAGTAAAACAATATACACAAAATATTTTTTGTTCTATTTTTATACAGTTTTTTTTTTTTTTTTTGTCGTATAGAACAATCTGATAGTAAGATCTACAATAAAAATAAAATACATTTAATACAACTTATGTATTAAAAAAGTATATGACATGTCAAGACCAATATATCATTTAAATAACATAGACACTTATATAAATATATTAAATAAAATAAACATAAAGTATCTAAAATTGTAACTTACATTCTTTTAAAGAAACAAAATCGTTAAGTATTAAATCTAAATTAAAATTCTTATCTATTTCTTTTTCAATATAGACAACTAAATTATTTGCTAGAAATTTATCTTCAATCTTTCTTGCTATAAAGTCTTGTTTTAACAATCTTCATAGTGTTGATATGTTGTGATTGTTTTAATAAATTCTCACAAGATTTCACAGTATTTTTATAACAAGAACATGGATCCTCCCCAATATGATTCAAAAAGGCATAATGTTTCTATTATTAATTTTCTTCCAACTTCTAAATTCTATGATAGTAAATACATCACATCCAAAATGTTGAGATGATCTCATTGTAAAAGGATAACAAGTTAAACAATGTGCAATATTTTTTGATAGAGAATATTTTAACCAAAATTCAAATTGTACAAACCAAGAAGCTTGAAAGTGATGAGAATGCTTTCCAGAACCAAAAAACTTAAAAGATAGATATTTTAAGAAATGTACTTGATATAGACCAATTTTCAAGTAAGCTCTTCTTATTTCATCACACTGTTTGATTGGATAGCTCAACAGAGGAGGATGAATCTTGAATTTCGTTGAAGAGAAGATATATCAATCTCTTTAGAATCAAGTGTTGACGATGTAAAATGAATCCTTTCAGATTCCAAAATTAAAGAGTTAAGATTAGAATTTTCCTCTGGTTCAATCTTGGAAATTTTAGAAGAATTTTCTGAAAGATCAACTTCTTTTCTTTTGAAGAGTGAATTTATAGTTTTTAATTTAGACATCATTCATGAACCTAGATTTAAAATCAAATTGAAAATATAAAATAAAATTAGATAAACTCCATAAATATTCTGATGATGAGGTGCCAAAAATAAAAGTCAAATAAATTAGAATTGAAAATCGAGCAATTCATCAGTACACATAATGCTATTAAAGGCAATTAAATTAGTACACATAATTAATATTTATAATAATAATATATAATTTATCAACATAAAGTCCTTATAAAGAAGAAAGACATACCACGTACGGAAAAATGAGTTAGGAAGATTGTGCTGCACAATTGTGCCATGGGAACTAGGAAGGGCTAGCGAGCAACTTTAGTTTACTAAAAAAAAAAAATCGTTAGTCTACTAAATAATAATAAAAGAAAATCATTTGTCTAATAAATAAATAAATAAATAAATAAAAAATAGTAAGGATTCCAAAACCTTCAAAAAATGGCACTGAATCTTTAGAGAGAGAGAGAGAGAGAGAGAGCGAAAAACAAAAGTAGTTGTTAGAACTTAGTTTGCTTTATGCTTACCTGTTAAGCTGTTACCCCATGGCCCATGCAAGAAGATTAGTAAGTTTCATAAGATGGGTTTGTCAAGCAGCCGAGTAGGTGAAGAAAAAACACGTCTGTTTCATTGTTTCAACGTTGGAGAGAATAAAATGTGAAAGACAAAATGTGAAATGCGATGTACTGTGCATAAGTTATGTCAATCTGTAAGAGTAAAATGTGAGTACGTCTATAGCAATAAGACAAAATACAGTGGGCCAGTGGTAGATTTTCGTAAGCCGCATAACTTGCATATTGGAGTGCTTTGGAAAATGGAAAGAGGTTGAAACAATATTTTTAATTTTATACCGTACTAGTCGGTATGGCTAAAATATGTCGTACCAGCCAATTACTCGATACAAGTCATACATGCATTTTGTAGCGGCCAAAATTTTGGTCGTACCGGTCGATACACAATTTCAGCTAATATTTTGGCCAACCGGTCAGTACACAAATTTTGGGCTGGCTGGATTTCGGTCTTTTACACTTTTTTTTTTTTTTTGTTTCTTGCTATTTTTCTTATTCCAATTTGGATTAGATTATTTACATATATATAATTTATTTATGATAAACTATTATAAAACGATACACGAAACAGTACCAGTACCAAAATATGTTATTCCAGTGCCTTGGCCGGTATACCCACCAGTACAATATTCAAAATATTGGTTAAAAATACTATGTGAAATTTCCACTTGCCCCAAAAGCTTAGGTTGATGGAAAGATACTTCCTCTCACTTGTAGGCCAGACTTCTCCTCAATTATTAGGTTCAGCAAGTTTGATGATTTCGAACTCAGAATCTTTGCTGATCTGATGCCATGTGAAATACCATTTGTTACAAAAGTTTAAGCTGATGAGATGATATAGTTTTTATTAATTATATCTTAACATACAATCGGTTATAGTTAGAAATCATCAAACTTTTTTTTATATATAATGAAAACATGTCATCGTGTTATTAGATCATTTTATTTTATATGAGATGTATTTTATTTATTTTATTTTTAAATCAGATAAAATTTTGTGAAGATGACCAAAAATAATTTTTAGAGAGTGGACAACACAAGATAAAATTAATATTATCTCACTCAATTATAAAAAACCAATATATAATTTTTTTTTTTCAAAATTTTGTAAGGGCATGGCCCCTGTAAAAGCATTCTGACGTTGGACAGAATAGTGATTATTCCGCAAGCTAGTTTCAACAGATGAGTCACAGGGAAGAACACAAGAAAATTGCCCAAAACACAGAAAATACGTCTCTAAGATTCAACTGAATATTATGAAATCAAGTAATGTCGAAAATCAGTCCACAAGTCAGACTGTATAGCCAAAAATCGCCTGTATCCGAATTTTACCAAAAATGAAAAAATCTCATAAATCACGTCAAATTGAAATTCAAATTAAAATAAGCAATCTGCGAAAAATCCGGCCCAAATAGGGTTTAAAATCATTTCCTAACTGACAAAAGAAATATTACCAAAAATAATAAAAAATAACTAAAAATAATGATTCGGAAGGGAAAACAGCAGAATTTAAGGTCGAAAAAAAGGCACTTGGAGCCATGCTCGATGTGGGCAGCTGGGCAGCGTGAGTGTCGAAAAGAGCTTTCTGAATTGGGGTCTTATGCGCGATTCTGACACCCGTAGCTAAAGTTATGGCCAAAAAACTGAAACGCACCCAAAACTCTCTCAATTAGAAAGAGATCACGATCACTTCCGGCCTTTATGCTGATCTGCCAATTCATAATACCTCAGCGCCATTAACATGCAACCAAACAGTTCAGAATCATCTATCTCGGATCTCCATACATCACATTCTTATTGGATTATCTAAAATTATTTTTCAAAAAGTATAAATTTATACATTTATTAAAAAAAATTGATGATATTTAGTTAAAATTGGGGTGATAAATATAAAAATAAATAAATAAAAATATTTTTTATAAATAATAAAATTAAAACTTTGAATCAAATGGTACTCTCTTTAATTATGATGATCAACTTTATCTTAATATATATATATATATATATATATTTATATATATATACTAGGTAGAAGTAACGTGCAAAGCACGTTTGTCTAATTTAATTATGTAATTATTTTTAAACAAATAATATTATTTTTATTAAAAATTTAGTTTTTTGGTTTAAAAAACTAATTTCTAACATAATTTTGATGGATAATAATAATTAAGTAGATGATAAATAGTTTATTCTTTTTTGGATTATATTATAATGTTCTCTATTTTTTCTTTCTTATTCTGTCTGGGATTTGTGAATGTATATTTATTGTATTTTTTTAGTTATGCAATTATTTTTAAGAATTTATATGATTTTTATGAAGAAAAAATTTTATATCATGATTTTGGGTTATGTTTGTATTTGAACATGAAATCTTAATCTTAAATATGTAAATTTATTTGATCATATATTTCAATTAAATATCAAACATATATAATATATTCATTATGTTTTTTGGCTAATTATTTTATATTATTAATTTTTTTTTTTCCAATACTCGATTTGGGCAAGAAAGAACTTAGAGAACATTCTTGACATACTGTCATGATCCAGAGCAATGAAATATTGTCATGACCTAGAGCTCTAAAGAATATGGTTTTTATAAGATAAAATAAATTTTATAACGTTGATTAAATATTGACAATAAAAAATGTTTTATTTAAAAGACTATAAAATAATAAATTTCATGTTAATTTGTACAACATAATACATAAGAATCTTAAGATGTTTGTCACCTTAATTCAATATATAAAATCGAGAGAAATAATCAACACGAAATTATCAATCAACTATTTAATCTATTATTTTATAAAATAAAAATTGATCTAATAATTGCGTAATAATGAAAAAAATCACACAAACATAATACCATGAAAATATGATACCAATTAAAGTAGTATATATGTATAGCAAAACTTGTATATTAAGTTGTAAATCCTAAATTATTTGCCGTAGATTGCATAAATTAATAAATAAATAACAGAAACCAGAATAATTATTTTGAAGAAATTATAAAATAGAAAAAATTACCAATAAAAGAATGAAGATGGAAATAAAATAGAGATTATTACATGTCATCAATTAAAAGAGAAGATCAAATTCCAAAAATAATAATAATAATAATATAGATCAATACCTTCAACTAAAAGAGAAGATCATATTCCAAAAAAAAAAAAATTAATAATATAGATCAATACCTTCAACCAAAGTAAATCTGAGTAACTTCTAACAGTACCAAGATATTAGAATCTAAGAAAAATGGAGGGAGTTATGTATAATAAATAAATCAACTGATTAAATCAGTGATTATTCACAAAAAAAAAAAAAAAAACAGATTAAGAAAATAAAATATAAAAAGTTAAATAATAATCTGAAAGAGTTTATTTAAAAAATAATAATAAACAGATCAAACTAATTAAAAAATACTGAATTGATTTTTTTTTGTCACAAATAATTAACATTGTGAAAAACAGATTATTCACAAAAAAACCGTTCACAAAAATTAATTAACATTATGATTAATATGTGTTTGCAAATAAACAAATTATAACAGTTTATAATTAACAATTAAATTATTTACTAATTATTCAAAGATTAGCAAATTTATCATAAGTAATTGTTAAATGGCATTTATTAAGAAAGAAGAAATAGAAATGACGAAACTTTTTTTGAAGAGATTAGAACATAGAAGATTATACCAAAAATAATGAAAAAAAAATGAAATTAAAACTGAGATTAATAAATGTCAAAAATTAAAAAATAAGATGAAATAACACAAAAAATTTCATTTAAAAAATAAGTACATGTCATAAATTAAAAGAAAACATTAGATTCCACATAAATTAGTTAATTTCTTGTAATACATATTAAAAACAGTAGATGATGTTAAAAAAAAAAAAATTAACAGCTTGAAAAAAAATACATTATAAGAAATTATAAAACAGATTAATACATTTCAATACCTTCAATGCAAGTAAATTTGATTAGCTTCAAACAACATCAAGATGACAAGATTAAATCAATCTGAAGCAAAAATAGAAAGAATTAGAAAATATAGATTAAATCATAAATTAGAAAAAGGAAATAGGAAAAAAATTATATGTAATAAATTTCAGAAGAAGATAACTTCCACATCAAATTATTCTATTTATTCTAATGCGTATTGAAAATAGAAGATGAAATAAAAAAAAAAAATTAACAAAAACTAAAACCAGAAAATCATATCTACAAAAATTTAAAAGATTAATAGACATGAATACCTGCAACTCATTTATATTTGAGTAATTTCCAAAATGAGCGAAATCAATAAAATTTGGAATAAAAATAGAAGGGATTTTGGATTTTGAACAAAAATTGAAGCACAAATAGATGAAGTTATGTATTCTGGGAATTAGAACTAAGGTGGATGAGAATAACGGGCTTTAAGAATTCTCACTGTTTCTTTTTTTTTTTTCTACTTCTTTTCTTATGTTCTCTCGAAAAATAATGGCACATCTTCTACTATTTGTTTTTTGTTTTTTCAAAAAAATTTGAGTGCTTATTTAATGGGAATTTGTCAATTTAATGAAGAGTTAAATGTGAAATTTAATAGATTTAATGGACATGAACTGAAGAGACACGCAGAATGGATTTAATTTGAAAACACTTTGTGTTATGTATCAAAGATGTTGAAGAAAATGATGAGACAATTTGTATTAGGTGCGTTAATGATTAATTAATTGGGTTATAATTGTCGGACGAAATTTAATATTAATCAAAAGCATGAATTGATAGAATAAACGGAATAAATAACATACATTATATTATATGATTTTTAAAACGATATTTCTCATTAAATGCAGTATTAATTTTAATAGAAATGGATGAAAAGTGTTAATTTTAACCAAAAAAAAAAAAATTTAAAATAAGATTTTTCGTCAATAACTATTATATATATATATAAATATATACAGTACACACATGATTGAGAGTGCCAAGTAATGCATCCTGTCATGTAATTGATTTTTTTTTTTTTTTGGAAAAACGTAATTGAAGTTTGAGGGAAGCTTCGGTCCGAACCAACTATAAAAAAGATTTTACAGACAACCGTTTAGCAGTCGACGCGTCATATATTACTGAAACTCGCTCTGCACTCGTATGCATGGAAATTTCGCTCTTTTTCACCACAAAACAGAAACTGCTGAGCCGGTGTACCCTCAAACGAACGAACCCCTCGATGGCATCAAGAGTCAAGACTCAGCCGATCACTTGGGGGAAGAAAATCTGAATTTTCTTTCTTTCTCTGTGGAGTTTTGGTATGGGTTCTGGACGGCATCATTATACTTCTTGTAAATGAGTATGTGTTTCGGAACAAGGCTTGGGTATGGGTCTTATAAGTTTTTTTTTTTTTATCTAGAACTTCGTATTGTTGGAAATCTTGGACCTCCCAAATTCCTTCCATAAGGATTTACTTTCGACAGAATATCAAGAAAAATAGAGAAATAAACACAACATAAAAATTTATGTGGAAAACTCTCAAATCAGGAGAAAAACAATCAGACCCAGAGAAGAAAATATACTATGTGAAAAATTGTGACAATTGATTCTTCTCACTCTAACGATACCCACAAAAACTTCTCCACTAGTAGAACTTTAACTTTCACCTCTCTTCTTTTTTATATATTAAAAAGGACAACAGATGAATTTTACTAAAATTAAAAGTTATTAGATAAGTTTCTGACTGGTGTAATTAACTAAGGAGGCTAGGCTTCCTTTTATAGCCCATGGGTCTTGCTCTTCTCCCATTCCTTTCCCATGTGGGATTCAAGGAGCAAAAAATTAATAATCTCCACCTTGCGACTTTAACTGATCCCACAGCCACGCTCCACCGCAATGAAGATCTTTATAGCTTTCGCTATCATGCTCCACCATAAAAGCATAACCACTCAGAATAAATCAATTTCAAGCATTTCAGTTTGGCTCATGTCGAAAATAACATTGCTGAAAAATTATGGTGCAACTTCCACGTTTGGCTTTTCTGGAAGTTCATCAGCCATCGACATGAATTTCCACTACACACCCTGCATCAATGCCAAACCAATGCCCGTGTGCAAACTTGTGGAACAACTAACATTAACACATCCTCTATCATGGCAACTTTGAGATTAGCGACATGCCATGAGGATGTACATGTCTCTTTTTAACAAACACCGTCTTCTGTAAAGAGAGATACGATGTTAGTTTCATTGTCAGTATCTCCATTTACTGACTTTGAGCCTCTTGCCGAACCTGCTCCACCTCTTGGACAATTTCTTCTGACGTGCCCAGGTTGTCCACACACTCAGCAGACTATTTTCTTCTTCATGAAGTTCTTCCTCTTCCAATCACCAGCTGTCACCATCACTAAGTTCTCAGGTGAACCATTACTTCCACCACTTAATCTTCTTTCTTCAGAAAAAAGTTTACTGGTGACCTCAGAAAAAATTGTTTTCTCCTTCCCATGTATCAAAATAAGCTTCATATGCTCATAAGAAGATGGAAAAGACCAGATCAGCCTCAAGGCTTGATCCACGTCATCAATTTTAACTCCAATAGATTCCAGTTCAGAGACAATACCATTGAGAACACTTAAATGATCTGAATAGTCGTACCTTCACTCATCCGCAGTGTATGAAACTGCTCCTTCAGGTACACTCGATTCGAGACACCCTTCGTCTGATACAACTCTTCGAGCTTTTCCCAGAGTCCCTTTGCCGTGAATATTCCATGCACATTTGCAAGAACATTCTTGGCCAGGCAGAGACGAATTGCACTTGCCGCTCTCAAATCCAAATCCTCCCAATCTTCATCTCTCATTCCAGATCTGCTCTTTGTTTCACCAGCAGTGCTTGAACTGCTACTGACTTCAGGAACTGGTCTACCTTTCAACGCCTTGTGTAATCCTGATTGAATCAAGATATCCTTGACTTGCACTTGCCACAAGCCAAAATTGATTCTCCCATCAAATTTCTCCACCTCAAATCTGATAGGATTTGAAACTCTACCTCCTGACATAGCTTCGATGAATTTTACGTAGAAATGAATAGTACACACTAAGTAAGTTCTCAGGAAAGACCGATCTTTTTTAAACAGAACTTCAAGGTTCCCACGAAAGATTGGAGGGTCACAACGAACACACTTAAAATTTCTAATCTGCTAGACAGAATCTCCTTAGACCGTACGTATCCAAACTACCACACCAAAATTCCACTCTGCAAAAGGAATCTAGTGGCTCTGATACCACTTGTTGGGAATCTTGGACCTCCCAAATTCCTCCCACCAGGATTTACTTTTGACAGAATATCAAGAAAAATAGAGAAATAAACACAACACAAGAATTTACGTGAAAAACTCTCAAATCAGGAGAAAAACCATCAGACCTAGAGAAGAAAATACACTATGTGAAAAATTGTTATAATCACACAATTTTTCTCCTCACCCTAACGATACCCACAAAAACTTCTCTACTAATAAAACTTTAACTTTCACCTCTCTTCTTTTTTATATATTAAAAAGGACAACAGATAAATTTTACTAAAGTCAAAAGTTACTAGATAAGTTTCTGACTAGTGTAATTAACTAAGGAGGCTAGACCTCCTTTTATAGCCCATGAGTCTTGCTCTTCTTCCTTTCCTTTTCCTTTTCCATGTGAAATTAAAGAGCAAAAAACTAATACATCTTCTCTGTTCTTGGATTAATTATCAAATTCATATTGAGGTACGCTTTCATTTTTGTGTTTTGAATAGCACTTTTTGCAAGCTATTGATCATTTAAAAAAGGGAGTTTTTTTTTAGCTAATCTCAAGTAAATTAATCGAAAATGCCAATGGTAATGGTGACATTAATTCTCGACAAGACTATCAAACTGATTCAAGTGATTCGCATATGGTTTCGGAGAAGAGGCTGATGGTTTCGAGTGATTCGCATACTAATGATTCGACTGAGTCTTGGGGGAAGAAAAACTGAGGAAAATCGCGTTGGTCTTGGGGAAATATTCATCGTCAACTGCAGTCGATTTTCATCGTCGGCAGCTACTAGGCTAATCTCGTCGGCGGTGGGCGGGTTCGTTTCAATCGATTTGGGTATCGGTTCTCAGCAGATTTGGGTTCTCAGCAACTTTAGAGATGAAATCTTATGCATCAGGACCGAAGCTTTTTCCTTTTGGGAGTTTTTGAGTGATGTAAGGTTGAGTATTGATGATGATCAGACTGATAAAAAAAAAAAAAAAAATTATTCGAAAAGTACAGTAAATGGGCGCGTACGTACGTACCGGCCTCCTGGATGAGGACGGATTTGGTGAAGTCAAGCTCGACCAATTGCAATCCTTCTTCAAGTTTTGGCTTTGCTTTGCTTTTCTATTTTTTTTTTTTCTTTTCTTTTTTCTGCACTCTCATTGATGGGATATTGTTATATTATAATTTTAGTTAATATAATTTAAATTTTGGTTTTTGATTATTTTATTTACATAAATTCCATATTAGAGTGGCTATTCTTTTAAATTATAATAATAAAATAATATAACTAACTTTTAATTTTAATTATTCACATTAAATATCTACATTTAATTATTTATTTATGAAGATATATAATAATGAATAATAGATAATTATTATTTTTTTAATTATTTAAAATTATGAAATTAATTAATTTTATCAGATTTTACTATTCTATCTATTATATATTAATTAATAATCATTTTAATTAAATTATGAATTTAAAAAAAAAATTTAAAGGAGGAGAGAGTAAAATAAAAAAAGAAAAAAAAAGAAATAATAAAATAAAGATTTGGCTAATTTTGAGACTTGCTATATTTAATATTATTTTTTATTTTACTATTCATTTTGATTAAAAGATTTAGCTTTTGACTAATTTAATATAAGATAAAAATAAGATTAATCGTTCAAAATTTTACTGGATTTAACTTTTAACTAAATCAGTGAAAGTGCTCTAACACAAAATAAGAATTTTCTTAAAACAAACAGTACTATTTAATTTCTTAGCAGAGCTAGAGAGAATCTGAAAGGAAATATTGGGAGTGAGAAACATAAACCAGAGATATGGTTTTTTATATATGTTGATGAACAAAGCTGGAGACACGTGCATTATTAGTTCGTCTATATATGATAATTGCTACTTTACCCCCACCACCATGCATGTATTCACAACTAAAACAAAGAAGATGATGATCCATTACAAGAAAAAGAGATTTTTGAAACTCTTTTTATTTCTTGCGGCCAAAAAAAACGTTGAAAATAGTAATTTTAAGTTTATGCCCGTAAATTATCCATCTAAAAAAAAAAAAAAAAAAAGAATTGTACGCTATTTTTACACTTTATAATTATACATTTTTAAAAAGAATTGTACGCTATTTTTACACTTTATAATTATACATAACATTATTATTTCAAAATCATCTATAAATTATGTCCTTAATTAGTCACACAAGTCGGACTGAGTAGTAACTAGTACTAATAGATTGCACACATCATTACAAAATTATGTATAAAGAATTGTTTAGACAGTGAGATAAAATGAAATTATAGTTGTGATGTTTTATAAATAATAACAAAATTATTGAATTGTAATTAATTGAGATGTTATTTCATGATTTATAAGATATATTCTGGTCAGAAGTATTTTATCTTACGTTATTTTCTGAAGAGAAATGCTACTTTTACATATGCATTTTTTCGATTTTAACCTCCTGTCCGATGTGGCATGCTTATGTAATGGTTAATTTATTTTATTTTTTTTAAAAACCCTGTTATTGTCTCTTCCAAAATAGTGACTGTTCATCTCTTCCACACTCCAGCCTTTCGATCATCTTGTCTCCTGCACATCGTTTGGAAGTAGGACTGTAAAAAGATCGAACCGGACTGGTAGACCAGACCGGACCGGTTGTCTCGGATCGGGACCGGACCGAACCGAATAGAATTCGGTCCGATCTAGTCCAAATTTTACATGGACCGATTAATTCCGATCCGGTCCCGATCCAGATGATTTCTTCGCTCGACTGGACCGAACCCCACATATATATATTTATATATGTATATATAAAAATAGTATATAAATTATAACATTAATTTGAATATAAATTAATATATTAATATATAATATATATTAACATATAATATATAATATATATACTCTTATAATATTAAGATATTATAGTTGATTGGTTGATTAGTTGTAGTATAAAAATATAAATTATAATATATCTATATAGAATATTAGTAATAACTTATAAGTAATAAGTGTATTATTATTATTTAATATATTATTACTAATTTATCACTATTTACTAACATATAAATATATAATATACTAATATAAAAGTGTTATTAATTATAATTTATTAACATACTTAATATATAATATATACTAACATATTAATATATAATATATACTCTTATAATATTAACATATTATAATTATAGTAGTTAAATTTGGGCAAAAAAATATTCGATCATTGTAGAATTTTAGATTAAATTTAGCTCATTAAATCATATGGGGCACCCTAGACCGGACCAGACCATCCCTAGACCGAATTGGACTGGACCTGTATGGACTGAACTCCTGTTCGGTCCGGTCTAGGGTGAGAGAATTTTTTGACCGAATGGAACCGGTCCACAAATTTTTCGAACCGGACCATTTACACTCCTATCTAGAAGTAGTTCTTATTTCCTCACTTGTATTCTATCAAGTAAGATGGGGCCCCTATCTGCCTAGCTCTTTCTATGGAGAATATCTCCACTCCCGCTTTCATCCCCCTCTATAATGGTTCAGTAAATTAGCCTAATTAATTTTTTAAATTAGATTTTACTATTCACAACTCATTTCGTACTTTCAACTTATCTCAACCACTCATTTTAAATTTCAACTCATCTCAACCACTTATTTTATTACAATTTATAACTCATCTCTGAATTCAAACGAGCTCTAAAAGCAAGAAACATCATTATTATTATTATTTTTTTAGAGTTAAGATGAAATAAGATAAGATAAAAGTAAAAAAAATATATATATTATTGTAATATATTTTTTTAATATTAGTTTTATTTTAAGATTTGAAAAAAGTATTTTAAAATTTGAAAAAGTTGAATTCTTTATTATATTTTATAAAAAATTTAAAAAATATAATAATAAGTTTAAAATAAATTTTTAATTTTTAATTTCATTTTTATAAGCAAACCAGGTTTAAAATATAAGTTATTATCTCTTGGTAAAGTGCAATACAAAACATATATAACAAGTACCCGAATGAGAATCTTACCCATAGCACACAGGAAGTTAAGATCCAGGATGAACCCATCCAAAATAACAAGATTTAGAATTTTGCAATTTCACTTTCAGTTTGTAGGTCGAAGACATCAAAATAAAAATTACACAATTCATAGATAAAAGTTCTAAGAGGAAAACATAGACTGCTAATAAAAAATATACCCATATAAATAGGACTTTGGATTTGTGATGGCAGACGTCGAAAATAGAGCAGCTTTGCCGAAGTGGATCTACATACCGGAAGACGATGCCGGAAATGCTGTAGGCCGGGTCGGACTATCACAAATTAACACCGGTTTGGAACTTTTCTATCTTTCGTTTTGTTTCTTTTATCTTTTGTTTTATTTTTTTAGGTTCGGTTTATTTTTAGAAATAAGATAAAATTAAATAAGATGAGATAAAAATTAAAAAAATAATAAAATATTATTATAATATATTTTTTTAATATTAATTTATATGAAAATTTAAAAAAATGGTTTTGAAATCTGAAAAAGTATAATTTTTTATTATATTTTATATAAAAAATTAAAAAAATATAATAAGAAATTTAAAATAATTTTGAAATTTTTGATTTTATTCAAAAACAAATAGACCCTTAATTACGTGTTATCATGTGTGTAATACACGTCAAGTAAAAATGAAAATCTGGAAAAATGATATGTGGCCGTAGAAAGACTTTTTCTTAATTTTTGTCAAATGAAAATTATGACCCACCTATTCCTCATTTTACTCAGAACTAGCCTAGCCATAATATGATCAGTACTTTTAAGTATAATTTGGCTATATCCAAAAATATATCTTTATACTTAAAACGTGGCTATCGAATTGTCTACAGTAATAAACAGTAAAATTGTTTAACATTACCCACGTCTTTCCATTTATGCCCATTCTCTTGCTCGGCCTTATTACAGTTTAATCCTTGAAAAATATCAACACCTATTTCATCTATCACTCTCATTGCTGGCTATTTCTCCCAGTCCTCAGATTCTCTCTCCTCTAAATCCTCTCTCGCGTTCTCTCTCTATCTGTCGAACATGGCAAAGATGAGTTCGGGCATGGGATATCTCCCTCGAGTTCTCTCTCTCGCCTCGCGTCGGTTGCCGCCATAGCAGTTGCGGAGTAGGCCAGACAACAGACGAGTTCCACCGTGAGGTATAATGCCAACGCTCTTCTCTCTCCCTCTGTGTTTCTCCATTTCTCCAGTCTCTTTGATTCTCTAAATAAAGTTGTAGATTTTAGAGTTTTAAGATTAAAGATTTTAGCCACCGTGAGGTATAGTCACCAGCATCGTTCTCTCTCCCTCTTTGTTTCTCCATTTCTCCATTTTCATTTATTTTACCCGCTGGTTAACGTATGAATGGAGTTTTCTTCAAATTTTTGTATTTTCTTCTTCTTTCTTTTTCTCTCTTTTTGGGTCTAATCTGTGAGTTAAGGAGGTTGAAGTTTCTATGAATAGATGGCTTAGATTTAGGGTTGTGGTCAAGTAAAATTGGGGGTTTTTTGTGTTGGGTTTAATTTGTATATATATTTCAATTTGTGCTGTATAGGTTCTTCTATCAAAGTGCCTTTCGATGGTTCCTACCTTTGGATTAGATATCCTTTGCTTCACTTCTTTAAGCACGATGGTTTCCTTATGTCTTCACACGAACCAATTGGTTCACTGTCTGGTCAGCTTGATTGAGATCTGTCCATTTGTGCCCATTGTATTTCTAGATAAAAATATTTTTTTGAGCCCATCTATAATAAATATTTTTAACCACAAACACAATATATTTGGAAAAAAAAAACTCAACATGGTTCTCCCAATTTCCCCTCTTTAAACTGAATGTGGAAGAAAGATAATGTAAGAAAATTTTCCCCTTTAAACTGAGTTGATGGAAAGGGTGGAGGCTAGAGTCTTCGATCACATTTCCTCAATTGCCGGCCTTTCAGTGAACATCCTCCTTTCCATTTTGGATGTTAAAAACGAGCCAAGTTTAGTATTTATTTAGAATTCTTTTGGTTCGCATGAAACAAAAAGTTTGATATCAATCGTTGACATTTTCAAATATAGTTCGCTTTGGATCTATTTGCTTAATGAAAAATTATGAAAACTATGCCACTTCTAAATCCACCAAATTATGAAAATTTTTGAATTAATGAGACCTCATTGTATAAGTGCATTCTCTGCTCATGATTTTTTTTCTGGTTTGATTGGAGGAATCGAGAACAACTTGATGGGGGTGGTTTATGCTTTTTCCATGCTATTGATGCCAGATAACTGGCAGGTCTAGAAAAATGCTACTCTCAATTCTGCTAATTTCATTGAAGGTAGAACTGAATTCTGTGCACCCTTTGTATAGTGTTAGAGATCTAATTATGGCTTTTGTGTTATCTATGATGTTTTGGCATTGATCGTGGTGTTGTGATTATTACAGTTATTATATACGCCTTATATGTGAATAGTTTAAGTTGAATTTTGTTTTTGGGTTCTCTGTTTATGATTCATATGTTAGTTATATACGCTTTATATGTGAATAGTTGTCGGTTTTTTTTTTCTTCTCTATTTCTAATTCGTATGTTTGGTGCTATTTGGGTGTTCTGATGAATTATGATCCAATGTACATTGCATATCAAGGATTGGAAGACTCTACCTTTTGTGGGTAGTCAGTGATTAGGAAGGGTGTTGAAGCCATCATTGGAGACAAAAAAATTGGAGTCTTCGGTGGTAATAACTAATATATTTACAACAAAAGAAATGCCAGTTTTTTTTGGTTTACTGTTGTATTTTTCAAATTGTTTGATGCCATACAATGTAGACAACTCCCTTGAATCATATTCTTTCATCTCAGCATGGCAAGTGAATTGTTGTCATAGAGAATGAGGTACTGGAAGTTTTCTTCATATTGTTATAATTTTGGTTTTGAATACTAAAGTTAAATATAATTCATTTTATAGGATTGTTTTTTACTTTCAGTAACTCTATTTTTATTGCAATAGGTTAATTTGTTCCTAGGTGTTGTTAATTTGTTATATCTTTATGTCATGTCTTCTTTAAGTCGCACTTTTGCTAATGTAATGTTTTTGTTCATATAGATTGCAATATTTGATTAGATGGCTTAATGAACACCCACTCTCTCCAGTATAGGGTATACTGAGTTAGACCTTATTCTTTATGTGTTGCAATGTGCATAGGTTTCATCAAGTTCAGTAGGACCGATTAGATAATTGGATTGTACCAGATGGCGTCAACGCGTAGGTTTGTCTTTGATAGTTTTTGGAGTTATGTAATATCTGAGTTATGATTTTCT
Organism: Platycarya longipes; assembly: GCA_036559045.1. Classification (NCBI taxonomy): domain Eukaryota; kingdom Viridiplantae; phylum Streptophyta; class Magnoliopsida; order Fagales; family Juglandaceae; genus Platycarya; species Platycarya longipes. The sequence continues at coordinate 40,321,632 of CM071803.1, read as the reverse complement.
TTTTTGCTAGATAAAAATATTTTAATTTTTTAGTTTTAAAAACTTCTTGAGGTCACAGTTTTAGATCTTATAAGAAAAATTCAAATCTGTAAAAAGATTCTGGGCTGAAATTTGGATTTTAGGATAAATCTAAATATGTCTTTTTAATTTTATAAAAAAATATTCCAGTAGATTTCTTCATAGTTATTTTCTAAACTTGTGAGGAATAATAAAAACCAATTTTTATTTACTTCTTTGTGATGAAAGACAAGATAAATAATACGATGCACATTAAAGAAGATGCATAGGTAATTTATTGGCCATCTTATACCAATCACTATTAGTATCAGGAAGGGCTTTAATAAAACACTGGTAAATTGGGGAAAGGAACATTCTTTAATTAATTGGTACAACTTATGTTGCATTCTTTTTTCTTTTGTTCTATATCCAACACAAGCTTTTTAACTGGTTGATGAGTACCATCACCTCTTTTTTCTTTTTTACTAGCCTGCACTATATATTTGTGGTCAATTAAAATATCACTATTCTAAGATCCCATTTTCAATTAGAATAATGCTTTATCTATCCCATTTTCAATCATTGATCTTCCAATCTAATAATGTCTATAGTTAAAAGTTTTTAATTTATTTTTCTGAAATTTTTCAGGTGGTGTTGCATTTAGCTGATATCAAATAAAATGCAGTTATATTTCAGGTATCTTTTAAGTTTTTCACAACATATTGGGATTTCAGCATCACTTTTGCAAAGACTGGTCATTTCCTTAGCATTTTTTCTTGTCACTTTTGTCCAGAGTATTTGGAAGTGCTGAGTTACATTAAATGATTGTGGGTTTTAATTAGAGCAAGGAACCGTCCACTGGAACTCGGGAGGCCTATTTCAAGTATTCTTGTAGTACTCTATTGTTTTACTATTATTGTTTTAAGCAGAGCAGCTGGACATGTATGTGCATCACACCTATAGAGTGGTAGCTCACAGAGTTGCAGTTTGTAAGGAGTTAAAGCTGTATGTCAACCACAATTTTAGTTACCAATCAATGAAAAGAACATTGAAGAAAACAATATAGTGGTGTGAACCACTTTTACCTGTGGTTAAAAGCAGTTAATTATAACAATATGGTAGAAGCATCTTAAATGCAGTATTTAGGTGCATTTAAAGACATTATATTTGTCTTTCCATTCAAAGACGTTTTTTCTATAGGGACGGTTTATATGTCCCCCATTTAAAAACAGACTATTGAAAGTTATGCTTGTAGTGTTTTAGCATCTGACAAGAAAGTAAAGGAGAGGTGAGAGCCTTGTAGAGATAGGAGTGACATATTTTTACTTTGATTCTAGGCTCTATTTGTTTATTTTCGAATTAATCTATTCAAACCAAATAAAAAAGAATTTGAGAAGATGAAGATCCTATGGATACCAGTAGATATTATAGTATACACCCAGATCCCAATCATAGTTAAGGATTGGGATTTGTTTATGAAGAATTTGTTATGAACTACCAAATCCTATCTGGTTCTAGGTGCTATCTATTATGAAGAATTTGTTTTTATGTCCCTTGCGTGGAGTCCAACATTAGCCTTTAGAACTACCAAAAACCTCTCTCAAGAAAAATTCAAAAACAAAATAGCTTCATCAAATAAACCAGTAAATTCATTACATTAGATACTCTACCTCTGTTGAAGGAGTTCATCACCAATGATGATTAAGCCATTATCAGGCATCCAACCAGTAAAAGGGTACCCAAAAAAAAAAAAAACACTAAACAATAATAGAAGAGTTAACATGCAAGTGTGCCTGATGCACAAATAGATCCGGCAAACAACCTGCTGCCTCCTCTCCCATAAGTCAGGCTCTTGATTCCAATGCTAACAGTATCTTCTTTCTTAGACCCTGAAACTACCAACATAAACCCTAAAACACTTAAGGTTGCACGTCCCACCACACCGCCCAACTTTGGGGTGGGCTATGCTCTAGCATAGCTTGTCCAAAGTCAGCGAGTAAATTTTTTGCAGTAAAGTCATACAGCTATTTCTCTTAAGAAAGTTATTAATCTATGGAATGGTGCTAAGATGGGTCTGGCATGGGGAAACCCCTCTCCTTAGCATCCCTAACACATAGCTTTAAAGCAATTATGTAGAAAACCAATTGACCATCTTTTCAAACAACTCGGAAACTATTAACCAATTCTCAACAAAGAAGAATGTTAATACATTGAGAAAGAAAGAAGTTTGAACACTTAACAGACATCTAGATTAATTCATAAATGTAGGACTTCAGAAAATACAGCACTATAGTTAGATTTCTTGATGAGTTATCCATCAAAGAGGTTAGGAATGGCTAAACATGAAAAAGATTGGGTCTCCACGACCTTTGTGCTATTCAATCTGAAATCATGGTTGCAAAATTTACTGGAAGCTGGTTAGCCTAGGCAATTGCACTTAGGTTTCCTAAGCAATCATACCTAGGAAGGGAAAGGAAATAACTTCTTAAAAGCTTGCAAAGCCACTGAAAACTTTTATTTGAACTTTTTTTTATATAAATAAATGATTTTCTTTTTAATTAAACTTTACTCTGTATCACAAATTCAAGAAGAATGCCTTTTGTATTTGCTCTTTCAAGACATTTTCCAACACGGGCTAGGATTTACAAGGACAAAGAAAAAGTACCTCAGAAATATTTTAAAACCAGCTAGAAATACTCACAAAAATAAAAACTGAGAATAAAAGACACCACAATATATAAAATAAGGTCTAGCATTTTAATAAAAGGAAGTTATATTGTATCTGATTGAATTTAAATTCCAAGGCATGCCTTCATTATGATTCAACACATCAGAGGTTAAATTTTCAAATATAAAAAAAGAAGGATATTTAAAAGAAATGCTTTTGCCTTTAAGTAGTGCAGGAGTTGTAGAAAGAAGATCAAAACGTAGCATTGAGGTCTCGACATGAAAAGCTGCGGGCAGGAACAACTATATATATTGTCGACACATTAGGCATTTCTTCAACTTTTGTTTTTTTTCTCATGAAATGAACTTGCATTGAAAAAACAGGACAATACACATAGTTTAAAGCTATTACAATCCAAATAAAGGGGCATACTTAAATTAGAAAAATATTTGACAAGTTGTATAACTTCTCATCATCAGTTCCTTAAACCAATGGTTTTTTTAAACTTATTGACCATTTGGATTAATGGTTTCCAATTGAAATTACATTATTATTAGCTTATTATTGCAATTTCTTTTAAATATTTTTCAAAAACTTCTTTTTCTCTCAACAGGGCAATGTGCCTTGCACATTGCATTACTACTAGTATATATATATATACATATATATAAATAATTTAGCTATTTGCAAAGATGCCTTTTAATTAGTTCATTATGAGTATTCGTATGGGATTGATTAAAAATTTTCTTTAAATAAATATAAATTAATATATATATATATATATCAAAAAAATTTGATCTAATTAAATCAATAATGGAGAGAAAAAAATTAAAAAAAAAAAGAGAGAATAAAAATACTCTTATTTTAAAGAAGTGAATAATAAATTTAAAATTATTTTTAAATTTTTTATTTGTGTATCAATTTATATTTATTTAAAAAAAATTTAGTTAATTCAATACCAATATTCTTAATTAATTAATGCAGCTTTCAGCTGTCAATCTTCTCTATTTTCTTTTCTTTTGTTTTTCCGCAACAATCTTCTCTCTTATTTATGATGAAGAAATGTTGTTAGCCTACAAAACGTACATCTCTCGAAGAATTTAAACGAAATTAAATTTTTAATTTTTTTTACTTAATAATCAAAAAAATATTTTTTAATAATATTGCGAATACTTTTCTTTTTTTAAAACTTTTTAAAAAAATAAAAATAAAATAATGAAAAATAAATATATTGCTTTGGCAGACTTCAGGGCACCACCTTCCGGTGATGTAGCTGCTGATCTCTTTATGTCAGTATCCTGATTCCTGACCTCTTTGGCCTTATCTTTGACTTTTCAAAGCGGCCATCGCTACTCTCTCTCTCTCTCTCTCTCTCTCTCTCTCTCTCTCTCTCTCTCTCTCTCTCTCTCTCTCTCTCTCTCTCTCTCTCTCCGAATTGTTAGATTTAGATGGGTTACATCTCAATTCAATTCATTTTATTTTATTTAATTATTATAATTTTTTCAAATTTTTTAATAAAATAAAATAAAGAAAATATCAAAATAAAAAAATATTTTAATAATATTTTATTTAATTTCAAATTTTTCCTCAACTGAATAAAAAAAAAAAGACTTAACCAGTTAGCTTCTTGCAAAATATAGTTTAATTTTAAATGTTCTAACTAGACTGAAATATGGATAATGATAGGATTATTATCCTTCTAGCTTTTTATAGTGTATTTAAAATTTTTATTTTTTATTATTTTGTTTTAAGTATTTTTTAACATCTTTCATCATTAAGAAAAAAATTTAAAAATATATAATTTTATTAATATTCACTTTCTTAAACATTAAGTAAAATTAAAAATTAAAAAAAAATAGTAAATGAATAATAGGAGAATAATAACCCTATCATTACCCTTCAAATATATATAAAAGAAAGTGATCTCACATTCTACAAATTACTCATGCTTGCTTTTTTGCAAGAGATTTCCTAATTTTCATCTAAGTAGAGAGGAAAATAAGATGAGTATTCAAGGGTAAGCTGCCCCAGATTAATGGTTTGAAGCTAGAGAGAAGACCAAAAGAGCTAAAATTAACTCCTTTTCAAGATAATCATATTAATTTTGGGTTAGAGCAAAAAACTCTGTATAAAGTACTAATTAAAGATATTGCATGGTTTCCAAGGTCGAGAAATATCTCAACGTGCACTTGTTTGAATTATAGCTAGGCATTCAGATCAATGGAATTCTATGCGTTATTGTTTTTCATTGACATCATGGCCTCATTTGGCCAACTACTTGGATGCTGATGCAAATTAACTATTGTACTGGTCCAGAGCTTGACCCCATATACTGTGTACAAAGAAAAAATATTATTTATAATTGATCTATTTTATAATATTATTTCAATAACTTTATAAATAAAAAATTAAAAAATAGGATATACGTAGTATAATTACTACAAAAACATGATTAAATCGTGTTAGTTTCTTGGTGACAAGTGCTTCCACGGATAAACACAAGAAAAATCATATATAACACCAACAAACCAATATTTACTGACCGTTTAATGAAGATTGAACACGAGGTTAGGATTATGAATGAGAGATTTGCTTTGTTTTAACATAGGATTATTGATTTACAGCTTCTCTCCTACTCTAACTAGCATCACTTTGATGCTCGGGTTACAGATGTTAATTAGAGTTTTCAATGGAGGATTATGGTTGTGTAAAGACATCCAAATGTTAAGAGGATGAGAGATATTTGGAATTTATTGAAATTATTAGTTGTTATGGATATGTCATATGGTTGGTTGTGTTTGAAGACTTCAATAAGGTGCTTTCAAATTCTGAGACGTGGAACTCATGCACGATATGAATGGTCTCATATGTGTGACTTCTATTCAAGAGAAGTTGGACTAGAAATCATCTTTCTTAACTAATCTTGGGTAAGGCTGTTCATATGGGCCGGATTTTATCCGGCCCGGATTAATAACCGGATACCCGAATCTTAAATCCGGTTTTCGGATTATATAAAAACGGGCCGGAATCCGTTTTTAACAAACCGGATCAAATTGGGCCGGATATCCATATTCAATCCGAAACCCGGTTTTATCAACCCATACCCGGATTTCAAATTAAAACGGTGCCGTTTGTATACTGGTTTGAGTTTCTTCGGTTCTTCTCTCCGTGGTTTCAAAGACGTTCGCATTCGATTCCACTCTCTCTCTCTCTGCATAGAAACCCTAGCCCCATCCCGACCTCATCAGTCATCATCGTGTTGAGTCCGCGACCTCATCAGTCATCATCGTGACTCATCGCCGTCTCCGAAGCTTCGTCGCCGAGTCTCCATCGCCGTAAACATTTTTCGGTACTCTCTCTCTCTCTCTCTCTCTGTCTCTCTCTGTCTCTCTCCCCCTGTAATTGCGTGAGGATTAGAAATGGATTTATTGAAGGAAAATCTAAGTTGATTCTAGGGTTTTATGGGTTTCGTCTATCGCACCCATTTTCTCGTCTCACTCACCCTTTTGTCCCGTAAAGAATATTTTAAATTAAACACTCTTATTTGTTGATATAAATGAGATTTGTTGATATAAGTTTTCAAATAATTTATTTGTCTGTGTTTGTGATGGTATACTATTTTGCTTAAAGCAATGACAGTGTACATACATGGCCCATTTTGGTCTAGATCTTGAAAAACCTCGGGTTGCAGTGAGTGGCCTTTTCTTAACAATTAACATGGCCTATGTTTGTCTAAATCTAGAAGAACCTTCAAAGCCCAAGTGTACATGATGGATTTTGTTAGAAAGAGTTTTTTTTTTTTTTTCACAGTTAGAAAGAGCTTTATGTCAAAGTACATGCAGTATATATTATTAAATTGTTCAATAATTTTCTGCACTCAGTGATCTTCATGTGTCGATTGATTGATAAAATTGTTCAATAATTTTGTTAGACTATAGTATATATATAGTATCTAATTCCAATGAAAAAGGAAATTAAATTAGTTGATAAAACATTATTATTATAATATATGGTATCTAATTCTTCATCCATAGATCAATCAATCATTTATTCATGAAATTAAACTAGTGTTTGTTCATTGCATAATGATCACTATGAGAAACGTTGAATATATGACCAGCTTCAATAGACTAGTACTGTTACTCTTTATGCTTTGAAGTTCACGTGTTTTGGAATAGTTTTTTCTTGCATAAAACATGTTTCTCTCTTTTTTATAGTGAAAGAAAATGATAGACATATTAATGAACAAATAATTGACAAGTATGAGTACAGTAGCTAAATATGTCCCATAAAAAAATGTAATGAAATTAATGAAATAAATTTGGACATTTCCATGCTTTAGCCTTTTATAAGCTTTGGCGTTAGACATTAATGCGTAATGCCTTCTCCTTGGTACAAGCAGCAACCTAAACGGCATATTATAATTTCTCTTGGTACTTGTAAATTCTATATGAGTGTGCATTTGTTTTTGTATAGGGATACAAGGGCATTCGCCACTCATTTGGAGTTGAGTTTGAGGCTTAAAAAGTGTGTTAAATAGTATAAAAGCTCTTTTAAAGAAAAAAAAAATAGTATGTCTGGTAAATTTTTCTGAGAAGTTATATTTCTATAAATTCTAAACGGGCATTTAGTTAGACTCGAAAACACTAATATTCACGGATTATGTCAGCTGTTGACAACAATGATTAATGCAAAGCTAAATGTGTAACAATAATATTTAGAATGGAGAGGCTTTTTGTATTACTATTACCAGTCGATCAATCCAAAAAGATATTATAATAATTATTTATATTACCATTTTAAAATATTTGTTACATTTGTTATTGTATTGTTTTTTATTTTCTCATTCATTTTTTTGCTGTAAGTTTGTCCGATAAACAATTTATCTTGAGATGTATGTGTAATAAATAAATGGATATGGACATGATGACAGTACTGGAAGATCATTTGGAAACTACATAATAGTTTAGACGGGCAGGGCCAGCCTTGCTTTGATAGTGAAGGTTCAGAGTGATGGCCGCAATAGTGGGTGGGAAATTAAAATTCTCTTGCCTTTCGTCTCTATATATTGTAGAAAATATCAACTTTGTCTTTAGCCTCTAATTACTTGGTAGCAAATTCAAATCAAGTACTTATCTTATTCTCTTTTCATTTATATTTTCTAAGAATATTATATATAGAGGTACTGAATGAGTTTCTTGCGCTCTCTTTCAACTTTATTATATTATCATTAATACTTTGAATTCAATGCATTTCTTCTTTGAAATTAGTGTGAACAGTCATTAATTCTATTCGAACTCGTTGATGTAGATATATTGTTTATCTCATTATCATATATATCAATATTATTCTAATTTATTATCATAAAAGTCACAGTTCACATTATGTTGTGTTTTGTTACTTAATAACAGATGGAAGAAAATTCTACAAGTTGGAATCTTGGTACGACTCAAGGGGTTAGTGGTGACTCCTCCTCTTTTCCAGTGGATGTGGATGAGCATGGGAGTCTTCCATCCCATTCATCCACACATACCCATTCCGTTCCACCTATACCCAAAAAATCTAGGAAAATACCTAGTAACCAATCGGTATCTTGAGAACACTTTGAGAAAGTGCTACCTATTGACCCTGATGAACCAAAAGCTCGATGCAAACATTGTGATAAGTTGTTTAATTGTCATTACAAGAATGTCACTTCTTCTATGAATCACCACCTTTATTATACATTTGAAAAATCCCCTCTTTACCGTAAACGTCCTGGAAAAAGTAAATCCTCTAGTAGTAATAGGGATGCAAAGGGAAAAACATGTAGCCCAAGCTCACAAGGTCTAGTCAACTATGATGCTGAAAAACTTAGGGTGTCTACCGCTAAATTTTTTATTAGGTGTGAATTGCCTTTTAGGCTAGTAGAGCACGAAGGGCTGATTGAGTATGTAGCTGATCTAGAGCCTCGATTTATTTTACCATCCCGAACTACTCTAAAAAGGGACTGTATGAAGTTGTATAATGAAGAGAAAATACAACTAAAGAAATTATTAGAGGGTCAAAGAATTTTTCTAACCACCGATACCTGGACATCGGTGCAAAATGTGAACTACATGTGTATTACTGCACATTTTATTGATTGTAATTGGAGATTGCATAAGAAAATACTAAAGTTTTGCCAAATTCCCAACTGTAGGGGAAAAACTATTGGGAGGGTGTTAAACTTGGGCTTGCTTGATTGGGATATTAATAAGATTTTGACCATCACTGTTGATAACGCCTCCTCTAATGATGTTGGTGTTGATTATATGAAGAGGAGGATAATAGATAGTGATTCTACCATATTGAATGGTGAGTTCCTTCACATGCGGTGTGCTGCCCATATATTGAATTTGATTGTTAATGATGGTTTGGAAGATGTTAAACATTTAATATCAACGATTAGAGAAGCCATCAAGTATGTGAAGTCTTCACCATCAAGATTTTTCAAGTTTAAGGCTTGTGCATTAGAGGAAAATATTAGCGGGAGGATGTTGTGCACGGATGTTTCCACTAGATGGAACTCCACATATTTGATGTTGAGTACCGCTATAAAACACAAAAAAGCCTTTGAACGCTATAATATGTATGTGGATCATGATTTCGTGAACCCCAGTAGTGATGATTGGAAAACAGCACAGATTTTTGTAGAGTTGCTGAAAATATTTTACGACGTCACATTGAACATTTCTGGGTCTTTGTATGTGACGGCTAATGTATATTTCCAAGAATTATGCACAATTGAATATACAATAAATGATATGTGCACAAGTGAGGATAGCATCACTAGGACCATGGGCAAAAACATGAAAGAAAAGTGTGAAAAGTATTGGGGTAATACGGATAGGTTCAACTTGCTGATATATGTTGCTCATGTGCTTGATCCACGTTACAAAATAGTGTCATTGAGATTTTGGTTGGAACAATGCAAAGGGGATGAGTTAGCAGATAAGATAGAGGCCAAAGTCAAACTCTTGTTAAGCCGCTTGATTGAGCAGTATAGTAGATTTCGTGTGGCTAGTGGGGGAAGTTCTATTGTGGCTCAAAGGAGGCCAAGCACTACTTATACTTCTTCTAGTAGCTCAAGTAAATTTGACATGAAGTTAGAAAAATATCTTGAGCAGCATGGGTTTATGGAGTTTAGATCAGAACTAGATAAGTATTTGTCGGAGGAACGTGCAGGAAAATCACCCAGTTTTGATATCTTGGATTGGTGGAGAGTTAATGCCGCCAATTATCCCATTCTTGCTGAGGTAGCACGTGATGTATTAGCCACTCACATTTCCACTGTTGTCTCGGAATCTGCATTCAGTACTGGAGGACGCATCTTGGATCCTTTTAGGAGTTCATTGTCTCCAGAGTCTGTTGAAGCTTTTATTTGTACCCAAAATTGGTTAAGGAACAAACCTGTCGACATCCAAGAGTTAGAAGAATATATAGAGTTGATACAGCTTGAAGGTAAATTTGAAACATGAAATATATATTTTATTAATATCTACCTGACTTAGCTTATTATATATCTAATTCAATTTTTTTTTTTAGATGATTATTTAGCAGCTTTATCTGGAATTGAGGCTGGTATGAGTCAACCTTCCCATTCATGCTAAAAAAATTAGAGTAAGTATGTTATTACTTTAGTGTGCATTACTTACAAAGCTTTTGAAATAATTTTTGTTTTATTTATTGTTTTTGTTTTATAGGTTGGACTGTAAATGACAATGTGAGATAAAAGGTGATATTTGTTCCGCTTTGGTTGGTCTTGAAATATTTTTGCAAAATATAATATGAGATGCTATGATAGAAACTCTGGTATAACTTTGTTGTGTTCTCCAGGAGAGAAATGAAAGGCTGTTTTATAACTTCTTATGTTGGTATAAAGGAGGATGTGCCACTATATATGGACCCAACTCTTAGCATGAGGGAGCTGATGACAGGAGTCAATTTTGCTAACACTTTTATGGCCAGCATTGAAGGCCATCACCGTCTTCTGTTTTTTTTTTGTTTTTTAGTACTGATCGATATTAATGCATGGCATGGCGCCATGGCATATCTTTTACCCTCTCTCTCGTCTGTACTTTGAATTTGCTTGATTATTGTCTAGCTGTAGCTTTCATAGTTTAATTTCTGCTGCTACTGGAGAATCCAAGATGAGCAATTTAAAGCTGGCATGTGTTATTATTATTATTAGTTTAATTTCTTCTTCAGATGTTACTTTAGAGCCTTCTTCGTCATCTTGGTCAAGGCCGCAGTTTTACTTGCCCTCTGTGAGCGCATGCTTATTGTGGCAGCAACAGTAGGAACAGAATTGGATGGAACTTCTTCATCAGAAGAGTCCTCTTCAAGCCGCACCCGTCTCCTGGAACGGGGTGGTGGTCTCGTTGAGCGTGGGGCGGGAGTTTGTGGCATTGAAACAACAATGTCCAGGTTTAAACTTGTTCCAATGTGATCGGAATATATCCCCATCAATTCTCTCATATCTGGGGGCCGGCATAAAATATGGATTCAAATATGGATTTTAAGGTGCAATAAGGAGAAAAAAAAAAAAAAAAACCGGGTTCAAATCCGGAATCCGGATCCGGATCCGGAATCTTATGGATTCCGGCCCGGAATTTAAATCCGGATCCGGTTTTAAATATCCGGGTTTCCGGATCCGGATTTGAAATCCGGATCCGGGTCAATATACTAGGGTTTCCGGATCCGGAACCCGGATGCACAGCCTTAATCTTGGGTGGTTGAGTTGGTAATATCAGTAATAAAGTTATTAAGAGACACTTCCAACTACTGAGATGTGGAAATCATACGTGCGCGTCTTGAATGATCTAATATGCGTGATTTCTATTTAAGAGAATTACTTGGAGAGATTCTTAACTAATCTTGGGTGGTTGGGTAATTGGTATTATTAGTATAAAGTTATCAATTTTCCTGTGTCTTATTTTGATGATCGTTATCATCATTTAATTATTGATAGTACTAGTAGTGTTGTGGATGTTTAATGGAGAAGGAAAAGACATTTCAAGCTTGAAGTCATGTAGGATTGGATGATGGGATAAACGGATGTGAATAAGGTTTCGTTTGAATTCAAAAATGATATGAGTTGAGATGAATTTAGTTTATTTTTTAATATTATTATTATTATAGAATTTAAAAAATGTATATTAAAATTTGAAAAAAGTGTATTGAAATTTGAAAAAGATAATAAAAATTTATATTTTGTATAACAAATTATAAAATTATAATAATAAAATAAAAATAATTTGAGATAAATTTTCAATATAAACAAAACCTAAATCATTTCTAAGTCGTGGGCCAACGGGAGAATTCCATAAATGTTGAAAATTTGTTGTCACAATCACACGGAATTTTCAATGTAATAGTGGAAGTTTATTTAAAAATATTCGAGTTCGTGTGAAAGAAGTGAATTGGAAAATCCCTGACCTCTTTGGCCTTATCTTGACTTTTCAAAGCGGCCATCGCTATACTCTCTCTCTCTTCGAATTGTTAGATTTAGATTGGATTTTTTTTTGTTACATTTCAATTCAATTCATTTTATTTTATTTAATTATTATAATTTTTTTAAATTTTTATATAAAATAAAATAAATAAAAGGTCAAAAGAAAATTAATATTAAAAATATATTTTATAATATTTTATTTAATTTTCAACTTTTTCCTCAATTAAATTTAAAAAAGAAATTAACCTTAATCAATTGGCTTCTTGCAAAATACAGTTTTTAATTGCTATAACTAGACTGAAATATGAATAATGATAGAGTTATTATTCTCCTATCTATTTTATAGTATATTTGAAATTTTTATTTTTTATTATTTTATTTTAAGGACTTTTTTAACATCTTTAATCATTAAAAAAAATTTTAAAAATATATAATTTTATTAATAACCACTTTCTTAAATATTAAGTAAAATTAAAAAATTAAAATTAAAATTAAAAAAAAGTAGTAAATGAATAATAGGAGCATAATAACCCTATCATTACCCTTGAAATATATATAAAAGAAAGTGATCTCACATTCTGCAAATTACTCATGCTTGCTTGCTTGCTTGCAAGAGGTTTCCTAATTTTCACCTAAGTAGAAAGAAAAATAAGATGAGTATTCAAGGGTAAACCCCATATTAATGGTTTGAAGCTAGAGAGAAGACCAAAAGAGCTAAAATTAACTCCTTTTCAGGATAATCATATTAATTTTGGGTTACAGCTAAAAACTGTACCTTCCGGTGATGCCCTAAAGTCTGCCGAAGCAATATATAAATATATATATATATATATATTCTCATTACTTTGTTTTTATTTTTTTAAACAATTTTTAAAAAAGAAAATTATACGCAATATTATTAATAAATATTTTTTTGATTATTAAGTAAAAAAATTAAAAATTTAATTTCGGTTAAATTCTTCGAGAGATGTACGTTTTGTAGACTAACAACATTTCTCCATCATAAATAGGTGATTTGCAAGTTCAAAGAGAGAAGATTGTTGCGAAGAAAAAAAAAAAAAAAAAAGGAAATAGAGAAGATTGACAGGAGAAAGCTGCATTAATTAATTAAGGAACTAATTAAAAGGCATCCTTGCAAATAGCCAAATTATACTTAAAGTGATCATATTATAGCTAGGCTAGGTCTGAGTAGCATGAGTGAGAGCATTGGTATTAGATTAATTTTTTTTTTAAATATAAATTTATATATATATTAAAAAAAATTGTCATTTTTTTTAAAATAAGAAAAAGAAAATAGGATAAGAGAATAAAAATGTTTTTTGTCTCCAAAAATAAATAGTAATTCTTCAAAATTTTTTGATAATTTTATTTTAATATGTAGACAAATTTTTATTTTTTAAAATAAAATTTTGACAAATTCAGTATCAGTACTCTAATAAAAGAGTCATGATTTTCATTTTACAAAAATCAAGAAAAGGGTTTTTCTATGGCCACGAATCATTTTTTCCCATTTTCATTTTTACTATGATAACACGTAATTAAAAAAATAAAACAAGAGATAAAAGAAACAAAACAAAAATAGAAACGTTCCAAAAGGCCATTAACCGATGTTAATTTGTGATAGTCCGACACGGCCTACAGCATTTCCGGCGTCGTCTTTCGGCAAGTAGCTCCACTTCCGGCAAAGCAGCTCTGTTTTCAACGTCTGCTATCACAAATCCAAAGTCCTATTTATATGGGTATATTCTTAATTAACAATCTATATTTTCCTCTTAGAATTTTCATCTATGAATTGTGTGATTTTTATTTTGATGTTTCTGGCTTCCATAAGTTGCTGACCCATTCATTGTGGAGGGAGATGAGAAGGGGAGTGGAGATATTCTCCACAGAGAGAGTACTTAGGCAGAGAGGGGCCCTAGCCCTACCTTACTTGATAGAACACAAGTGAGAAACCATGAACTACTTCCAGAAGATGCGCAGGAGACGAGATGATCCGGAGGTTGGAGTATGGAAAAGATGAACAGTGACTATTTTCGAAGAGAAGATAACAAAGTTTTTTTTTTTTTTAATAATTTTGTTATTATTTATAAAACATCTCAACTATAGTTTCATTTTATCTCACCGTCTAAAGAATTTTTTATACATAATTTTGTAATGATGTGTGCAATCTATTAGTACAAGTCACGACTCATGAGTCCGACTTGTGTGACTAATTAAGGGCTTAATTTATAGATGATTTCGGAATAATAATGCTATATATAATTATAAAATGTGTAAATATGGTATAATTTTTTTTTTTAAAAGAGTGAGATTTATTATTAAAAATTATTATTTTTTATATAATTTTTATATTTATTTAAAATTTTTAGAATAATTACACGTCAGTGACTCTCACAATTGTAATTATCATTTTCCTTGTTTTAGTTGTGAATACACGCATAGTGTTGGGGCAAAGTAGCAATTATCATAAATAGACGAACTAATCAGGCACGTGTCTCCATGACCTTTGTTCATCAACATATATAAAAAACCATATCTCCGGTTTATATTTCTCACTCTCTTTTACAATATTTCCATTCAGATTCTCTCTAGCTCTGATAAGAAATTAAATAGTACTGTTTGTTTTTAGATAATTCTTACTTTGTGTTTGGGAAAAAAGAGAAAAGAAAAGCAAAAACTTGAAGAAGGATTCCAATTGGTCGAGCTCTCGACTTCACCAAGTCCGTCCTCAACCAGAAGGGTACGTACCGGTACGTATGCGCCCATTTACTGTACTTTTCGCATAATTTTTTTTTTTTTTATCAGTCTGATTATCATCAATTCTCAACCTTATATCACTCAAAAACTTCAATTACATGACAGCTTGCATTACTTAGCACTCTCAATCATGTGTATGTATATATATATATATATACATATATATATATATTTATTAAGATAAAGTTGATGATCATAATTAATAAGAGTACTCTTTGATTCATATTAGTCGGTCCAATCCAGGTTGATTAATTGATGAGAAACTGAACTGATTTTATTACATATAAATTTTTTAATTTCATAACGACATTTCTTACTTTTAGAGATTTTTTCGAAATTTTGGCACTTAATCGAAGTATTCAAGAAGAACAGATTTGAAGATTAATTGAGAATTGATGGAATTTTAAGATTTTGTTTATTTTTAGAGATGGGATGAAATAAAAGTTAAAAATAAAATAAAATATTGATATAATATATTTTTTTTAATATTAATTTTGTTTTGGAATTTAAAAGTAATTTAAAATTTGAAATAGTTAGATTTTTCATTATATTTTGTATAAAAATTTTAAAAAATATAATAATAAATTTAAAAAAAGTTTAAAATTTTTAATTTTGTCTCTTAAAATAAACTAGGCCTAAACTAGCGGATAAATGAATGTGGAGTAAATTGATTCCTTACGAGAACCGTTAGCCACAAATTTCTTTATTAATTACAAGGGATTTATGAATCCACGCTCTTTAATCCATAGCATGAAGTAACTGTTAGCTACAAATTACTTTGTTCCAAACCATGCATCGTTGTGGAATGGAGAGTAGAGACCACCGTTTCGTAAGATAACCCTCAGGAGATACGTTATCTGCTTTCGAGGATGGTTGATCCAGCACCCCTGTGGTGTTGGATATGTCAGCAGTCACGAGACACGTTGGAGCAGGGCACCATTCATTTACAAAATTTTGAAAAAAATAATAATATATATTAATTTTTTATAATTTAATAGAATAATATTAATTTTATTTTATTGTGCCCATTCTGTAAAAATTATTTTGACTTCATTCACAAAATTTAATCTAATTTAAAAATAAAATAAATAAAATATATATCATATAAAATAAAATGATTTAATAACATGATGACATGTTTCATTATAGATAAAAATAAAATAAAATAAAAGTTATATGATTTCTAACTATAACTGATAGTATGTTAAAATATAAATAATAAAAACTACTTATTTCTATTAGTTTAAACTTTTGGGACAAATAGTAATTTTACATGACATTAGATTAGCAGAGGTTCTGAATTCGAACTCTATACACTCTATCCCATTTAATTAAATATTTCACTTATTAGACCTAATAATTGAGGGAAAGTCTAACTCACAAGTGAGGGAAAGTATCTTCCCATCAATCTAAGCTTTTGGGACAAGTGAAAATTTCACATAGTATTTCTAACAAATATTTTGAATACCGTATTGGTGGGCGTACCATTCAAGGTGCTGAATAAAATATTTTGGTACCGGTACAATTTCGTATATCGTTTCAGAATAGTTTATACATAAATAAATTATATATCTAAATAATTTAGTCTAAATTGGAATAAAAAAAATAGCAAGAAACAAAAAAAAATGTAAAAGACCGAAATCCAGCATAGCCGAAATTTGTGTACTGACCAGTACCGGCCAAAATATTGGCCCAAATAGTGTATCGGCCGGTATGACCAAGATTTCGGCCAGGACAAAATGCATGTATGACTTTTATCGAGTAACCGGCTGTTATGATATATTTTCGATGTACCGGTTAGTACGATACAAAATTAAAAACATTGTTTCTATCCTTTTGTTCCATTTTCCAAAGCACTACAATCTGCAAATTATGCAGCTTACAAAAATCTGCCACTGGCCCACTGGATTCATCCTATTGCTATAGACTTACTTACATTTTACTCTTACAGACTGACATTTCTTCCGCATGGTACATCGTATTACACATTTCATCATTTGTATTTTGTTCTCTCCAATATTGAAACAACGAAACGGACGTGTTTCTTCTTCACCTATTCAGCTACTCGACAGACCCATCTTCAAAAACTTACTAATCTTTTTGCATGGGCCATGGGGTAACAGCCAAAAGAGGTAAGTATAAAGCAAATTAAGTTCTAACAACTACTTTTGTCTTGCTCTCTCTCTCTAAAGATTCGATGCCATTTTTTTAAGGTTTTGGAATCCTTACTAGTTTTTATTTATTTATTTATTAAATAAACGATTTTTTTTTAATTATATAGTAGACTAACGATTTTTTTGAAGTAAACTAAAGTCGCTAGCTAGCCACTCCCAGTTCCCACGACGCAATAGTGCAACACCATCTTTCTTACTCCTTTGTCCGTACGCGATATGTTTTTTTTTCATAATAAGGATTTTATATTAATATATTATTATTATTATTATTATTATATATTAATTGTGTGTACTGATTTAAATTGCTTTTGATAGCATTATGTGTACTGATAAATTGCTCGATTTTCAATTCTAGTTTATTTGACTTTAATTTTTGGCACCTTATCCTCAGAATATCTATGAAGTTTATCTAATTTTATTTTACATCTTTCAATTTGATTTTAAATCTAGGTTCATGAATGATGTCTAAATTAAAAACTATCAACCTACTCTTCAAAAGAAAAGAAATTGATCTTCCAGAAAAATCTTCTAAAATTTCCAAGATTGAACCTGAGGAAAATCCTGATCTTAACTCTTCAATTTTAAAGTCTGAAAAGATTTATTTTACATCGTCAATACTTGATTTTAAAGAGATTGATATATCTTCTCTAGAATGAGATCTAGGATTTGTCCTCCTATATCGAACTATCCAATCAATCAGTGTGATGAGATAAGAAGAACTTACTTGAAAATGGGTCTATATCAAGTATGTCTCTCAAAATATTTATTTTTTGGTTCTGGAAAGCATTCTCGTCGCTTTCAAGCTTCTTAGTTTGTACAATTTGGATCTTGATTAGAATATTCTCCATCAAAAGATATTGCACATTATTTAACTTGTTATCTTTTTACAATGAAATAATTTGAACATCTTGGACAGGATGTATTTATTGTCATAGAATTTAGAAGTTGGAAGAAAAATAATAATGGAAAACATTATGCATTTTTTAATCATATTGGAGAGGATCCATGTTCTTGTTATAATAATGCTGTGAAATCTTATAAGAATTTATTAAAACAATCACAGCATATTAATGCTATGAAGATTGTTAAAACAAGGCTTCGTAACAAAATTAAAAATAAATTTCTAACATATTATTTAGTTGTCTATATTGAAAGAGAAATATATAATAATTTTAATTTAGATTCAATACTTGATGATCTTGTTTCTTTTGTTTAATATATTTATATAAGTGTCTTTATATTATTTAAATGATATATTGTTTTTGACATGTCATATACTTTTTTTAATATATAAGTTGTATTAAACTTATTTTATTTTTATTATAGATCTTACAACCATATTGTTATATATGGCAAAAAAAAAAAAAAAAATGTATAGAAATAGAACAAAAAATATTTTATATATATTGTTTTAGCTTTGCTTGGCCCTCCTAAAACAAATTTCTAGCTTTGCTACTGGTTATGTACTGGAGCCTAGTTTGTGAGTTAAGAAAATGCCAAATACAAAGTTTGCTATACAATTGTGCAATGGGCCACTCAAGCGAAACTCAGATAGAAAGTTCACTTGAGGCTCGTGTGATACATAGTTCGAACGAAACTCAAGCGGATAATTCGATGTAGAAGGAAACAAGGGTTACAGACTCATAGTCTTGGGAAGAGACAAAATGTAGCGTTCCAATAGAAGATCCAAACCACGTGACCTATACTCCTAAAAGACTAGTTAATAATATAATTGGAGTCCTATTAGAACCTTTTAAAGAGCAATAATTTCTTATTCCTAAGCAATGTGAGATTCCATACATGACCATCTACCCTTATCCTTATCATGTAGGGGTATCACACAAAAATTTGATGTGGAGGAAACAATTAGGAAGGTCAATAGTTTTCAACTGGGCTAGGGAGAGGTTTTTGTTTTTGTTTTTAAGCAAGCATATTCATTAAAACTAAGATAAATGATACATGAGAGGAAGGGGGTAAGGGGGAGGGGGAGGGGGTGGGCTTCCCCAACAATTACCTCATAGCAAAAGATAATAGTGCGAAAAAGGTAAGAAAAAAACTACAAATTTATTTGGTACCAATTTATTGGACTTTAACATTATCCTACAAGAGGATGATGTCTCATAAAACGATGGATTTAAGGTATTTGCAAAAAAGCGAACGATATAATCACTGTTAAAGACGGTGGAACCTCCGCAGGAAGCAGCGATGATGACAGGTATACTGTTACTTGTTGTTTTGAAGTAATTTTTGGAGAGTTTCACGATCCCTCTATCACGATCACGGTTTAGGGAAAGAAATAAAATAAGGTAGCAGTTGAAGTCAGAACCAAGTCACCGGCCAAGGATCCATGACGATGGTGGTGGCTCGTGGAGGACACGCATCGCCTGAGGAGATGAACAGACGGCAGATCCAACAGATCTGAGGACTCCGATGGCAGCAGTGCTGCGCGTGACCTCTGAATCCTCGCTAGAACACGGCTGCATGTGGAGGAAGCGCACGACTTGGGTCTTGCATGCGGCCAACGCACCATGTGGAGTTGCAATCTTGTTCTGCAAGAGTGGAGATCGACGACTGAGGAGGCAGAGAGGGCCATGCGTGCTGTTCAAAGATGATTGAAATTCAAAAGATCAGTTGAGAAAGTCGGCCCTGCTAGAGAGAACAACCGGAAAATAGAAACGAAAAAGTGCAGGAAACGAAAAAACTAGCAGAAACTAGGGGAAGAGGAGGTTGGAGCCGAAACTCTAAACCCCCTCCACCCAAGGGAAAGGAAAGAATCCAAGGGAGGAAATTCCAGATATCACTTAAAAAAGAGAGAAAATTAGGGAGAGAGAAATGGACCCCTCAATCTCGGCTGGGGAGAGGTTCGAGTCTCATGTGGGTGGAATCAGATCAATGGACTCAATGGGAGCTATTGATTTGTTGGAGGATTCACTTGTATAGAGTCACATACCGCAAAGATTAAACATAGTTGCATGGGCTGGATCAGTGGAATGGAGATGGGATATGGATTAAGAATTGGGTTAGATGAGATTTGTGTTTGAATTGGAAAGGAGAGTCAATCTTGAAAGATGTATCTGAAAATGATTGTTTTTTTCCTATTTGAAGATTGTGACATCTATAGCCTTTATATTTCAAAGTATACCCAAGAAAAACACAACGAGTGGAACGGGGTTAGAATTTGTGTTTATTATACGGATGGAGGTTGGGTCGACATGCAAAACCAAAGATCCTAAGAAAAGAGTAGACCAGAGAACACTTGAACAGAAGATGAACTGAAGAGGTCGAGACTTACCGCCTCAATCTTATTGAAGTAATTTAATTTTGCAACTAAAAAAGAATCCCACATAAAGATTGGAACTGGAGGAAAACATTGGTGACTTCATTTTTGCAAGAAGTAGAATAGAACTGTGTAACGACTATAGAAATTCTAAAAGTAGTATAATAATAATGGAATCCAGTTTTCCGGTGGCCTTGTCCTTCACACACACAAAAAAAAGGGATGAAATTCAAAATATGTGTTAATATCAGCAGTAAATTTTGGAATTGAAAGTAAATTTTTCTTAATGTAAGGCACATGAGGTACGTTATGCAGAAGCAAAGAAATATGATGTGGTTTGTTGGGTTGTGCTGAGGTGTTTTATTGGAATAATAAAGATACGAGACCTACTAGGCGTTTGACAGAAAGTGTAAACCAAATACATAGTGAAATTTGCACCTTCACAAGTAAGTTTTATGAAAGTGAAATTTGGAAGGGGTTGACCGAAAGAGGAAAAGTATTTGATGATATAACTGGCTAAGAAAAGAGAGGGGATGAAATATGCGATTTAGGCCTCGTTTGTATTCGAAGATAAGCTCAACTCATCTTCATTTCATCATTATATTTTTATAATTTTTTATATAAAACACAAATTCCTATACACATTTTTCAAATCCCAATACACCTTTTTCAAATCTCAACATACTTTTTTCAAATTCCAAAATAATAATTATATTAAAAAATAAACTAAACTCATCTCAACTCATCTCATCTTTGAATCCAAGCGAGGCCTTAGAGTATTGGGTGGCTTGGTTCTCTATAGGGAAAAAAAAAAGAAAAAGAAGAGAAAAGATATTTACAACTATAAATTGTGTAACCATCGCATAATCGTTTTAAAAAAAATTGAATAAAATATGAGATCTATATGAAAAAAAATTAATTTTTTAATAGTAGACTACACTTTTTTCAAAGTGATTACATGATATTTATATACCTAACAATTATTTATAAAATTACTGTAAAAAAGAAATGATAAGAGCCCATTGGCTCTTGTTACCATATCAATATGCGTATGAATTTGATCGAATCATATCAACTCACCTAATTGTGATGCAATGTCTATTATTAATAACAATAATTTATAGCATTTGACTAGGAGTCACTAGCTGTGTGATACATTTGGAATTGATTGAATTTTATCTTGTAGAGGTGTAGTGTCATAGTGTCATGCTTGACAGATATATTAATATTTTCAATCTTGTTAACAAATATATATATATATATATATAATTTGTAGATGTGTTATAAAATTACTATAATTCAAACAAGAATTGATTATATGATGGACAGTTTTCAAAGATAGATGACCAAGTTTTTTGTGCCATCCATTGCTGGTGGTGGTACGTTCATGAACATAGGCAACGGAATTTCGGACGTTGTGGCCAGTTACTCTGGGAATGGATACACTCTATCTTCACATATGCATTTGAATAGTGTCGTCCCTGTGATCCGATCCCTCACCAAAAAATAAGAAGGGAGAAACTCAAGATAATCATTATTATGCTTTGTAAAATGATAAACGGAAATGAGATTTTTTTGAATTGTGGGAATGCAGAGAGATAATGAACCAACATGAAATATAGCCAAACTTGATCCAATATCACTAATTATCGCCTCATCAATATCGTCATATTCAAAGTGGATTGATATATTAGAGAGATCAGTGGTCATGTTGTGAGATGCCGCTGAGTCAACTAGCCACTTTTGATTTTTTTTTTCTTGGGAGGATGCTGCACAATTTACCGTGAATTCAGCAGAAGGCATTTTTGGACAATTTTTGGCCATATGGCCTACTTGGTCACACCATTGGCACTTGGGCTTATATTTCCTATAGCCCGAATTTGAAGGGCCCATTTTTAGTGTTGCTGCAATTCTTGTTTGAGGAAGATTTAAGGTTTTGCTTGTTCTATCTAGGAGTTCCTCCTTGTCGATGAGTATAATTTGTCGTTGCAACGAAGTTCGATGCCGATTGATTCTCTAACTATCAAAGGTAAATTCCATGACCTACAAAAAGATCATGTATTTTTTCAAATCTTAGAGAGTTCTCACGAGCAAGAATGGGTGCTGCAATTTCTCTAAATTTGGGACCTAACCTGTTGAAGATGTAGAGGGTCAAGTCATCATCCAAAACTAGATGATCAATAATTGCAAGCTCATCTGCAATTACTTTGATAGCTTGAAGAAATTCAGCGACGGTGCGATTTTTGCAGTGCTCAAGGTTAGATCCTCCTTGAGTTGCATCGCACATGTGTGTGATTTTCCCGCATAGAGACGGATAAGGGCTATCCAGATCTCGTGAGATGTTTTGCATGTTACAAGGAATGGTGTAATGGTGGTGGTGGTGGTGGTGGAGGCAAGAAGGGCATGGATAAGGTTGTCTTAGCGACCCTAGTGGAAGTTTGTAGCTTTGGAAGCGGCAGATTTCGTGGCATCAATGGCAAGACATTTGTTGTCACCAGTGACAGTCAATGAGATCATAAGTTCATAACCAATAATCAATGCTTCAAATTGAGCCCTCCATTGAGGGAAGGTAGCTGGGGTGAGTTTCTTGTTTATGGTGATTGTGGCATTGATGGTGATGATTAGGGAATTAGAGTTGAGTGCAGGATTGGCAGCTATGTCGCAAGAAAGAAGAAATGTATACTGATTAGAGGACTGGCTCTCTTGATACCATATGGCTTTGAAATTTGAACTCAATTTTATTTCTATTCATGCTCTGTGTATATATACAATCCAAGAGGCCTAATTATAGGAATAGAAAAATGTGTAACTGAATTGAAATTTACAACACGATAAAGAGCAATATTTACAAATAATAAACTGATCCTAGAATCATGGAAAGCACAAAATCTAGTTGTGCTTATTGTGTCCGTTGGTCCTAAGTCGTTGTTTGCTTGATTTCTACATTTTCCTTGGTAAGCACAACCACCCACACCAATGGACTCCAACCCACACATCTCCCAACTCCAACATCATTGCCGCACCAAAACCAAAACCAAAACCAAGCTTTCAGAGCCATTAGTACCAAATTCGGATCTACAAACCCCATACCCAACCACCTTCGTTCAAGTTGATACTTCCTCCTTCAAACAAGTCGTCCAGATACTCACTGGATCCTCTGAAACTGTCAAGCATGCCTCCGCCTCCTCATCTACCAAACCCACCAACGGTTCCACATTTAACTTGCCTTCGAAGACCCATGTCCCTTCGATCAAATCCGTTATGCTTAAAAAACAACGATCAGGGTTCAAGCTCTATGAGCGTCGAAGCTCCCTTAAAAACTTCAAGATCAATCTCTTGATTCCTGTGTTTGCTTCAAACACCTCTGGATTTTTGCCTCGCAAGCCCATTCCATTATGTAGAAGCACTTTTACAGATCCCTTGCCTATTTTTTTTTTTATAACAAAGTGAAAAATTTCATTAATAAAGTGAAAGATTACAGACATTTCTCAAATCATATGGTTTGAGAAATAAAGTCTGGAATACAATCTTCCCATATCTCACAAACATTAACATTCCAAGTGTGCCTAGCTAGAGAATGCGTAACCCTATTACATTCTCTATAAGCATGAACAAATAAGCATATGAATGAAAACTGCTATTTAACTTCTTCACTTCAGCAAATAGCACAACTAGACCCAAGTCTTGCATATTGTCTTGCTGAAGTGCTTCAATCACTAAAAGAGAGTCAGATTCGACTATGATATTTTGAATGCCCCTGCCAGCACACAGTTGAAGACCACGGAATATAGCTAACAGTTCAACAGTTTCAGGATTCTCCACTTCGAGTTCTAGTCTACTGGCAGCCATTAATACCTCTCTGCGGCAATCTCTAAGTATAAATCCAACTCTTGCTTTTTGTAAATCAGCAAAGAGAGCCTATCAGTGTTTGATTTGAATGAATCCATAGGAGGAGGTTCCCATTTAAGGTGAGTGCGCAATGGAGATTTATTCAACTCTTTATTCTCTTTAAACTGCTTCAGATTACACAAAGCCATATCTGCAATCTGTCTAGGATCAATACATTTCTTCTCAAACTCCATTGATTGCATCGGTACCAAAATCCCTAGGCCAGAGAAAAAAAGAGAGGCAGCTTAGGTTTATTCTGACTTTGCCACAACTACATTGCTATATCCATGACAGGGGCTTCTGTTTGTAGTTCAAAAGTAGTGAAGAAATCCTCCTAAACCTTTCTCAAAAGACTAGAATCAACCACTGCATGAGTAAGACTTTCTAACTGATGAGAGCAGAAAACACATGAAGCATCTGTGAGCACCCTTTTTGGTAGCAAATTGTTCTTGGAAGGCAGCTTATTTTTACAAGCTCGCCAACTAAATAATTTGACTTTATTAGGAATAGGCATTTTCTATAAAGCCTTCCAAAAGGCTTGCTGACCATGCATATTTGATGATTCTGCTATATTAATTTGCATCCTTGTTGCAATAAAATGATAATAGCACCCTTGCCAATACAAATCGCAACCAAGGTGGTCGCCTGGACGATATTTTTTTGGGACTTGTCGACGTGGAATGCAGACTGGGGGGGTGGGGGGGAGGAGGAGAGAGAGAGAAAGAGGGATAGAGCTTCAGGAATTAGGTGGAGATGGGGAAGGGAGAGGCATTCAATGCCGTTTCATTTATGATCCATTTGGAGTGTCTATGTGACACTAGTTTATTGGTGGGTGCAAAAATTTTTTTTACGCCCATCCAATCTGGAGCATTTCTATTTAAAAAAAAGGCTAAGTTAACGGGAATTAGAGATAGATTTTATTATTTATTTTAATTTTTTAACATATTTTTTATGTGTACAACAGATTTTTCCTTAATAAGCGGCCCGGACCACCACACTAAATATTAAATAAAATATTGGATATTGAGACATAGAATTGGATTCGAATTCAAAACTTCTATTTTAAATTATTCATTTAAAAAATTAAGATCATAGAAAAAATATATTTTATTATTAATTATTTTAACTTCAGGCAACTTTAATCCAGGATTGATTAATGCTACACGTACTCTGGGTTGAACTTTGGAGATGAGATCGATCGAGTTCTTCCTCAATCTGTTCTGTTCATGAGCCATTAGGATAATCTTATTACAACTTTCTGATCAATTGACTCATGTTCACTAACCAAAACTGCCAACCTTTTGCATGCACCATCTTTCACAAATAATCAGTACTAAATTACCCGATTAACTTCTTTAATGATCACTCACAAGTTCCATGCATGGAATTATAATAAAACCATTCATTTTCATAGTACATGCGCAGAATTAAGGATAGCCTACCAATTTAGTCCTAATTAATTTTCATGAGTCGTGTTTCTGCAAGCAGACGGGCCATAAACATATATTATAAGTCTGTAAATAATATGATCATTAATTTCCAAATTAATTATTTCATGACTCCCCCCCCCCCCCCTCCCCCCATTCACTTATTTGCAGCTTGTGATGGATAACACACGAATGCAATAAAATGTATATA
Organism: Platycarya longipes; assembly: GCA_036559045.1. Classification (NCBI taxonomy): domain Eukaryota; kingdom Viridiplantae; phylum Streptophyta; class Magnoliopsida; order Fagales; family Juglandaceae; genus Platycarya; species Platycarya longipes. The sequence continues at coordinate 40,295,758 of CM071803.1, read as the reverse complement.
TATATATATATATATACATATATATATTCCATTCATTATGTTAATTTATTTGTTCTCATCCGGTACTAGATCCCATAGGAATTAGACAGATCATGATCATGTGATGAATTAGGTGAAGGTGAAGGGGAAAAAAATCAAGAACCCTGGCTAGTTAGCTGATCACGAGGATATATAGTCAACAAAATCCAAGAATATTCATGCATGTGAATCGAAAACATTTAAAGCATGCATGCATTATATATGTTAGACCATGCATGCTTCTTTGATCATCATATTATATATATTCATATGGTATTTTCTCATTGCGCCTTGTCAATTGGATAGTGAGATAAGATAATATGGTTTTAGATGAGAGTTTAAAGTTAAAAGAAATATTGATTGAATATTATTTTTTAATATTAATATTGTTTTGAGATTTGAAAAAATTGAATTGTTTATTAAATTTTATAAGAAAATCTAAAAAACAGGCTTACTTAATTTAGCGTACTGTTACAGATGCTCTTAGACTCTTGCTTTAGCCGTACATATATAATTTCCTTGCGCATAATTAGAGTGACACTAATCCTAGGTATTTTTCATTTTTGGGGATTCACTCGTAGGGAGATCCACCGATAAATATATAAATACCGATGGAAAGAAATTATATATAATATGCTCTGTGCTTATTATTTTGATTAGGAAAATATAGATTGATAATTATCCTGAATTTGATACACAATAGTATTATTCGTTAACGTTAGTAGTTGAAGTGGTATATTTTACGTGATTTTCCATTTAAATTTGATTGAGATAAAGATTATATGTCTGCAATCAGTTTCAAAAGTAGTAAATATATATAATTGTGTCGAATACATGATTAATTTTCTATTTGGAATGAACAACGACCAACTAATTACAGTACTTTGATAATGCTAGCTCAGTGTGATCTTGATTATCTTCTCATTGATTCGAGGGTTATTAATATAAGTCTTAAGACTTTTGTTTTGTGATTCTAATTCTTCTTTTTTGAAGTTAAACTTCCATGATCTGTAGACTAGCAAGCATGATTAAAATTAAAATTATATATTAATTATTTAAGCTTGTGATCATGCCCGAATTACAAAATGTGCTCGTGCAATTGTCGATCCCCTAAAATATTATGTATCTTCATGTGCACGCAAGACACCAACTCAAATAATTGACTTATATATTGTCTACACCAGTTTTTGTTTTGTTTCCTTTTTTTCCTAAAGTACTACCTCATGTTGACTACCCAATATTAAGACAACTCCTCGTGAGAGTACTTATATAATATAAAAGATAAGAGGAATTCACAGTCTAATTGACCGACAATTATTAGCAATCACAAGAACATTCATTTCAAATCCTAATTAGACTGCATGCATGCTAGCTGGCAGTACAACCAATATTCTCATTCATCCCAGATTATTTATAATTTGCTTTAAATCACTCATGACCACTCGTTCATCAAGCCTGGATCATGGAGATCAAAAGGACAAAAGATTAGCTTAGAAGTCCTCCTAGCTAGCTGTCAGAAATTAAACCAATATATCATGTACTAGTGTTTGAAGTTTTGACCCCAAAGTCCTAAGTACATTCAATATATAAGATGATCTATTCAGTGCTCACTAGTCACCCATTAAGAATTCTAGCTCAAGCATTTATATTCACTACAAAAAAATATTATAATTTGTGATTAGTTATTTTTAATGAAAATAGACTCATTTGGATAAAAAATAAGTATTTTGATAAAAAAATAAATAGTAGCAAATTAATAATTTTCTTGAAGTGATTTTCCAACTTGATCAATCTTTTTTTTTTTCCAATCAAGTATGGTAATTAAAGTGTGCAAGCAATATTTCTAGGATCTACAAAATATGCAATATGATAGCTCACAAAGCTAAAGGGCATTAGTTCATGTAATTGCTTGGTGAAGTATATCCTCATAAACTAAGACTTTATATATGATCCTCCACCATCTACCATAGTACTTTTTTCTTATGTGAAAGACTTCATTGCATTTTAAGAAAACGAAATTACAATCGTGACTGATAAATAATAACTTGGAGCTTGCATGTTTCTGGAACTATATATATATATATATATATATATAATTAGTCCAATTAAAACTATAATTCTCTCTCTCTCCTACTTATAAATGGGAGGGATAGCTACCATTATATTTCATTCCAATCAGTCTGAGAGCATAAAGAGAGATTGTTATCTTCTACTCTGAATACATTTTAAGGTACTCAAAGAAGAATATATACCACTCTAACAGTACTTTTTGTTGATCATTTTCAATCTCCAATTTTCTCAAGAAAATTATCATCAACTCTCAAGAAAATTATGCTAGAATTAACTTAGAAAAGATTTCTCCATGAGATTAGCTATTTTGGCAGCAAACAAATTGGTCATTAATGTGTGATCGAGTAGTTAAAGTTGCAATATTCATGTATCGATATTTGAAAAGTTCAAAGTGTATTAACATTTTTTCTCTATGCAAGTACGCTTGATCTCTCACCTTGATCTTGTATGCATGTAGTGATTGATTTGTTTGACAGAGGATAATGTGGAAGTTGAAGATAGCCGAAGGAGGTCCAGGATTGGTGAGCCTCAACAATTTCATTGGACGACAGCATTGGGAGTTCGACCCTGATGCGGGCACTCCTGAAGAACGTGCTCAAGTTGAAATGGTCCGCGATGAGTTTAAGAAGAATCGGTTTCGGTCCAAGCAAAGTGCTGATCTTTTGATGAGGATGCAGGTTCCTCATGATCTCTCTCTCGCTCTCTCTCTCTCTCTCTCATGCATACACACATACATATACATATACATACATATATATATATATATATATATATTCTTAACCTAATTCATGAATTATCAGCCAGCAAATATATATTTTGCAGAAGATAGATTTTTTTTTTAGTTCCTTTTCTCGGTCCAATGTGGAATATTACAAGATATCAACCATGTCAACTGGGTTCTTAAGGTTCAGTTCAGATCATGCTTATATATGGACATCTTGGAGAAATTTACTTAGGCAAGAGAACATATATATATATATATATATATATATATAATATAAACAATACTGCTACATACAATCGTGGAGAGTGTAGATGTCGCGAATCGCTTTAAAAAAATAGGCTAATTGTTAAAAGATAAATTTTTTCACGTGAATTCCGTATTTTACTCATTTTTCTCAAAGTGTTTACGCGGCTGTTGCACAATCCACTATTACAAATACCCTTTCCCATTTTGATTTAGGGCCGGTTTGAATTTGTAGACGAGACGAGTTCATCTCAATTCATTTCAAACTCATCATTACATTTTTTCAAATTTTCATATAAAACACAAATTCTAATACAATTTTTTCAAATTTCAATATACATTTTTCAAATCTCAATTCAACTTTTTTAAATCCCAAAATAATAATAATATTAAAAAATAAACAAAACCATCTCATTCCTAATCCAAATCGAATATTATAGGATGTTTTCGCAAAGAATCCAAGGAGTAGAGTAGCATGGAATTAAATTTTTGTTTTAAGGTTGCTAAATTTGATATTGTTAATTAATGGGAATGATTGTTCGCATAAAAAAAATAATTAAGAACGGAATTAATTAGCTTGTCAATTATCAATTTGTTTACTTAATGATTAAGTACGTACGATTTTAATGATGTTATGATTTTTTTTTAAATATTTAAATAAAAGTGTTAAAAAATTACAAGAAAATTTAATTTAATTTTTTTTAAAAAAAAAAAAGCTCTTTTGGGAGCCCCATGCATGTGTGGCTGTATAGCCGCTACAAATCCACTCCATTTTAAAACTGAATTTCAAATTTACACAATCATCCCCGGTTTAAAACAGTGATACAGAACATATTGATTATAAAAAATTGTATATATGTATATCATTTAATGAGAAATACTATATCATTTAAAGTTATCTATTTTTTTTGTTTTGTAAATTGACGTGATCTTATATGATACATTAAATCTACTTTACATGAAAAACAACCTTACAATTATCTAATATACAATATCAAGATACATTATTTTGTCAATTTACTTTTATGATATCTTTTGTAGATAAAGCATTTCTCTTTTCAATTGTGATTAGAATTATTTTATTGATCATAGGCCTAGCCCGTCGATATTAATAACCACCCAAAAATGCTTGAAAAATATCTTAGGATCATATTAAATTGTTCATGTGCTTTGTGTTGGAATCTAGAAATTAAATTTTGATTGAGGGCTTTGGAATTAGTTTTTACTAGCTAGGGCATTCATCTTACTGATTGATATGAAAATCTCATAGCTTAGGAAGAAGAACCAATATGGGCCAATTCCACCACCCATTCAAGTGAAAGAAACTGAGGAGATTACAGAGGATGCAGTCATCACAACATTGAGAAGAGCCCTAACCTTCTATTCATCCATTCAAGCCCACGATGGCCATTGGCCTGCTGAATCTGCTGGCCCCCTGTTTTTTCTCCAACCCTTTGTATGTATTTTTTGCACCATTCTTATATATATATATACTATATAATATAAATACTTTTTTTAACTTCTCTCTCCCCAAAATATAAATGTCAATAATAAAAAGTTTTAAATTCTTTTAACTATGATATGTATGCATTAGCATTTAAGACTAATGGTCCACCAATGAACTAATTCTAACATAATTTCATATTTTAATCATATGCAGGTAATGGCATTATACATTACTGGAGCTCTAAATTCCATTTTTTCACCAGCACACCAGAAAGAAATTATTCGATACTTGTATAACCATCAGGTATAATGTTTCTAGTTTTCTATACAAAACACAAGTTTGTTCTTAGATAACCCAGTATTCATATAGCCACAATTTGCTCCACAAAACTAAAAACTTGGCTAAATTTTACCTTATGTACAAACAAATACACATCTATATGTAAATATGTATATATGAGTATTTATTTGTTGGACAGAATGAAGATGGAGGTTGGGGTTTCCACATAGAGGGTCATAGCACAATGTTTGGTTCAGCTTTGAGCTATATTGCATTGAGGATACTCGGAGAGGGACTTGAAGATGGTGAAGATAAGGCTATGACCAAAGGACGGAAATGGATCCTTGATCATGGTGGTTTAGTGGCAATTCCATCTTGGGGAAAGTTTTGGGTTACGGTATGTATAAACCGGTTGAAATATGAAATATATTTTCATTTCAATTGCCAAGAATTCAAGGTAATATTGCATATTCTACTATCCAATTAGAAGTATGAACATATTGAAGTGTATATATATGAGTTTGAGAATTTAAAGAATTAGTTTACATACATTCCCCATTCGGGGAATGCTCACGCAAGTCCATATAGTTATATTTAAAAAAAATTTAAAATTACAATAATATCCTTCTCAAAATAATATTTTCCCCTTTAACTCTCATACATCAATGGGCCTGCACGCACAGTTTTCCACTCGAGACTGCAAATAGAATTTCTCATAATCTTTATTATATTGTGAAAACTTAGAAATTTCCCTAATATGGATAGGTACTAGGATTATATGAGTGGTCTGGCTGCAATCCATTACCCCCAGAGTTCTGGCTTCTTCCACAAATCTCTCCAATTCATCCAGGTTCTTTCTTTCACATTTTTTATTTGTCGAAAAGCACAGTTTATAATTTATATGAGATGCAAGCAAAATGAAATTATATTATGTCATACTTGAGGTTGTTGTTTATATGAGATGCAGGCAAAATGTTGTGCTATTGTCGTTTGGTTTATATGCCAATGTCTTACTTATATGGGAAAAGGTTTGTTGGTCCAATCACTAAGTTAATTCAATCACTAAGGCAAGAGTTATACAATGAGCCTTACCATCAAATTAACTGGAACAAAGCTCGGAATACAGTTGCAAAGGTTGGTTAAATCCTTGATCTCCGTATTTTGTGCCATAAACCTCAAACTTAGATCCCACTTAAGCAAATATAAAGATTTTTGATGAAATAATATATAATGAAACTTACGCAATGTGTTGATTTAGGAGGATCTCTACTATCCACATCCTCTTATACAAGATATGCTATGGGGATTTCTTCACCATACAATAGAACCTCTTCTGACTCGTTGGCCTTTTTCATTGCTGAGAGAGAAGGCACTTAAAGCTGCAATTGATCATGTTCATTATGAAGATGAAAACACCAGATACCTTTGCATTGGAAGTGTGGAAAAGGTTGTCACTAATTAGTGTTACATGAACCACAATCAAAATGCAATCATTGATGTGTGCTTTATGAATTAATTTGTCAATGTCATCTATATTACAGGTGCTATGTTTGCTTGCTTGTTGGGTCGAAGATCCGAATGGGGAAGCATACAAGCTTCATTTAGCTAGAATTCCTGACAACTATTGGGTTGCTGAAGATGGGTTAAAAATTCAGGTGATGTGAGCATATAAGTTCAAATCACATATACCTAAAGTATTTACTCAAGTCTAAAGAACTACAAAATTTTGATCCATTTGAAATCTTATCTTTTATCTAGAAATGTACTAATGATTCCGAACTTACATCATGCAGAGTTTTGGCTGTCAGATGTGGGATGCGGGTTTTGCAATCCAAGCGATTCTCTCATGTAATTTGAATGAAGAATACGGACCAACACTGCGTAAATCACATGAATTTGTGAAAGCTTCACAGGTTAGAATACATGTCAAATGCCCCTTACTAGGTTTGATGGTAGATAATGCTTGAACATAATCATGATATTTGGCTTTCACAAAATCGTATCATTTTCTAGGTTCGAGAAAACCCTTCTGGTGACTTCAAAGCTATGTACCGACACATAAGTAAAGGAGCATGGACATTCTCAATGCAGGATCATGGTTGGCAAGTCTCTGACTGCACAGCAGAAGGGTTGAAGGTAATGTCACCTTTACTAAAATATGTGCATTGGAAAATCATAAATTCTTAGGGTTCGTTACAAAAAAATAGCAAAACATTTACTTTTGTAGGTCGCTTTGTTATTCTCACAAATGTCAACAGACTTAGTTGGAGAAAAAATGGAGACAAGGCGATTTTATGATGCTATTGATGTCATTATTTCTTTACAAGTAAGGATTCAACAATAGATATTCTGTTTTTGAATTACTCAACAAAGAACACAACTTATTTCTAGCTAGTTCAGATTGTCTAATTCACTTCTTTCATTTATTATGTTGCTTAACCTGAATAATTGGCCTTCTATTTGCCAATGCAGAGTAGAAATGGTGGTTTTCCAGCTTGGGAGCCTCAAAGAGCATTTGGTTGGTTGGAGGTAACTTATCCAACAAGACAATTGAGTTGGTCTTGTCATTTCAACCCAATATTCACTACTATAAAATTTGAATCTATTTGCAGACGTTCAACCCCACAGAGTTTTTTGAAGATACTCTTATTGAGCGAGAGTAAGATATCTTCATAATCAAAACAATTGCCATAGAATTGATTATACTTTACTTCCTAACAGTAAAATTGTGTCGACTTATAATAGGTATGTAGAGTGCACTTCATCAGCAGTTCAAGGGTTGGCACTCTTTCAAAAGTTCTATCCCAAACACCGGAAAGTAGAGATAGATAGCACCATTTGTAAGGCAATTCAATACATTGAAGATGTACAAGAACCTGATGGATCATGGTAGTGTGTTTTTCCATTTTACATTCTTGAAAAAGGAAAAAATAAATTGCTCTACATATTTTTGTAGATTGTACTCCTATTTTTTATTTTATTTTTATTTTTTTACTTTTCTTTTGGCTGATGTTCTTATTATTAAAGGAGATAACATAAGAATATCTAAGCAAGTTTAGCATTAATACAGGTATGGACATTGGGGAATTTGCTACACCTATGGTACATGGTTTGCTGTAGGGGGACTAGCAGCCTGTGGCAGAAACTACAAAAATTGTCCTGCATTACGCAAAGCTTGTGAATTTTTGCTATCAAAGCAACTACCCAATGGTGGATGGGGAGAGAGTTACCTTTCAAGCCAAAACAAGGTACATAGGCATTTGGTTTTCCAATTTGAATGTGAATTACTAAAAAAAACAAGAGAATAGAAAAAGAAAACGATGGTGAAGTGAAAAGGGACAACCCTCATTTACTTTCACAAAAACTTTCATCTCAATTAATCTCATCTAATTATTATAATTTTTCCAAATTTTCATACAAAATAAAATAAATAATTTAACATTTTCAAATCTTAAAACAGAAATAACATTAAAAAATATATTCTAACAATATTTTATTCAACTAATTTCAACTTTCTATCTCAACTTCTTTTATCTCATCTTATCTTATCTACGAAAACAACCGACTAAAGTAACTTGCTCTTTGAAACAGGTGTGGACAAATATTGAGGGAAACCGTGCAAATTTGGTTCAAACTGCATGGGCTGTGTTATCCCTCATTGAAGCTGGGCAGGTTATCTATTCATCATTATCTCTTAAGTTATTCTGTATATTAGCATTAGTGCATTACATCATGAAAATTATTCATGTCACCATGGGTGTAAAAATGGGTAAAAAACTAGAGAATCCAACGAACAGTGAATGCAGTGGAATATATTAAAAAGTATATTGCATGTTAGAACAGAAAATATTCACATAGATATCATTTTGGAGCTTAAAAAAATGAATAGAGCCCAGGTTGAGTTGGAAAAAATATGCATGCGAATAGAAAAACTAGCACTTACAACAAATTTTAAAGGGATGAAAGTTGGCAACTACTTTATTAGAAAGCATCAATATGTTGGTTCTAAATGCAATTTTTGTAAATTATTAGGCTGGGATAGACCCAACACCAATCCATCGTGGGGTGAGGGTGCTAATCAATTCGCAAATGGAAGATGGTGACTTCCCTCAACAGGTAATTTACATTTATTCATAGTCCAACATTTTTAGTTAATTTCTGTCTTCATCTTAGTTATGTGTTTTTCTTCTTCTTTTTATTTTTTTCCTCTCTTCTTTTCTTTTATAATTACATCTTTCTACATGCCAAATTCTAATTTCAAAGTTAACAAAATTAATGGTTATTGGCAACAGGAAATAACTGGAGTATTTATGAGGAACTGTACGTTAAACTACTCATCGTACAGAAACATATTCCCCATATGGGCTCTTGGAGAATATCGAAAGCAAGTTTTGTTTGCATAATATCCGAATGCTTAAGCAAGAAAAAATAATATGTTAAAGTAATTTACTAGTCTAAATAAGCTTGAGAAATTAATAGAATGGTATGTTCAACAATGTATAGATCAATCGACGGCTCATTCTTGTGCCTGAGAAATGGTATATGCAATTCTCAACTACTTTTCAGTGTAATATATGTGTGTAATGGTGCAGTTTCTTAGTAATAGTGTAAGCATCTACTTGAAAAAAAGATTCCTACAACTCAATATTGTACTATAATATATGTGAATGTTAAATTTTACGTGATGTATGGAATGCATTTCAATGTATACTTCTTTTGTGAGAAACATGACTATATATCACCAATTAATAGATAATATTTATGTAATCCATCTAATTTTTTCTTTTAATTCCTTTTGAGGGATCAGTTTTTATCAATTTTCCACATCAAATACGCTTTGCAAAATGTCCTTGAGTTTTTAGGCTCATCTTGAGAAACTTCCCAATGTACAAAGATGTTATTGTGATATATAGAGAGTATATATCAATCCCTAATCTCTTCCACATTTACCTGCGCGCTTTTAAAATAAAGTGCTCTAATAGATCTAAAAGCATATTGATTAACAGAAATCTCAAATGGTGAAATAGGTTTAAGTCTATTAGCAATGACCTTAAAAATAATGTTATAAATTACATTGCATAAACTAGGTTGGTATTCAGTTATTTTCTCAAGTTTATTCTTTTTCGGAATAAGAACAAAAAAAAAGTCTCATTAAATTAGGAGAAACAACCCCATGATGTAGAGAATGTAGAGCAACACTTGACTTTATCGTCCACAATGTGATAATATTTTTAAAATGAACTTGGAGGCATGTTTTATATATAGACTAGGGGCTTTCAAATGTTGCATTTGAAATAAGGCTTCCTTAACTTCCTCTAGGGTATATGGCTTTAAAAGATCAGCATTCATAGTTGAGGTAACCAATAATAAAATTCATAGAAGTCGGATTAGACGTAGTAAATAGATCTGAAAAATAGGAACAAACCACTTATTCCAACCCCCTACCCTCCCTCTAAAGTCTCAAGTTATCATTCAATCTAGAAATAAATTTTCCAGTTTTTTGGTGTGAAGCCTTCTAATGAATAAACAGCCTCATTTGGATAGTCAAATGATATAAGATATAAAAAAAAATCAAAAATCAAAAATCAAAAATCAAAAATCATGAATAGTAGTGCAAATATTTGTTAATAGTAGTAAAATCATTTGAGTTAAGATTTTTATTAGATTTTGAAAACTGAAATAGAAAACAGTTTTGGTACGTACACACGCCGGTGCGTACACTATGGAGACATGCACATAAGCTGATATTAAAAAAAAAAAAGAGTACGAAAATGAGAGGGAAAATTGGAAATGCCATTTCTGTTATGTTGCCCTTCCAAGCCCGAGAGGAAATACTTCTCAAACCAACCTTGCGTTTGGCTCTCTCAACCTTCTCCTGACGGATGAAAGAAAATCGTATACTACCGGCATTACCGAAGCCGAAAGAGAAGTGTACACCTAGTGGGAACCATCGCCAGAAATATTTGGAGCTCCTAATCGGGAAAAACAAGAGGTCGGCACCAAAGATCTTTGGCACCAAGTGGAGTAGCCCTTTTGGTTTGGTGAAGGATGCAAAGCCTTCTGTGCCGGAGCACCCAATGACGGAGAAGTACACCAACAACATGATGAAAAGGTGTGGACATATTTTCAGAAAGTTGATGAAGCACAAGTTCGGTTAGGTTTTCAATGTTCCAATTGACGTTTCCAAATTGGGGCTCCACGCTTACAATCATATCTTCAAGACCCCAATGGATCTTGGCACCGTCAAATCCATCTTGCAAAAGAACCTATACATTTCACCACTGCTTTTCGCAGCCGATGTGAGACTGACTTTTAACAATGCCCTACTTTACAATTCCAAAGGAAATGGTGTCAATTTCATGGCAGAACAGCTCTAGTCCATACTCGATGCGATGTTCAACCCGACATACAACAAATTCGAGGCCGAGCAACACTGAATGTCAAAAACAATAAAAGATTCACGACCTATGGCTTTGATGCAACTAACGTAGAGAAAACCCTCGAACCGGACCTTCCTCCTATTCTGGCCAGCTCTCGCCGATGAATCCCTCTTGCTGATTCTCTCTTTTCTCCCTACTCTCTCTCGATGGAGGCCATTGTGCAGAAGGTTGTTGTATACAAGGACCCAAATGAGAAAATGGAGAGAAACATTGAAAATCAACCTCTGGTATTTGTCCATGGAAGGCTGGAAGCTACCACTCTACATGGTGCTAGGCTGAGCATTGGCTTCCCTTCTTTTCAGGTTGTCGAGTTTTTGTTTTTGATGAATTTCATCTAAGTTTGAAATCGAGGAAGAGAGCCAACTTAAAATTAAAATGCCGCATTTTGTTAAGTTGTTACATGCGTGTTCCCATTGTGTACGCACCAGTGTCTACATCCAGCATTTCTCAATAGAAAATGTTAAATAAAAATATTATAAAGTTAAGATATTATTAGAAATTTTTTTTTTTGGAATTTGAAATTTTGAATTATTTTTTACTTTTTATATGGAAGTTTGAAAAGTTGTAATGATTAATAATGATTAGATAAAAGTATAAAAGAGAAATTGAAAAGTGTTTGTATATCTGAGTAGTGTTTGGATATTAATATTATATAAAATGAGATGAGACCATCTACTTATCCAAACGGGACCTATTTTTTATCCCCGAGTTTAACCACAATACTCTAGATTGCTATAATTTCCACATCAACTCCTCTCTTTCCAATAATAAATTAATATCATGCATAAGATATTGAATGACAGTACTCATGATATAGAAGCAGAATTATGATTAGTCATCACACTACGTAAGCTTGTCTTTTTGCTTTTAGCTGAACTCGAGTATTTTTAAATTTGTTAAACTTCCACTATTCCAAAGTCATAGCTACAATGAAAAATCACATGTGACAAATGTTCATCATTTATGAAATATTTCCATTGGTCCCAACCAACCTACATGGTGTCAAATCTGAAATTTTTTTTTTTCTTTCTATTAAACACCCACAACACCAATAGTATCAATAATTAAACATCTACAATTAAACCAAGACACAGGTAAATTGATTACTTTATACTATTGATACAAACGTCTCAACAACCCAATATTAACTAAGAATTTCTCGATGGTTCTCTTGAATAGAAGTCACGCATATTAGACCATATGAAAGAGGGCAAATCCCTTTAATTGTCAACAAGTCCAATATCTCAAGAAAGTTAGACATCTACCATTCAAGTCGGTCTCATAATTTGAAAGCACCTCATTGAAGTCTCCAAAATACAATCACGCGTTTCCATAACAGCCAATAATTTCAATAAATCCCAAATATCTCTCCTCCTTTGAACATCTGGATGTCCAATATACACAACAATAATTCTTCTTTGAAAGCTCCAACCAACATCCGTAACCCAAGTATCAAAGCACCTCATTGATGTAACCCTGATTTTCATATAGGCACATTGCACATTGCCTACATTCACAGCTGCTAGCTCCTGTTAATATAGACATATTGTCAAATTACGTAAGTTCTTGTATTTTTCTCTCTCTCCTTATTATTATGTACTATTCATCATGATTGCTGCACATTGCACAATAGCATGACTTGTCTAATATCACTGATCATCCCCAAGAAACTAACACATCACTTAATTACCAAGAAACTAACACAATTTAATCCTATATTTGTAATAATTGTACTATGTATACCCTATTTTCTAATTTTTTTTTTCTTTATAAAGTTATTGAAAGAAAATTTTTTAAATAGATTAATTATAAATAATATTATTCCTTTGTACACAGATATATAGGGTCATGCGCTGATTGACCACAATAGTTCATTGCATCAGCATCTAATTATAAGTTGGTCGAATGAGACAGCCATGATCATGTCAGTGGGCCATTTATGGCAAAAAATATCATGCATTGAATTCCATATATTCTGGATAGCTAGCTATAGTTCCCCATTTATGACAAAAATTGTGACGACTCGATATTTTCACTATTTGGATTTCCTGTCAGGAATGGCTATATTATGTTTACTTGGAATTATTTTAGTCACTTCTTGGAACTTCTTGAAAATATATTTACTATTTATTTTTTAGCCTTCTCTTGTATTAGGGGTTGGATATTTTAGCCCACAAGGGTAGGAATAATTTTATCTTTGAGAACAAATGGGATAAGCACAAGAGGTTATATAAGTAAACTTGGGATTTTTCTTAGTGATAGACGTGTGACTAAACTTATGCATAATTTTATCATTTTCCTCGTGTAAGATTTCATCTTTATTGAGTGGAGACACATGGCAAATGAAGGAGTGAGGAGTAAGCAAATCTTGAAATTTTCTTAGCAAGTTTTGGCTATGAGGAATTAGAAGACAATTTAATTGGTTAAAGGACTTAAAAATGGACACTTAGCTCAAGCTAAACCGCCCTAGAACTAAGGGTTTGGTGAAAGGAAAATTTGTTATTTTTTCAACAAGTGGCCAACGACTTTGAAGGGGGGGATAGCCGAATGCTTTTCTCCATCTACTTACTTGTTTCAAGTTGGATTAGGAAGAATTGATCTTGCCACATAGGTATGATTTCTTTAAGCACTAGGATGGCGTTTGGCAAGATAAGAAGGCTTGGTTTGGAAATCCAAAGAAATTATGTAAGGAAATTGGAGTTAGGTAAGTTGGCCAAAAGAAAGTCAAGTACTGGCATAAGTAATGAATATTCTCTTGAAGAGATTTGAGTTATTGGATGAATTTTAGGGGGAAAATCGACTTCTACCTATTATTTTAGGTTGTATATAAAAATAACACTTTCTTAAGAGAAAATGAAACAAATAACACGTGGTGATAGGGTGCACATAGAGGTGTTAAGTGCAAATAAAGATAATTGGGTGTTTCTTGATAATTTTGATGTCTCTCAGTAATTTGGGCATAACGCTCTTATCCGATCTTCAATTGAGACGATTGAAAATGATATAGAACATCAAGAGAAATATCTACAACTTTTATGTTTTGAGTTTTACAAGATGCTGGTGGGATCAAGGATTAAATTGGGCTTGAAGCTAATGCACTTGAAATTGATCCAAATGGTGGTTTTAGATTTGGCATGTACTTAGTCTTTTGTTTCTTTTCTTGCAAGAATACACATTTTGAGGGATGATGACATGTGGAAGTAAGGAGAAGAGGGTGTAGCCGAAATCTACTTTTGCCCCACCTTGGATATGTGCACAAAAAGAAGAAATGATACATACATATTTTTGTCTTCTTCCTCCATGTGTCCACTTTGATATAAGATAAGTTTTAAGTCATTTTAAGTGCCAACTAAGCCTACAAGGGAATGAAATGAGAACACTAAGGCCTAATAGGACATGTGGCATGGCATGAATGGGTTTTTTTAGGATTTTTGTTATTCTTTTCTTCAAGGATGTCGACTAAGAGAAACCAAGACTACCCACACACTTTTTCCATTTTCTTTCTAAGAGAATTTCGGCGAAGAGCCCCTCCCTATCTCTCCATACCTTTTCTTCATTCTTTTCAACTTCGCATATTTGAGTGAATTCTTTTCAAGGACTTGGTAGAAGACTTCTCTTTTACAAGGATTCTTGGGTTGCCTCTTGGAAAGTTAGTAAGTACTCTGTTAACTAAACTTAGTGTTCTTTGTATCAATATGTCATTGGTTATTCCATTTGATTATTTGGCACACTTGTTGAATGGATGAGCTGTGTTATTCTATGTTTTGTTAAAATTGTATCTTAGGTTTTAATTTAAGAAGTATTTGATAAAATTGGTGAATATGTGGAGAACAAACAATAAGAATGGAGTTTGATGATTTTCGTCTATGAGTAGGTTAGACTATATATGTTCTAAATGATAGAGTTCTTTACTATTGAGGATTTTAGAATTCGGCCCTAAGGAGTTTTGGAAGAAATATTCTAAGCATTCTCCTCTTGAATAAGAATATGACATTGCTTTAGTCCTTGAGTGGTTCATTAGTGATTTATGGGTGAGATACTAATTTGAGTTTGAACTCCTAGTGTGGAAGTTGACAAATAAGTGATGAGACAAATGAATCCCTAGGGTTCGGTTAAGTTTCTTAGTGGTTGAATAATTGATTTAATTATTTTACTAAGGAATATATGAGTTGATAAAGGAAAAGAAAAGAAGAAAAGTTAAGCTTTGAGAACCATGGAGTGTTTCGGTCTTAGCTTTTTTAGGTTATGTTTATTTTAAGTTATTCTTTTGGTTATTGAATAAATATGGGTTTCTTGAAAATGATTATGTTAAGAAATGTACAAATTAGGGTTTAGAACCTTCACATGTATTCTACTATATCATGAAGGAATAGAGATATTTTGGTTGTTATCCATTTTGGGTTGAATAAACTTGATGTTCTCGCAATATGACTAAGTTTGCATGGTGTGACATGATCAAGATAGTTTGAGAAATGCATGTCATGAATTACATGCTTTGCATGAAAGTCGCATGTCACATGCATGCTCATTGAAGTGATAAGTTCCATGTCCTTTGGGTCATCATGTTTTTCAAAAGAAAATAAGATAAGAAATGTTTTATAAGAACCTTAAAAGCTGGGACGGGGTATTGTCCTAGTAGAACTCCTCTGGCCACTCTAGAGTGCTTAAGAATGGAGTGGTAACCCCTGGATCAACAAAGAACAGTCGACAGGTCACGAATGGTTCATTTTTAAAGGTTTGCAGAGCGTGATCGCACCTAACGCTAGTAGGTGCCAAGGACGGTAAATGTGTAATAACCTGCCGTAATGATTATGATTATGATTATGATTATGACGTATTCACCTGAGTGTGATACGGTAACCAACATGGAACACACAATGCATAGAGGAGTCGTGATGTATCCAATATGACAAGTATGACAAGAAAGGCTAACCTAAAGAAATATATGAACAAGAATAATGACACGTAAAATTATAAATAATAAGAAAAGACATAAATAGTTTTATGAAAAGTTTCAAGTTCATGATAAGTTTTGAATATGTGTCAACGAGAATCAAAACAATATGAAAGTCTCTTTTTATAAAAAATAAGAATGTCTTTTATGAAGAAGCATGAAGCATAAGTCATGCACAAGTTAGACATAAGCCATGCATAAATGTCATGCATAAATCATATCTCACATTTCATAGTTATGGTATATGTGCTTGTGTATCCGTATATGCTAATGATGCTTATATTATAAGTTTTTTGAGTACTTACTGAGATTTATTGAAATCTTACTTGTTAATTTTATCTATTACTCTTTACAAAATGATAGGCATGTCTGTAGGAGTAAAAAACTCAGCATGAGACCCCGACATCATAAAAAGTTCTGAGGTGCCTTAAGGGTCATTCAAAATGTTCCTCTTATGATGAGATGAACCATTCTCAATTAGGTGAAATTAAGAAGGAATTTCACAAATGAAAAAAAAGAAAAAGTAGTTGTATGTTTGTATTTGGGGAAATCTAACATTGATGTAATTTGTAAAGTTAAGGGTTTATAAATTTACTTATCATGTGATATTCGCAAATATTTAGATTTCTTTGCTGATTCTTTAAAATTTACCTTATTCCATTGCAGTATTTTTTTCTCTGTGCTGTTAGTAAGTTAGATGCATGCATATATTTCTAATGCAAACGATAGGGTATGTAAGTTTGTGTTATGTATCCCGACGCTTCAATTTACGTTAAATCCCAAACATAAATTAGAGACGTCATAAAA
Source organism: Platycarya longipes (assembly GCA_036559045.1). Taxonomy (NCBI): domain Eukaryota; kingdom Viridiplantae; phylum Streptophyta; class Magnoliopsida; order Fagales; family Juglandaceae; genus Platycarya; species Platycarya longipes. The sequence continues at coordinate 40,278,776 of CM071803.1, read as the reverse complement.
ACAATAATACAAATATAGAATTCCATTCTGGATGGCTATTAGCTAGCTATATTTCAAACACGCGCTGAGATATTTCTCAACTTTTGAAATTAACCATGCAATATCTTTCATTAGTACTTTATATTTACTTTTTCGCTCTAATCCAAAATTAATATGATTATCCTGGAAAGGAGTTGATTTTAGCTCATTTGTTCCTTTCTCAAGCTTCAAACCATTAATCTGGGGTTTACCCTTGAATACTATTTTCCTCTCTACTTAGATCATGACCAGGAATGCCCATGCAAGCAAGCAAGCGTGAGTAATTGACTTCAAGGAGGTCAAAGACTTCCCTTTGAATAATATATTTGAATCTAGAATTATTGGAGCACTCAAAAACTGTACTTTGCAATGGCTGCTTTGAAAAGTACATTATAGCGATGGCCACTTTGAAAAGTCAAGATAAGACAATTAGAAGGCCAACACGAATAAAAATGTTAGGGATAAATGTCAGAGACAAACGATAGATAAATGCCAACTGATAATTTATGGTGTTTTGTATATTCTATTATGTACTACACAATATCTGTGAGTTGAGGAATGAAGAAATTGATCTAAAACTGAAGAAAATGAATTCGAAACGTTTTGTTGATAATACTATATCAATTTGCGTTTGTCCGTTGCTTGTCTTTAACGTTTGTCTCTAGCATTGATCTCTAGCATTGCTCCAGCATAAATAGGTAATTTGCGAGTTCAAAGAGAGAGAAGATTAACATGAGGTGAAAGCCGCATTAATTAATAAGGAACTAATTAAAAGGGATCCTCGCAAATACCATCAAGTAATTAAAGTACTGATATTATAGCTTAATTGAGTAATTAAAGGAGTTATTGATGGGTCATAATTTTCATCGTCAAAGTAATTAAGAAAATAGCGTAAGGAAAAATAGTACTAGTGACGATCATATCTATCTTGTAAATCATGAAAATGCTACGCTTTTATCAAATCTTGCATGCACATCAGAATTTGCACTACGAGATCAATGAGATAATTAGAATTTCAGTCGATCGGTACATTCTGTGATGATGTGTGCAATCTGTAGTAGTAATACCACTCAGTCCGACTTAATTGTGACTAATAAGAGCATTTCCAATGGCTTCTTCATCTTATCTTTCAAAACACATCATCAAATAATTTTTTTTTTTTATTTTACATGCTGATTTTTATAATAGGTCATCCATTAGTTTATCTATATTTTTTTATGTCATTTAAATATTATATTTTTTAATATTTTATATTCAACTCAAATAAAGTAAAAAGTTAAAAATAGATAAAGAAATGAATAGAGAGTAAAAGGTAGAGAGAGAAATGAATTAAATATTTATACTAGTGTGAATATATAGTGTTCTATAGATGTAGAGGTGGTCTGTAGCAATATGTATATTGGTTATAAAATACATAATTTATTGAATGGGCTATATTGAACTATTTCCTTCAAATTTTAAGAAACCATTAGTTTTACATAACCTATTATGGGAATGCTCTAATTAGGGCTAATTAATTTATAGATGATTTCAGGGTCTTTTTTTTTTCTTTAATTAGTTTTGAATACATGCATGGTGGTGGTGCTAAGTTGCAATAGGTCAACTACTCATGCATCGCGTGTCGATCGAGATAGGCAGAGAGGTTCGCTCGTCAAAACACCCTATAATTTGGCTACGAAAATCATTTAGCCTTGGTCTCTAGTGACAAGTACTTATAATTACAAGAAAGAAAATAGGGTCTCCACCTTTGTTCATCAACCTATATAAAACCATATCTCTAGTTTATGTTTCTCAATCTCTTTTACAAAATTTCCTATCAAATTCTCTCTCTGATAAGAAATTAAATAGTTCTTGTTTGTTTCAAGATATAATATATATATATATATATATATTTATTTATTTATTTATTATTACTTTGTGTTCGAAAGAAAAAAAAAAAAAAAAAAGAATTGAGACGGCCAGGATTCCAAGGTCGAGCTCTCGGATTCACCAAGTCCGTCCTCAACCAGAAGGCCGGTACGTCCGTATACGCCCATTTCCACCACTTTCCAAATAAATATGAATGTTTAGAGTCTAGACTCTTAAGAGTCTGATCATCATCAATATTCAAACTTACTTCACTCAAAAACTTCAATTCCATGACAGAATTGCATTAGTTAGTACTCACTCTCAATCAATTGTAGCTGGTGCAAGTAGAGTTTTCCAATAATTAAAAAATACATTTCAAAATTATAAAATGATTTTTATGGTACTGTTTTGTCATTCTTTTGATTTATTATTATTATTGTTATACATGAGCTTATAATAACTCGCACAATGCATATATCGTCATAACAAAACCTAGACAAATTGAACAGTCTTACAAAAAATATTAAGGGCAGTGCTACATCAGCCTGAATTTCTCTTGAAAGGTTAGTTTTATTTATTTTTATTTATTTTCACTCAATTTTTTGATAGTTTTAAATAATTTTTAAAAATAAATAAAAATCATATTATTATTAAAAAAACATTTTTTTAATCATTTAGTAAAAAAATACTCATTCGGGAGAAATTTATTTCACCCGAGTTCGGGTGAAATAGCATTTCTCAAATATTAATGAACAATCTTACAAAAAATATTAAAATAATATAATAGGAAAGTGATCAAATATAGCCTAGCCGCTAATTCTAACCAATTGAGTTTTTAATTGAGGTAAAGTGACTTAACAAGTCAATCATTTTTAAATGCCAAGACAATTTCTGGGCATGGGTATCCTTATCCGATTCAAAAAATATTAATGGGGCCTACCATTAATTATCATTGAATTAGTCGATGGTGGAGCCTCCCATTGATTATCTCCTAATCAATTCGACCCCGCATATCCTTAAATTGGTGGACCCAACTCTTAGTTTATGTGTGTGTACATGTGACCATCTTTACCAATGGTCAAATATGTCATGAGATGAAGAGACGTGAACGCAGAAAATGCGATATGAATGACAAGTAATTAGATGTTAAAATTTGGTTTTTATATATATGGTAATAGATTAACTAAGTGGTAAACGAATTGTATATCAGTCGGCTGAGTATCATTATTCAAGGGTGTTTAATTAGGTCCAAAACTAATGGACTGTTCTTAACTTCTTGATTTTTTTCTGATGAAATTTATAAAATCACGTCATTAAGCTAGACTTTGCAAAAAGAAAGTGAGAATCTTTGGTTTATAAAAAGAATTTAAAAAAGTAAACTTACAAGATAAAGTGACTAATTGATTTGGTATATCATATTGTTTTTTTTTTATTATTATTATTATAAAGTAGATAGAATTTTCACAATATTGAACTATATCTGTTTGTAAGATTCCCTTGTAATTATATTTACAAACTGAAATGGTAATTTTCTTGTTAGATATCATGAAAGAACCAATTCTTAAAAAATAAAAATAACGTGAATTAGAGTTAAATTTTATTATTTATTTATATTTTTAATATTTTTCTCATGTGTGAACTAAACTCTCCCTTAATGAATAACCTCGTAAACATATAGAATATTTAATTAGATTGAATGGTATATATAAAGCCGGACTCGAAATCAGAACTTCTACCTAAATACAATCTAAAATTATTATTCATTTAAAAAATTTAAGATCACAGAAAGAAATATATTATGTTATTAATCTTAGATCCGTTATAATGTATAACAGCCATGTCCGTACGTAAGAAATTAAGGGATTAAACAGTATAATTGAAATATAATAATAAAGGATAAATGGGCTTCTGCATATAACTATAGTGTAACGGGCCAAGGCCCACTCACCACGGTCCTCTTTCTTTTATTAAACTGGAGCCAGCTAGACAAGCCGGCCATGGCCCAAGGATAGCGCCTTCATCTAGAACATTCACTTCCACTTCACTCTCCCGAAAGCTTTAAGTTCCCATCTCAAAACTTCCTCGAACCCTAACTCCCTCTTCACGCCGACGTGTTACAGATCGAACAAGTTCTTCCTCAATCAATTCAGTTCAGCCATTAATGATCCGTTTTAATTAAATAAAATAAGAACTCAAGATTTTGTTTTTAAGGTGGCGTAAGTCTTTGAACTCACTGATTGATCATAATAATCAATTCAGAAGCTGTAAAGTCCAATCAGTTCTCTGACTTTTACGTACAATTGAAGTTGATAACTTACAATTTCTAAACTTGTTTTAGAATGAAAGCAAATTAAAACAAATTCGTTGATCATACAACGGAGATTGCATCTCTCTTTTCAACTTTTTCGCTCCAGACAAAAACCTATCTTTTTTGGCTAGGATTTCTTCCTATTCATTGAGTGGAGGGTGGTTTGGACTTCGGCTCAACCCACATCCTCTCCTAACCAACCGTAGTATTTTTTTAGTATTACCCTTTCGTGTTTTGTCTAGTTTTTCTGTTTTTTGTCTTAGGTTTTTTTCCATTGCTTTGAAATATGTTAATCTCCTACTTTTCGACAACCTCCGACCAACAAACACCACTTATTCTACTTCTCCACTCGCCAATCTTCATGTTAGCAGAAGAAATCCACTCTTTTGTCCAGCGCATTCATCGCATGCGTAGCTTATGCCGAGCGCAACATCCACGCATGACCATTGTATCTTGGAATTGCTTTTGAAGTCACGCACAGCCCCCCGGCATTAGAGGCTTCAGATCCTCCTGATCCAACTACTCATTCCACTCTAATGGTGGCACATGTACTGCATGGGCTGCTACCGCTTGCGTAGGTTCTTCGCCGACTACTAGTACTGTAGGTCCTTTGCCAGCGACACGACACAGTTTCAGTTGCTATCTTATGTTTCCGCTTTCTCAAATCAATGATCAATTAAAAATGGACGTGAAAGTCTCTTCCAACTAGTCTAAACCAACAAAATGCAACACACCCCTTTTTACTGCGGCTTTCAATCATAGTAATATATCCTGTTTTATCATACTATATAAAAATTACTTCAAGCATAGTCCCCAAGTGAGAAATGGGTGGGAGCCATTTTCTTGGCTCTATATCTTTTTTTTTTTTTTTTTTGATGTATCTATTGGTTTTGGAATGAATGTAGGTCGGGACTCCCATTTTATTGAAACTTGTACTTTATTAGTTGTTTAGTTTATCTATAAAAACTTAACTTGCCTAGAACAAAAAAAGAATAATCCTCTACAACTTTTTCACAAATAATGGGTACTTAATTAATTAATTCCATGCATGGAATTATAATATAATCATTAATTTTCATAGTATATGCAGGCTCATGAGATTAATTAAGGATAAATTACCCTACCATGAGATTAATTAATTAATTTTCATAGTCCTACTAATTTCATAATTTGTGCTTCAAGCAGACCGGCCGGCCAACAAGCATACATACATACATATATATATATATATATATATATATATATAAGTGATCTGTAAATAATATGATCATTAATTTCCAAATTAATTATACTTTCATGATCCCCCAATCATGACATTTGAAGCTTGTCAGGTTGACTCTCGATCATGCAATAAAATATATATCTATATATAATATTCCATTCATGATGTTAATTCATTTGTTCTCATCTACTCCTCGGTCGGAGTATAATTAGCTAGACAGATAATGATGATGCGATGATTAGGTGAAGGTGAAGGGGAAAAAGTCAAGAACCAGCTAGCTGCTGGCTAGCTGATGAGGAGAGTCTAACAAATTCCAAGAATATTCATGTGAATCGAAATATTCAAATCATGCATGCATTATTTTAACAAAGATTATTTTAAACGCTACGTAATTATTTTTAAAAAATTACTAAAATTTATTATTAAAAAATTAATTTTTTTCACGTAAGCCTCGTATTTTCCTCACTTTTTTTAAACAATTATATGACATTTACATAATTTACGATTAAAAATATAATTAATTTCTTCCAGTTATAATATATATAACTTTTGTGCGTAAATTTTATTTCCGGTGCATAGATTTGTCGCAAATAAATATCTAACCGTCCGGTATTTTATTCCAGTGATTAATTAATAAATTCACCATTTAATAATTATTTGCGGCATGAAAAAAGCGCTGCAAATAGTTTTTCTAGTCCTATTCCCATTTGCGGGGAATAAAAATTTGTTGAAAGAGTAATTTGTATTTAGAACTGAGATGAGATGAATTATGAATAATAATAAAATAAGTAGTTGAGATAAGTTAAAACTTAAAATGAATAGTTAAAATAAGTTAAAAGTACAAAATAAGATAAGATGAGTTTACAAAATAAACGACCTTTTAAGTGCTTACAGTGACAGTAATTCCCGCAAAAAAACATTACCGGGCTGTCCCACAATTATTTTTGCGGCAATTTATATACTTTTAGTGGTGCTAACTTACATCGCAAAAGTCTCTCCCAGCGATTTTATAAACAATTATTTGTCTTTTGCCACGCATAATATTCTAGTTTTTGCAATAGTTTTCGTTGCAAATATTCAACTATTTGCAGCGATTATGGTCATTCGCGGCAAGAAAGTTTAATTAGCTTTTCAATAGCGCCAAACGTGCGAAGCTAGATAAATCGTTGGTGATACTTTATTCCGACGATTTTTGTGCTTTTCCCGGCAATTTTTTGGCATTGCAAAAGCCAAGGTTTGTTATAGTGATGCATGCTTCTTTGATCATCATATATTATATACATTTATATGGTATTTTTCTCATGCACTAATTAATTTAGCGTGTTGGAGATGCTCTTAGAGCACTTAATTTGGTTTAGCCGTATATATGTAATTTCCTAGTAGTTGTGCGTAATTAGATTGACACTAATCCCATGTATTAATTTTCTTTGTTGGCAGATTCGATAGTATATAGCTAGGGAGATTCGCCATAAAAAACACAACAAAAACAAAAAAAAACGATCGAAAGAAATTATATATATGCACGCGCGGTGCTTATTATGTGGATTAGGAAAATATATATTGATATTCATCACAAATTTGATACATGAATAATATTATTTGTAACGTTAGTACGTACTTGAAGTAGTACTATATTTTAAGTGGTTTTCCATTTAAATTGATTGAAATAAAGAATTTATTATTTGGCTAGCTGCAATCAGTTTCAAAATAGTAAAAACAATTGTATTAAATGTATAGTGCGTCACTGCGCATGCGTACGTACATTAATTTTCTATTTTGGAGCGAGCAACGACCTACTAATTTTTTATTTAAAACGAATGCCAACCAACACTTTTTAATTAATAGAATATTCAGCATTAGGTTCATTAACTGCACATAATATATGTATGTATAGATATTTAAGATCAAGCTGATGATCATAATTAAAGAGTATTTGATTTTTGGCCGGAAATAGGTAATTATATATTTGCATAGAGGATGTACTGGAAACTGAAGATAGCAGAAGGAGGGAAAGGGTTGGTGAGTGTAAACAATTTCATCGGACGGGAACACTGGGAATTCGATCCTGATGCCGGTACTCCTGAAGAACGTGCTCAAGTTCAAAGAGCCCGTGAAGAGTATAAGAAAAATCGATTTATGAAGAAACAAATAAGTTGATTTTTTTTATGAGAATGCAGGTAATTATTTCTCTAATTTCTTCTCACCTCACTGTATTTTTTATACTTTCAAGAAGAGAAAAAATCTAGTTGTTAGCTTTATCTCTTACACAATCAACGTACTTTTGATCATGTGAACATGAGGAAAATTTTTAAATCAAATATGTATGCTAAAAAATAATTGGTGTTTTTATTTTTTGAAAAATTACAATATTGGGTCTCATGATTATAAGTCTTGTGTTAACGTACCAGCTTATGTATAGAAAGCTTCTTTAATGAAATTAAAGATCTAATAGGTAAATGGTACAAAAGTCTCACCAAATCTTATCTCTTTAAGTTCAAGATGATTCGTTACTTTTTTCTCTCATTTAACACTATGCAAGAAACTTTCATATCTGACGACTCCTAAGCTATAAAATAAAGAAGAACTTGTCTTCTTTTTCTTTCTCTTTTTTATCTTCCTCGTGTATGTATAAAATAAGATCAAATCCAATTTATTAAAAAGATTATTAATCCTTAATTTTTTGAGAAATCTTTTATTAGTGGTTGTGAATTATTTATTATTCTCAATCCTTCTTACTTGTGACTACGAAACTTTACTTGTGAATACAGAATTAAGATCGAAAAGATTGAAAAATAGAACTATCTGATTTGATTCATTCTCAATATATAGCCATGAGATGATAATCTAAAGGTGATCATTTTGTCAACAAATACTCCTATTATACTCATAGTATCGTTGCAATTACCAACAAAGCTTTAACAATTATCTTGCAATCTAATCACAATTAGAAGTGGCAATATGTTATACGACCTATTAACATAATATGAACACGACACGATAATAGCGGATTAGGATTTAGTCTTAATGGGTTCGAATCAAAATAGATTGACCCGTTAAGACACGATTGCTTAATAGATTGATAACGGGTCGATCTGTTTTGACCCGCTATAACCCGTTATAATACATTAAGAAAATTAAAGTTACAATTATATTCTTACACCTAAAAGTAATATTGTTAGAATTGTAATTTCTATATCTTTGTTGTTTGGATTGTAATTTTGGACTAATAGTTAGTTTTACAATTTTTATAGATATTATGGTTTAAACATTTACATAAAATTATACTAAATTTAATCAACTCAAATGAGTTAATTTTGGACCTATTCAAACTATTTATATAAACAGGTTAAACGGATTGTATATTGATGTGTTAACCTATTTCATAGTATTCGCTAATGAGTTGAAATTGGTTGGCACGACACGACCTGTTATGTTAACGGGTCGTCGCGTATTAGGATTTGAGATTTTGATATGATAAGTTTAATGGGTCAAGTTAGGGTTAACCTATACGGTATAATATACATGCCTTGACATATACGAACACGACCTATTAAAACGATTTGACATCCCTACCTACAATCATCCAATGCAAACATACCCTTTTATTAGAAAAAACGATTTATGAAAAAACAAATTAGTTCTGATCTTTTGATGAGAATGCAGGTAATTATTTCTCTAATTTCGTCTCACCTCACTGTATTTTTTATAATTTCAAGAAGAGAAAAAATCTAGTGTATTGGCTTTATCTCTTACACAACCAACGTACTTTTGATCATGTGAACATGAGGAAAATTTTTAAATCAAATATGTATGCTAAAAAATAATTGGTGTTTTTATTTTTTGAAAAATTACAATATTGGGTCTCATGATTATAAGTCTTGTGTTAACGTACCAGCTTATGTATAGAAAGCTTCTTTAATGAAATTAAAGATCTAATAGGTAAATGGTACAAAAGTCTCACCAAATCTTATCTCTTTAACTTCAAGAGGATTCATTACTTTTTTCTCTCATTTAACACCGTGCAAGAAACTTTCATCTCTGACGACTCCTAAGCTATAAAATAAAGAAGAACTTGTCTCCTTTTTCTTTCTCTTTTTTATCTTCCTCGTGTATGTATAAGATAAGATCAAATCCAATTTATTAAAAAGATTATTAATCCTTAATTTTTTGAGAAATCTTTTATTAGTGGTTGTGAATTATTTATTATTCTCAATCTTTCTTACTTGTGACTACGGAACTTTACTTGTGAATACGGAACTAAGATCGAAAAGATTGAAAAATAGAACTATCTGATTTGATTCATTCTCAATATATAGCCATGAGATGATCATCTAAAGGTGATCATTTTGTCAACAAATACTCCTATTATACTCATAGTATCGTTGCAATTACCAACAAAGCTTTAACAATTATCTTGCAATCTAACCACAATTAGAGGTGGTAATATGTTATACGACCTATTAATACAATATGAACACGACACGATAATAGCGGATTAAGATTTAGTCTTAACGGGTTCGAATCAAAATAGATTGACCCGTTAAGACACGATTGCTTAATAGATTGATAACGGGTCGATCTGTTTTGACCCGCTATAACCCGTTATAATACATTAAGAAAGTTAAAGTTACAATTATATTCTTACACCTAAAAGTAATATTGTTAGAATTGTAATTTCTATATCTTTGTTGTTTGGATTGTAATTTTGGACTAATAGTTAGTTTTACAATTTTTATAGATATTATGGTTTAAACATTTACATAAAATTATACTAAATTTAATCAATTCAAATGAGTTAATTTTGGACCTATTCAAACTATTTATATAAACAGGTTAAACGGATTGTATATTGATGTGTTAACCTATTTCGTAGTATTCGCTAATGAGTTGAAATTGGTTGGCACGACACGACCTATTATGTTAACGGGTCGTCGCGTATTAGGGTTTGAGATTTTGATATGATAAGTTTAATAGGTCAAGTTAGGGTTAATGTGAGATCTCGGATTTACGTCTATTTTTACATATTATTTTATTTTCGGTGTTAATTATTTTAATTTATTTTAATAATATTATTAGTCGTGTTTTATTTATTTAAGATATTTATTTGATCTATTGATTAGTTAATATTAGTTTTATGTTGTTTTTATTATTAAATATTGAGTTACGTTACTTTTCTTATTAATTTTAATGTGAAGTAATTATTTTAATAATTGGAATTAAATTCGTTTATTTTATTATGTGATCTTAATTGATGTGCTTTCTTAATACTAATTAGTATTTTATATTTAAATTTATTGAACTCAAGGTTTCAAGCTTCGTATAATTATAAATCTACACATGGATTTTGATGATAACAAATGAATTCAAAGAATAAAGGAGTCTCAAGCTCAAGTTGTCCACACAATAGAATCAAGCACATCAAGGAACCAAGCATGAGCAAGAAAGGAACAAGTTCACATTAAAATTATAGAGTAATGTTGTAAATCTCTTAAAAATTCGAAATTAGGATTAAGGCTCAAAATTAATATTTTATTATAAAGCATTAAAATACATTTTCCACATGTGCATGAATATTTTGAAAATTAAATTTGAAAATTTTGAAAGATGATTGATTGTCATCTTTCACATGTGCATGACATGATTAAAGGTTTGAATTTTGAAAATATTAAGATGATTGATTGTCATCTTTCATATGTGCATGTTTTATTTGAATGTTTTTTAAAGTGATGGATGTTTTTCTTGACTTATGCAAAAGGTAGATGTCTTTGTTTGAAAATTTTGAAAAGTAAAGTGTGCTCCTTTTGTCATATGCAAAAAGTAAAAGATTAGATTTGAAATTTTTGGAAAGTAAAGTGTGCTCCTTTTGTCACATGCAAAAAGTAAAAAGATTAGGTTTGAAATTTTTGAAAAGTGAATGATGATGTCTTTGACATGTGAATCTTTTTAAATTTGAATATGAAGTCTCATATGCCTATAAATAGATCATTTGAGAGCTTCACATTCACAACACCAAGAGCATACAACATTCCTTCAAAGCTCTCATTCTCTCTTTTCTAAAGTTTTGAGCCTTAATTCTTGTTCTTGTTGAGAGAGATATAGGTTGAGCTGTATTGTTTCTATCTCACTCATTGAGGAGTGTACTTTGATAGTCTACCCACTATCAATTCTTATATTTGTAAGAGGGTGCGTATAACCCTTGTGTGTGTAGAAGGTGTTCTATACAGGGAATAGTTGAATCACCAAGTGTGAGGTGATTGGAAGTGTAGAGAGTGTTCTACACGGATTCTTTGGAGCGGTGCTGCTCAAAGGTGTAATAGGTTTCTATCTCCACCTAAAGGAGATTGACTAGTAAATTCGGGATCCTCAAGGGGTAGCTTGAGGCGAGGACGTAGGCAGTGGGGCTGAACCTCGTAAAAATATTGAGTTTGCTTTCTCTTACCCTATTCTTTACATTTCTTACTGCTTTATATTCTGTTTATATTTTATATTGTGTATTTGATTAATAACTGTTTATTTTATAATATAACCCAATTCACCCCCCCTCTTGTGTTAGTCATCTGGGCAACAAAATTGTTCTTTCAATTAAATTAGTTTATTATTAGGATTTAAATATCTTATTTTATTAGTATTGAATTGTAGTATTTTCAACTGGTTTTTATTTAATTTATTATGTTTTTCTTCTAGTTAATTTTTATTTCTTTTTCTCTCTTTTTCTTTTCTTTTCTTTTCATTTCCTTCTTTCTTTTTTTTCCTTCTCCCCTGCTTCCCCCAGCCCCGTGCGCAAGCCCCCCTCCCCTATTCCCTCTCTTCTCTCGCCGTCCCTTCTCCCTACACGTAGCACCATCGTGTGCAGCCCGTGGCCAGCACCGCCCCTCCCATTCTCTTCCCCACCGGCCGGCGATCAACCCCCTTCATTTTCAGCCCAGCCCGTGCCGCCGTTTGCCCCCACTCCCACTTCCAAGCCGCGGCCCATAAATGCTCTAGTGCCGCCGTTGCTCCACCACCGGCCACCATCTCTTTACCACTTCATCATCGGACTCCCAGCTACCTAACCCACCACCGGTAGCCCCTCACTCCTCCCACACGATTAAGCTACGAAATGAGTTTTAAAACCCACGTGTTGAACAACCCAGCTGCCGCCTGCAGCCACCATTAGCCTCACCACCGCCACCAAACCACTCCCCTACCACAGCCGATCAACCCCCTAACTCAATTTCCCCAACCGCTGCCCTACCTTCCCTATACGACCCCAAACTCGAAAACGGGTTTCCATCTATTTTGAGCCCTATCCACTACCTTCCGGTGGTTGTGCCGCCACACCACCACCTCCATGAGATTCTCCACCTTCCAAAGAGTATCTCCCTAAATTTTGGTGTTAAACGGAGCACTCTAACCTAACGTACAAGTGATCGCTACAAACGCTGCAGATTGGCGTTTGCTCAAGGATTTACGTTTTTACCCACTGTAAGTATTTTCCAAATAAACTTTAAGATTTAAATATATTTTTGGCATCAACAAATATTGTATTTGGTTATTGTTGGATTTTATTGGTTGTTGGCTATTTGGTTCATAGTCATCTACATTGTGTATTTACACGCATATTCATGTGTTGGAAATAGAAACTGGATTTTCATGTGTTTATGATTTTCGGGTGCGTGTGTATCATGACCCCAAGCTGGGACGGGGCATTATCCCGGTGGAGCTCCTCTGGTCACTCGGGAGCGGAATATACTGAGTGATGTCCCCTAGGTTGTTGCCGGGCGACTACAGGATCGGACGGGATGGTAACGCTCTCGTGCTGACTCCGTGGCTGCTCTGCTGGCGGGAGCTAGGGGATGCTTGGTCATGGTATGTGCTGGGCGCAGTTAGCTAGGCATCGCCCGTCCCGAAGTCACATGCGTGGTCGGTGTGATGATGAAAGCCAGGGTGTGCGGATGGTCCCTAGGGGAGATCATGATGCAAACGGTTAATAAAATGGATGTTTAGGCCATTTTCTGGGAAATTGGCAAGTTTTATTTATTGATTTTACATGGACCATTTTCTGAGAAAATGGTTGTCGTTTTAATGGATTTATAGACATCATTTTCTGGGAAAATGATTGATGATTTTATTGGAGTTTTATTTTGGGCCAAATTGGGATTTTGGCGTCTGTGGTTATTTTATTTATTTTGAAGAAGATGATTTTAAATTTCATGCATATGGTGTCCTATTCATGAGTGATGTTATTTGTTGTGCATAAATATATTTTATATCTTAGGATTTGTTTGGGTTTTACTTACCTGCGATGCCATTTTTTTGGTATCGTAGATTTTGGATGCAGATGTCAAGAGGTCTAAGCCTGAGGAGGCGGCTCCGTTGTTGGAGAATTATGTTATAATTTGTTACATTGGGACTTGTTTTCTCCTTTTTATAAATATATATTTTTATAATTTATCTTTCAGATGACTGTATTAGATTTCCTGTTGGAGAATTTATGTTAAATTGATTTGTAAAATAATTCTAAAAATTCTGGTACTTAGATATTGACCTCAAATATCCGTTACTTTTATTTATGCATGTCACGTGTTCACACACTTAGCAGTTGACGTTGGTGGTCCGTGACCCGTGTTGTCAGCATCCCGACATCTCGATTCCTATATTTATTTTAAGGAAATTTTGGGAGCGTCACAGATGGTATCAGAGCAATTCGACTCTGAGTAAATCCGCAAGTTACCTATGAATTGTACTAGAAAAATTTTTTGCTTTAAATTTGTTTGTTTATTTGTTTGGTTATTTTATTTTATTTTATTATTCTAATCATTTTCTAAATTATTCATACTATGTTGTACTGTAAGATTTTAAATAATTGTTTCGGTGTGTTGTACTTTTTTATTTTAAGGTGCCTTTTGTTTATTATTTCCAGATTTATCTTTATTCTGGATGTTTGAATTGTTTTGCTTTATTTCATTATAATATTTGTTCATTAATATAAATTTGGGTAGTAGTTAATATTTTAGTTAGTTGATTTTATTTAGTTAAGTTGTTGAGCATTTATTTGATTATTTATTTTATATATATATGCCTTTGTTTTTGTTTAAATTGGAATTTGGATATTTCGGATTAGATTATTAATTTAAATTAATATTTTTATTGAATCTTATATTTTAAATAATTGTGTTATGAATTCCTTATTTTAAAGTTTATTTCTTTTGTTGTGAGTTATTTTATTTTCTTAAGCTTTTATTTAATTATCATCAAGATTTGATTTTAAATTTAGTTCATAAGTTTCTTCCAAGATAGTTTTGGATTTTGTTTATTATCTTTTTGTTTTAATTATGACTTTTGTCTTTTATATATTTCTGGAAGTTCGAAATTTCTTTAGACAAAAATTTAAAGAAAATCGCTACTATGTTTTCTTTTTAAGGACATGCTTGAAGCAAGTTTTAAAATTTATTATCTTTCCATATTTTTGCTTGTTTTATTTTAAAAGTTTATCTATTTATTTTGACGAATGGGTTTGCTTTGGCAACTTGTTAGTATTTATTTATTAATTAATTAATTAATTAATTTTATTATGGTTTGTTTCTTTTAAAAGTTTTAAATTTTAAAGATTTTTACAATAAATATTTTTAAGAGTTGGGTTTTGTGGAGACTTTTAAAACTTTATTTGTTATTTTATTTGCTGTTCTTATTTTAATTCAATCTCCTTATTTATTTAATAAAAGCTTTTGGTAATTTATGGTTACCAAAGGAGGTGGTCTTGTTTTCTTAAATGAATGGTTTTTACTTATTTGTTTATTGGATTTTTTTCTCCTTGCTGTTTTTATATAATATTTATGTGAATTACTTAAATTTTATTTAGTGTTTGAGTATATTATTATATCTTTGCGAGATGGTTTTGTTTTGATAAGTTGTTGGTATTTATGTAATTGGGTTTCTTTGTTGATATTTCCTATGTTATTTATGTGTAATCCTTGGGTCACACTGAGTGTTAGAGCTTCTAAATTCTAATTTTATTTCTGGGAGATTGTTGAAATTTTATTTTAGATAAACTCTTCTTGTAAGTGTGGAATTGTTGAAAATTGATATACTATTATGGAATCTGTTTTAGTCATGCTTATGATAATAGGCGATTATTTGTTTCCTTAGTGAAGTTTTGATTTTGTTTGTAGATGCTTAGAAATTGATGTATAATAATTGTGTGTGTAAATTTTGGAAAGTATTTGTCTTTGGCTTGTGTTTAACTTGGGAGAAGTTATTGTAGTAACTGATGGATGTTGAATCGATTTTCGTGTTTATTTTAAGGAGAATTTGGGGGCGTCACAGTTAACCTATACAGTATAATATACATGTCTTGACATATACGAACATGACTTATTAATATGATTTGACATCCTTACCTACAATCACCCAATGCAAACATACCCTTTTATTAGAAAAAACGATTTATGAAGAAACAAATTAGTTCTGATCTTTTGATGAGAATGCAGGTAATTATTTCTCTAATTTCTTCTCACCTCACTGTATTTTTTATAATTTCAAGAAGAGAAAAAATCTAGTTGTTAGCTTTATCTCTTACACAACCAACGTACTTTTGATCATGTGAACATGAGGAAAATTTTCAAATCAAATATGTATGCTAAAAAATAATTGGTGTTTTGATTTTTTGAAAAATTACAATATTGGGTCTCATGATTATAAGTCTTGTGTTAACGTACCAGCTTATGTATAGAAAGCTTCTTTAATGAAATTAAGATCTAATAGGTAAATGGTAAGAAAGTCTCACCAAATCTTACCTCTTTAAGTTCAAGAGGATTCATTACTTTTTTCTCTCATTTAACACCGTGCAAGAAACTTTCATCTCTGACGACTCCTAAGCTATAAAATAAAGAATAACTCGTCTTCTTTTTCTTTTCTTTTTTTACCTTCCTCGTGTATGTATAAGATAAGGTCAAATCCAATTTCTTAAAAGGATTATTAATCCTTGACTTTTTGAGAAATCTTTTATTAGTGGTTGTGAGTTATTTATTTTTCTCAATCTTTCTTACTTGTGACTACAGAACTAAGATCGAAAAGATTGAGAAATAGAACCGTCTGATTTGATTCGTTCTCAATATATAGCCATGAGATGATCATCTAAAGGTGGTCATTTTGTCAACAGATACTCCTATTATACTCCTAGAATGGTAATTAAAGTGTGCAAGCAATATTTCTAGGATCTACAAAATATGCAATATGATAGCTCACAAGGCTAAGGGGCATTAGTTCATGTAATTGCTTGGTGAGGTATATCCTCATAAACTAAGACTTTATATATGATCCTCCACCATCTACCATAGTACTTTTTTCTTATGTGAAAGACTTCATTGCATTTTAAGAAAACGAAATTACAACCGTGACTAATAACTAAAAACTTGGAGCTTGCATGTTTCTGGAACTATATATATATATATATATATATATATAATTAGTCCAATTAAAACTATAATTCTCTCTCTCTCTCCTACTTATAAATGGGAGGGAAAGCTACCATTATATTTCATTCCAATCAGTCTGAGAGCATAAAGAGAGATTGATATCTTCTACTCTGAATACATTTTAAGGTACTCAAAGAAGAATATATACCACTCTAACAGTACTTTTTGTTCATCATTTTCAATCTCCAATTTTCTCAAGAAAATTATCATCAACTCTCAAGAAAATTATGCTAGAATTAACTTAGAAAAGATTTCTCCATGAGATTAGCTATTTTGGCAGCAAACAAATTGGTCATTAATGTGTGATCGAGTAGTTAAAGTTGCAATATTCATGTATCGATATTTGAAAAGTTCTAAGTGTATTAACATATTTTCTCTATGCATGTATGCTTGATCTCTCACCTTGATCTTGTATGCATGTAGTGATTGATTTGTTTGACAGAGGATAATGTGGAAGTTGAAGATAGCCGAAGGAGGTCGAGGATTGGTGAGCCTCAACAATTTCATTGGACGACAGCATTGGGAGTTCGACCCTGATGCCGGCACTCCTGAAGAATGTGCTCAAGTTGAAATGGTCCGCGATGAGTTTAAGAAGAATCGGTTTCGGTCCAAGCAAAGTGCTGATCTTTTGATGAGGATGCAGGTTCCTTATGATCTCTCTCTCTCTCTCATGCATACACACATACATATACATATATATTTATATATATATATATATTCTTAACCTAATTCGTGAATTATCAGCCAGCAAATATATATTTTGCAGAAGATAGATATCAAATGTGGAATATTACATGCATATATATCATGCATATATATATATATATATATTATATATATATATATTTTTTTTAGTTCCTTTTCTCGGTCAAATGTGGAATATTACAAGATATCAACTATGTCAACAGGGTTGATCTTAAGGTTCAGTTCAAATCATGCTTATATATGGACATCTTGGAGAATTTTACTTAGGCATGAGAACATATATATATATATATATATATATATAATATAATATAAACAATGCTGCTACATACAATCGTGGAGATTGTAAATGTCGTGTAATCACTTTAAAAAAATAGGACAACTGTTAAAAGATTAATTTTTTCACGTGAATACCGTATTTTACTCACTTTTCTCAAAGTGTTTATGCAGCTGTTGCACAATCCACTATTACAAATACCATTTCCCATTTTGATTTAGGGCCGGTTTGAATTCGTAGACGAGACAAGTTCATCTCAACTCATCTAAAACTCATCATTACATTTTTTTCAAATTCTCATATAACATACAAATTCTAATACATTTTTTTCAAATTTCAATACACTATTTTCAAATCCCAATTCAACTTTTTCAAATCCTAAAATAATAATAATATTAAAAAATAAATTAAACTCTTATCATTACCCAATCCAAACCGGATCTTTTATGATGTTTTTGCAAAGAATCTAAGGAGTAGAGTAGCATAGAATTAAATTTGTGTTTTAAGGTTACTAAATTTGACATTGTTAATTAATGGGAATGATTGTTCGCATATAAAAAATAATTAAGCACAGAATTAATTAGCTTGTCAATTATCAATTTGTTTACTTAATGATTAAGTAAGTACGATTTTAATGATGTTATGATTTTTTAAAAATATTTAAATAAAAGTGTTAAAAAAATACAAGAAAATTAAAAATAAATTTTTTTAAAAAAACCACTTTTGGGAGCCCCATGCATGTGTGGCTGTAGAGCCGCTACAAATCCACTCCATTTTAAAACTGAATTTCAAATTTACACAATCATCCACGGTTTAAAACAGTGATATAAGACATATTGATTATAAAAAATTGTATATATGTTTATCATTTAATGAGAAATGCTATATCATTTAAAGATATCTATTTTTTTTTTTATAAATTGATGTAATCGTACATGATACATTAAATCTACTTTAAAGGAAAAAGAACCTTACAATTATCTGACATATAATATCAAGATACATTAGTTTGTGAATTTACTTTTATGAGATCTTTTGTCGATAAAACATTTCTCTTTTCAATTGTGATTAGAATTATTTTATTGATCATAGGCCTAGTGTGACGCCCCCAACTTACGTCTGGGATTTAACGTAAATCAAGGTGTCAGGATGAGCAACACTCGGCTACTCACCCTCGTACTTAACAATACTAAAAGCATAATTTACATAATTCGCAGCGAAACAGGTTTTTCAATATAAAACTTTCTAAAGATCACACGGAAGTACATATATACAACATTCATTAAACTTAAACATTGTACTTCTTACATATACAAGTCCAAACTGTAGCAAAATATATTACATTTATCCCAAAAGAACTTTCCTTCACCTCATTCTTTCTCCCTCTTAACCTCGGGATATTCTCTTCCATAGCGAAACCTATTCATGCTAATACTAAAGTCTCGCTGGAGCTGTTGTCCTTGTGGAGTCACACAAACCCCACACACGGACAACGAGCCGTCTACTCCTAAGGTTAAGCAGCATCCAGTACGTCGCCTCTCTTCAACAAAAGTGGATGCGTCAAGACTCCAAGCTCCGGTAGGTCTGATAGGAGGTCCGAAGGAAACAAAAGAAATATCCAAAAAGGGACTATAATCGGAAAGTCCCTCAGGACTCCCCGAAGTCTCCTGTATCATCGGGGTTGTCCCCCTGCTGGTCATCGAATCCTGTATGAAATAATATGCACAAAATATATGGAGCCACAAAAGAGTGAGATTTCGAATGAAATCTCAGTAAGTACATAAACAGCTTAAAGGAAACAGGGAAAACAACCATAAAGTTAATTACCACAACTGACAAGGGAAAATACCCTAACATACCCCTCACAAGACCACTGTCTAACTGACACTTTTCTTAACTCACCCATTGTCTTATATTAAATTATATTATTTTCCCCTTAAAATTCTTATTCTTTCATATCACTGATGGGCGTTACGTATCGCCGTCCCCATCACATACACTCATCAATCATCCGGGCGTTACGTATCGCCCTCCCCGTTATGATGAGTCTGGTGTCAATCATCCGGGCGTTACGTATCGCCGTCCTCGTTATGACACGAAATATATATACATAGTACTGCGGGCGTTACGTCTCGCCGTCCCCGCGAGGATCAATCACACGGGCGTTACGTCTCGCCGTCCCCGTGGAGATCACAATTTCATATCACGACAGGCGTTACGTATCGCCGTCCCTGCCGGCACGTCAGTCATACGGGCGTTACGTATCGCCGTCCCCGTCATGACGTGACTAACTTAATCTAGACAGGCGTTACGTATCGCCGTCCCTGCCGGCACGTCAGTCATACGGGCGTTACATATCGCCGTCCCCGTCATGACGTGACTAACTTAATCTTTCATATATTATTTTCTTTCTTTATATTCTTCTTTTATACACATGAGTCATTTCACTTATAACCCTTCCCATTTGAAACACCACTTCCATTCTAAGGAAACCCTAAGTCTAGGCAAAACAGGGTGTTTCGCTCGAGCGGCTTGTCGAGCGAGGATCGAGCGAAGTCTCGGGTTGGGGCTCGCTCGAGCGGGTGTCGAGCGAAACTCTAGCGAGGGTTCATATTTTGCCTTCGCTCGACTCACATGTCGAGCGAGGGTCGAGCGAACTTACGGGTCTAAGGTTTTTTCCACTCAAAACATACCAATCTTTTCCATACACTCTATTTATCTTCTTAAAAACCTAAATCTAAGTTTCCACAATTTTATTGAACATAAAAACAAGACAATTTATAATCAACCCTACTCATGTGTCCATTTCCACTTAAACATGTTCTTAAATGTTCACTACTATTAAACATAACTCAATCATGCCAATAAACCAGTTCCATGCTTAATTTAAGCTAGAATATGGACTTACAATTTCTTCCAAGCTCAAGAGAATTGATTCAACCAACTTCCTCCAAGTTTTCTCCCACACACACTCACTTCACTCACAAGTGATCACTTTGAGGGTTTGGGGAGGGTTTTTCTGGTATAACTTCACAAGGCAAGTGCTCTCTCCTTCAAAAGGAGCTTAGGAAGCTCTCAAGGCTCTATATATATGGTGGTGGTCGACCAACATGAGGGAGAGAAAAGGAAATGCACCTAAGGTGCCCTAGTTGGCAGATTTGCATGTGATGAGGTGTCCATCTAGGCAAAATCTAATGATGAGGATTAAGCCTCCCAAATCCTAGGCTTTGCAGCTGGATTAGTCATCCAAGGGTTCACAATTGAGGTGGTTTGGCTGCCCATTTTGATCCATGGCTGAGAAGCAAGCTAATGGGATAAGAGGTGAGGTGGCACTTCACCTAACCATGCATGCATCTCTCATCTCCAGCTCTCCCCTTGTGTCACACGCCTATCTTCAGTTTTTCCTACCCATTTGGTTCCTTCCCAACTCCCTTAGATCTTCTCTCAACAAGTTCTAGAAGGTCAATTCATAGTTTAGTTAAGGTAGAGCCAAGTTTGATCCACTTAGTCACCAATCAACCAGATTTTGGCTCCCTTGAGTTTCCATCACCTCAACTATTCAATTGACTTCCAAATCAACTTTCCATTCATTCCTAACTATCCCTACACATATCCTAATCCCAGAGAATCCAAAAACCAGTTGCCTATTTGATTACATGCCCCAATCTAGTTCAATTATCCAATTCGGGTTCCAGTTAAGCCCATTCCAAAGCTGCCTATTTGATTCCCAAATAAGTTATTGATTCCTTCCGAATCTCAGGAAACTTCAAACATAAAAGTTTTAGATATATCTCTTAGGGTTCTATAACAATTTGAATCACCTCAATTGGACTCCATATGACTAACTTATGACCGTTTTTCTAAAACTCGACAGATTAATCCGAAAATGCATAATTCCAATACTAAGTGTAATCTCACACTCCTCAACTAAATCTCCCATTCTAATTTCCTAATAAACAAATGCATAAATAAATTTCCTTAAAATAATATCTATAAAATAATTTACCTTAGAAAATTTTGGGCTATTACACCTAGCCCGTCGATGTTAATAACCACCCAAAAATGCTTGAAAAATATCTTAGGATCGTATTAAATTGTTCATGTGCTTTGTGTTGGAATCTAGAAATTAAATTTTGATTGAGGGCTTTGGAATTAGTTTTTACTAGCTAGGGCATTCATCTTACTGATTGATCTGAAAACTTCACAGCTTAGGAAGGAAAACCAATATGGGCCAATTCCACCACCCGTTCAAGTGAAAGAAACTGAGGAGATTACAGAGGATGCAGTCATCACAACATTGAGAAGAGCCCTAACCTTCTATTCATCCATTCAAGCCCACGATGGCCATTGGCCTGCTGAATCTGCTGGCCCCCTGTTTTTTCTCCAACCCTTTGTATGTATTTTTTGCACCATTCTTATATATATATACTATATAATATAAATACTTTTTTTAACTTCTCTCTCCCCAAAATATAAATGTCAATAATAAAAAGTTTTAAATTCTTTTAACTATGATATGTATGCATTAGCATTTAAGACTAATGGTCCACCAATGAACTAATTCTAACATAATTTCATATTTTAATCATATGCAGGTAATGGCATTATACATTACTGGAGCTCTAAATTCCATTTTTTCACCAGCACACCAGAAAGAAATTATTCGATACTTGTATAACCATCAGGTATAATGTTTCTAGTTTTCTATACAAAACACAAGTTTGTTCTTAAATAACCTAGTATTCATATAGCCACAATTTGCTCCACAAAACTAAAAACTTGGCTAAATTTTACCTTATGTACAAACAAATACACATTTATATGTAAATATGTATATATGAGTATTTATTTGTTGGACAGAATGAAGATGGAGGTTGGGGTTTCCACATAGAGGGTCATAGCACAATGTTTGGTTCAGCTTTGAGCTATATTGCATTGAGGATACTTGGAGAGGGACTTGAAGATGGTGAAGATAAGGCTATGACCAAAGGACGGAAATGGATCCTTGATCATGGTGGTTTAGTGGCAATTCCATCTTGGGGAAAGTTTTGGGTCACGGTATATATAAACTGGTTGAAATATGAAATATATTTTCATTTTAATTGCCAAGAATCCAAAGTAATATTACATATTCTAGTATCCAATTAGAAGTATGAACATATTGAAGTGTATATACATGAGTTTGAGAATTTAAAGAATTAGTTTACATGCAATCCCCATTCGGGGAATGCTCACTCAAGTCCATATAGTTATATTTAAAAACTTTTTAAAATTACAATAATATCCTTCTCAAAATGATATTTTCCCCTTTAACTCTCATACATCAATGGGTCTGCACACACAGTTTCCCACTAGAGACTGCAAATAGAATTTCTCATAATCTTTATTATATTGTGAAAACTCAGAAGCTTCCTTAACATGGATAGGTACTGGGATTATATGAGTGGTCTGGCTGCAATCCATTACCCCCAGAGTTCTGGCTTCTTCCACAAATATCTCCAATTCATCCAGGTTCTTTCTTTCACATTTTTTTTTGTTGAAAAGCATAGTTTATAATTTATATCAGACAAAGCAAAATAAAACTATATTATGTCATACTTGAGGTTGTGGTTTATATGAGATGCACGCAAAATGTTGTGCTATTGTCGTTTGGTTTATATGCCAATGTCTTACTTATATGGGAAAAGGTTTGTTGGTCCAATCACTAAGTTAATTCAATCACTAAGGCAAGAGTTGTACAATGAGCCTTACCATCAAATTAACTGGAACAAAGCTCGGAATACAGTTGCAAAGGTTGGTTAAATCCTTGATCTCCGTATTTTGTGCCATAAACCTCAAACTTAGATCCCACTTAAGCAAATATAAAGATTTCTAACGAAATAATATATAATGAAACTTACACAATGTGTTGATTTAGGAGGATCTCTACTATCCACATCCTCTTGTACAAGATATGCTATGGGGATATCTGCACCATACAATAGAACCTCTTCTGACCCGTTGGCCCTTTTCATTGCTGAGAGAGAAGGCACTTAAAGCTGCAATTGATCATGTTCATTATGAAGATGAAAATACCAGATACCTTTGCATTGGAAGTGTGGAAAAGGTTGTTACTAATTAGTGTTATATAAACCACAATCAAAATGCAATCATTTATGTGTGCTCTATGAATTAATTTGTCAATGTCATCTGTATTATAGGTGCTATGTTTGCTTGCTTGTTGGGTCGAAGATCCGAATGGGGAAGCATACAAGTTTCATCTAGCTAGAATTCCTGACAACTATTGGGTTGCTGAAGATGGATTAAAAATTCAGGTGATGTGAGCATATAAGTTCAAATCACATATACCTAAAGTGTTTACTCAAGTCTAAAGAAATACAAAATTTTGATCCATTTGAAATCTTATATTTTATCTAGAAATGTACTAATGATTCCGAACTTAAATCATGTAGAGTTTTGGCTGTCAGATGTGGGATGCGGGTTTTGCAATCCAAGCGATTCTCTCATGTAATTTGAATGAAGAATACGGACCAACACTACGTAAATCACATGAATTTGTGAAAGCTTCACAGGTTGGAATACATGTCAAATGCCCCTTACTAGGTTTGATGGTAGATAATGCTTGAACATAATCATGATATTTGGCTTTCACAAAATTGTATCATTTTCTAGGTCCAAGAAAACCCTTCTGGTGACTTCAAAGCTATGTACCGACACATAAGTAAAGGAGCATGGACATTCTCAATGCAGGATCATGGTTGGCAAGTCTCTGACTGCACAGCAGAAGGGTTGAAGGTAATGTCACCTTTACTAAAATATGTGTATTGGAAAATCATAAATTCTCAAGCTTCGTTTAAAAAAAAAAATACCAAAACATTTACTTTTGTAGGTCGCTTTGTTGTTCTCACAAATGTCAACAAACTTA
The DNA here is from genome assembly GCA_036559045.1 of Platycarya longipes. Taxonomy (NCBI): domain Eukaryota; kingdom Viridiplantae; phylum Streptophyta; class Magnoliopsida; order Fagales; family Juglandaceae; genus Platycarya; species Platycarya longipes. The sequence goes on along the minus strand of CM071803.1, from coordinate 40,254,017 downwards.
GTTGGAGAAAAGATGGAGACAAGGCGATTTTATGATGCTGTTGATGTCATTCTTTCTTTACAAGTAAGGATTCAACAATAGATATTCTGCTTTTCAATTACTCAACAAAGAACAAAACTTATTTCTAGCTAGGTCAGATTGTCTAATTCACTTCTTTTATTTATTATGTTGCTTGACCTGAATAATTGACCTTCTATTTGCCAATGCAGAGTAGAAATGGTGGTTTTCCAGCTTGGGAGCCTCAAAGAGCATTTGGTTGGTTAGAGGTAACTTATCCAACAAGCCAATTGAGTTGGTCTAGTCATTTCAACCCAATATTCACTACTATAAAATTGTATCTATTTGCAGACGTTCAACCCCACAGAGTTTTTTGAAGATACTCTTATTGAGCGAGAGTAAGATATCTTCATAATCAAAACAATTGCCATAGAATTGATTATACTTAACTTCCTAACAGTAAAATTGTGTCAACTTATAATAGGTATGTAGAGTGCACTTCATCAGCAGTTCAAGGGTTGGCACTCTTTCGAAAGTTCTATCCCAAACACCGGAGAGTAGAGATAGATAGCACCATTTGTAAGGCAATTCAATACATTGAAGATGTACAAGAACCTAATGGATCGTGGTAGTATGCTTTTCCATTTTACATTCTTGAAAAAGGAAAAAATAAAATTGCTCTACATATTCCTGTAGATTGTACTTCTATTTTTTTATTTTTTTTTATTTTTTTACTTTTCTTTTGGTTGATGTTCTTATTATTAAAGGAGATAACATAAGAATATCTAAGCAAGTTTAGCATTAATACAGGTATGGACATTGGGGAATTTGCTACACCTATGGTACATGGTTTGCTGTAGGGGCACTGGCAGCCTGTGGCAGAAACTACAAAAACTGTCTTTCATTACGCAAAGCTTGTGAATTTTTGCTATCAAAGCAACTACCTAATGGTGGATGGGGAGAGAGTTACCTTTCAAGCCAAAACAAGGTACATATGCATTTGGTTTTCCAATTTGAATGTGAATTACTAAAAGAACAACAGAAAAGAAAAAGAAAATGATGGTGAAGTGAAAAGGGACAACCCTCATTTACTTTCACAAAAAATTTCATCTCAATTAATCTCATCTAATTATTACAATTTTCTAAATTTTCACACAAAATAAAATAATAATTTAAAATTTTCAAATCCTAAAACAGAAATAACATTAAAAAATATATTCTAACAATATTTTATTCAACTAATTTCAACTTTCTATCTCAACTTCTTTTATCTCATCTTATCTTATCTACGAAAACAACCGACTAAAGTAACTTGCTTTTTGAAATAGGTGTGGACAAATATTGAGGGAAACCGTGCAAATTTGGTTCAAACTGCATGGGCTGTGTTATCCCTCATTGAAGCTGGGCAGGTTATCTATTCATCATTATCTCTTAAGTTATTCTGGATATTAACATTAGTGCATTACATCATGAAAATTATTCATGTCACCATGGGTGTAAAAATGGTTAAAAAACTAGAGAACCCAACAAACAGTGGATGCAGTGGAATATATTAAAAAGTATATTGCAGGTTAAAACAGAAAATATTCACATAGATGTCATTTTGGAGCTTAAAAAATTAATAAAGCCCGGGTTGAGTTGGAAAAAATATGCATAAGAATAGAAAAACTAGGACTTACAACAAATTTTAAAGGGATGAAAGTTGGCAACTGCTTTATTAGAAAGCATCAATATGTTGGTTCTAAATGCAATTTCTGTAAATTATTAGGCTGGGACAGACCCAACACCAATCCATCGTGGGGTAAGGGTGCTAATCAATTCGCAAATGGAAGATGGTGACTTCCCTCAACAGGTAATTCACATTTATTCATAGTCCAACACTTTTAGTTAATTTTTGTGTTCATCTTAGTTATGTGTTTTTCTTCTTCTTTTTATTTTTTTCCTCTCTTCTTTTCTTTTATAATTACATCTTTCTACATGCCAAATTATAATTTCAAAGTTAACAAAATTAATGGTTATTGGCAACAGGAAATCACTGGAGTATTTATGAGGAACTGTACATTAAACTACTCATCGTACAGAAACATATTCCCCATATGGGCTCTTGGAGAATATCGAAAGCAAGTTTTGTTTGCATAATATCCAAATGCCTAAGCAAGAAAAAATAATATGTGAAAGTAATTTACTAGTCTAAATAAGCTTGAGAAATTATTAGAATGGTATGTTTAACAATGTATAGATCAATCGGCAGTTCATTCTTGTGCTTGAGAAATGGTATATGCAATTCTCAACTACTTTTCAATGTGTAATATATGTGTGTAATGGTGCAGTTTCTTAGTATAAGTGTAAGCATCTACTTGAAAAAAAGATTCTTACAACTCAATATTGTATTATAATATATGTGAATGTTAAATTTTACGTGATGTATGGAATGGATTTCAATGTATTCTTCCTTTGTGAGAAACACGACTATATATCACCAATTAATGAATAATATTTATATAACCCATCTAATTTTTTCTTTTAATTCCTTTTCAGGGATCATTGTTTATAAATTTTCCACATCAAATACGCTTAGCAAAATGTCTTTGAGTTTTTAGGCTCATCTTGAGAAACTTCCCAATGTATCAAGATGTTATTGTGATATATAGAGAGTATATATCAATCCCCGATCTCTTCCACATTTACCCACACGCTTTTAAAATAAAGTGCTCTAATAGATCTAAAAGCATATTGATTAACAGAAATCTCAAATGGTGAAATAGGTTTAAGTCTATTAGCAATGACCTTAAAAATAATGTTATAAATTACATTGCATAAACTAGGTTGGTATTCAGTTATTCTCTCAAGTTTATTCTTTTTAGGAATAAGAACAAAAAAAAGTCTCATTAAATTAGGAGAAACAACTCCATGATGTGGAGAATGTAGAGCAACACTTTTGACTTTATCGTCCACAATGTGATAATATTTTTAAAATGAACTTGGAGGCATATTTTATATATAGACTAGGGGCTTTCAAATGTTGCATTTGAAACAAGGCTTCCTTAACTTCCTCTAGGTTATATGACTTTAAAAGATCTAGTTGAGGTAACCAAGAATAAAATTCATAGAAGTCGGATTAGACGTAGTAAACAGATTTGAAAAATAGGAACAAACCACTTATTCCAACCCCCTACCCTCCCTTTAAAGTCTCAAGTTATCATTCAATCTAGAAATAAAATTTCCAATTTTTTGGTGTGAAGCCTTCTAATGAATAAATGGTCTTGTTTGTATAGTCAGATGATATAAGATAAAAATAAAAAATAAAAAATCATGAACAGTAGTGAGATTATTTGTAAATAGTAGTGAAATTATTTGAGTTAAGATTTTTATTAGATTTTAAAAATTGAAATAGAAAACAGTTCTGCTACGTATACACGCCAATGCATAAACTATGGAGACACGCATTTAAGCTGATATTTAAAAAAAAAAAAGAGTACGAAAACGAGAGGGAAAATTGGAAATGTCATTTCTGTTATGTTGCCCTTCCAAGCCCGAGAGGAAATACTTCACAAACCAGCATTGTGTTTGGCTCTCTCAACCTTCTCCTGACGGATGAAAGAAAATCATAGACTACCGACACCTAATGGGAGCCACCGCCAGAAATCTTTGGAGCTATTGATTAGGAAGAACAAGAGGTCGAGGCCGAAGATCTCCGGCACCAAGCGGAGCAGCCCTTTCGGTTTGGGGAAGGATGCGAAGCATTCTGTGCTAGAGCACCCTATGAGGGAGAAGCTCACCAACAACATGATGAAAAGGTGCGGACATATTTTTGGAAAGTTGATGAAGCACAAGTTCGGTTAGGTTTTCAATGTTCCAGTTGACGTTGCCAAATTGGGGCTCCATGATTACAATCACATCTTCAAGACCCCAATGGATCTTGGCACCGTCAAATCCCTCTTGCAAAAGAACCTACACATTTCGCCACACCTTTTCGCGACCGATGTGAGACTGACTTATAACAATGCTCTACTTTACAATTCCAAAGGAACTAGTGTCAATTTCATGGCAGAAAGCTCTAGTCCATACTCGACGCGATGTTCAACCCGGCATACAACAAATTCAAGGCCAAGCAACACTGAGTGTCAAAAACAATAAAAGATTCACGGCCTATGGCTTTGATGCAACTAACGCAAAGAAAACCCTTGAACCGGACCTTCCTCCGATTCTGGCAAGCTCTCGTCGATGAATCCCTCTTGCCGATTCTCTCTTTTCTCCCTATTCTCTCTCGATGGGGGCCATTGTGCATAAGGTTGTTGTATACAAGGACCCAAATGAGAAAATGGAGAGAACCATTGAAAATCAACCTCTGGTATTTGTCCATGGAAGGCTGGAAGCTACCACTCTGGTTGGTGCTAGGCTGAGCACTGGCTTCCTTTCTTTTCAGGTTGTCGAGTTTTTGTTTTTGATGAATTTCATCTGAGTTTGAAATCGAGGAAGAGAGCCAACTGAAAATTAAAACGCCGCATTTTGTTAAGTTGTCACGTGCGTGTTCCTATTGTGTATGCACTGGCGTGTACATCCAGAATTTCTCAATAGAAAATGTTAAATAAAAATATTATAAAGTTAAGATATTATTAGAATTTTTTTTTTTTTCGAAATTTGAAATTTTGAATTATTTTTTACTTTTTATATGAAAGTTTGAAAAGTTATAATGATTAGTAATGATTAGATAAAAGTATAAAAGAGAAATTGAAAATTGTTTGTATGTTTGAGTAGTATTTGGATATTAAGATTATATAAAATGAGATGAGACCATCTGCTTATCCAAACGGGACCTATTTTTTATCCCCGAGTTTAACCACAATACTCTAAATTGCTATAATTTCCACATCAACTCCTCTCTTTCCAATAATAAATTAATATCATGCCTAAGATATTGAATGACAGTACTCATGATATAGAAGCAGAATTAGGATTAGTCATCACACTGTGTAAGCTTGTCTTTTTGCTTTTAGCTGAACTCGAGTATTTTTAAATTTGTTAGACTTCCACTATTCCAAAGTCACAACTACATTGAAAAATCGCATGTGACAAATGTTCATCATTTATAGAATATTTCCATTGGTCTTAACCAACCTACATAGCGTAAAATCTGAAATATTTTTTTTCTTTCTATTAAACACCTACAACACCAATAGTATCAATAATTAAACATCTACGATTAAACCAAGACACGGGTAATTTGATTACTTTATACTGTTGATACAAACATCTCAACGACCCAATATTATCTAAGAATTTCAAGATGGTTCTCTTGAATAGAAGTCACGCATATTAGACCATATGAAAGAGGGCAAATCCCTTTAATTTTCAACAAGTCCAATATCTCAAGAAAGTTAGACATCTACTGTTCAAGTCGATCTCATAATTTGAAAGCACCTCATTGAAGTTTCCAAAAGACAGCAACGCATATCCATAACAGCCAATAATTTCAATAAATCCTAAATATCTCTCCTCTTTTGAACATCTGGATGTCCAATATACACAACAATAATTCTCCATCGAAAGCTCCAATCAACATCCGTAACCCAACTATCAAAGCACCTCATTGATGTAACCCTGATTTTCATATAGGCACATTGCACATTGCCTACATTCACAGCTGCTTGCTCCTGTAAATATAGACATATTGTCAAATTACGTAAGTTTTTGTATTTTTCTCGTATTTTTCTCTCTCTCTTTATTATTATATACTATTCATCGTGATTGTTGCACATTGCACAACAGCATGACTTGTCTAATATCACTGATCATCACCAAGAAACTAACATATCACTTAATTACCAAGAAACTAACACAATTTAATCCTATTTTTGTAATAATTGTACTATGTATACCCTATTTTCAAATTGTTTTGTTTATAAAGTTATTGAAAGAAAAGTTTTTAAATAGATTAACTATAAATAATATTATTCCTTTGTACACGGATATATAGGGTTATGCCCTGATTGACCACAATAGTTCATTTGCATCAGCATCTAATTATAAGTTGGCCGAACGATACAACCATGATCATGTATGTGGGCCATTTATGGCAAAACAATCATGCATAGAATTCCATATAATCTGGATAGCTAGCTATAATTCCCCATTTATGACAAAAACTATGACGACCTTATATTTTCACTATTTGGATTTTCTGTCAGGAATGGCTATATTGTGTTTCCTTAGAATTATTTTAGTCACTTCTTGGAACTTCTTAAAAATATATTTACTATTTATTTTTTAGCCTTCTCTTGTATTAGGGGTTGGATATTTTAGTCCACAAGGGTAGGAAGAATTTTATCTTTGAGAACAAATGGGATAAACACAAGAGGTTATATAAGCAAACTTGGGATTTTTCTTAGCGATAGACGTGTGACTAAACTTATGCTTAATTTTATCATTTTCCTCGTGTAAGATTTCATCTTTGTTGAGTGGAGACACTTGGCAAATGAAGGAGTGAGGAGTAAGCAAATCTTAAAATTTTCTTAGCAAGTTTCGGCTATGAGGAATTAGAAGACAATCCAATTGGTTAAAGGACTTAAAAATGGACACTTTGCTTAAGCTAAACCACCCTAGAACTAAGGGTTTGGTAAAAATAAAATTCGTTATTTTTTCAACAAGTGGCCAACAACTTTGAAGGGAGGATAGCCGAATGCTTTTCTCCATCTGCTTACTTGTTTCAAGTTGGATTAGGAAGAAGTGATCTTGCCACATAGGCATGATTTCTTTAAGCACTAGGATGACATTTGGCAAGATAGGAAAGCTTGGTTTAGAAATCCAAAGAGATTATGCATGGAATTGAAGTTAGGTAAATTGGCCAAAAGAAAGTCAAGTAATGACATAAGTAATGAATATTCTCTTAAAGAGTTTTGAGCTATTAGATGGATTTTAGGGGGAAAATCCACTTCTACCTATTATTTTAGGTTGTCTATACAAATATCACTTTCTTAAAAGATAATGAAACAAATGACACGTGGTGATAGGGTGCACATAGAGGTGTTAAGTGCAAACAAAGATAATTGGATGTTTCTCGATAATTTTGACGTCTCTCGATAATTTGGACATAATGCTCTTATCCCATCTCCAATTGAGATGATTCAAGATGATATAGAACATCAAGAGAAATATCTACAACTTTTATGTTTTTATTTTTACGAGATACTGGCAGGATCAAGGACGAAATTGGGCTTGAAGCTAACGCACTTGAAATTGATCCAAATGGTGGTTTCGGATTTGGCATGTACTTAGTCTTTTGTTTTCTTTTCTTGCAAGAATACACCTTTTGAGGGATGATGACATGTGAAAGTAGGGAGAATAGGGTGTAGCTGAAACCTACTTTTGCCCCACCTTGGATATGTGTACAAAAAGAAGAAATGATGCATACATACTTTTGTCTTCTTCCTCTATCTGTCCACTTTGGTATAAGATAAGTTCTCAGTCATTTCAAGTGCCAACTAAGCCTACAAGGGAATGAAATAAGAACACTAAGGCCTAATAGGACATGTGGCATGGCATGAATGGGTTTTTTAGGTGTCGACTAAGAAAAACCAAGACTACCCACACACTTTTTCCATTTTCTTTCTAAGAGAATTTCGGCCAAGAGCCCCTTTCTATCTCTCCAAACCTTTCTTCATTCTTTTCAACTTCTAAAATACTTCCCCTAGCATATTTGAGTGAATTATTTTCAAGGAATTTGTAGAAGATTTCTCTTTTACAAAGATTCTTGGGTTGCCTCTTGAAAAGTTAGCAAGTACTCCTTTAACTAAATTTAGTATTCTTTGTATCAATATGTCATTGGTTATTCCATTTGATTATTTGGCACACTTGTTGAATGGATGAGCTGTGTTATTCTATGTTTTGTTAAGAATGTATTTTTAGGTTTTAATTTAAGAAGTATTTGATAAAATTTGGTGAATATGTGGAGAATAAACAATAAGAATGGAGTTGCATGATTTTCTTCTATAAGTAGGTTAAACTATATATGTTCTAAATGATAGAATACTCTACTCTTGAGGATTTTAGAATTCGGCCCTAAGGAGTTTTGGAAGAAATATTCTAAGCATTCTCCTCTTGAATAAGGATATGACGTTGCTTTAGTCCTTGAGTGGTTCATAAGTGATTTAAGGATGAAATAATAATTTGAGTTTGAACTCCTAGTGTGAAAGTTGACAAATAAGTGATGAGACAAAGGAACTCCTAGGGTTCAGTTAACTTTCTTAGTGGTTGAATAATTGATTTAATTATTTTACTAAGGAATATATGAGTTGATAAAGGAAAAGAAAAGAAGAAAATTTAAGTTTTGAGAACCATTGAGTGTTTCGGTCTTAACTTTTTTAGGTTATGTTTATTTTAAATTATTCTTTTGGTTATTGAATAAATATAGGTTTCTTGAAAATGATTATGTTAAGAAATGTACAAATTAGGGTTTAGAACTCTCACATGTGTTCGACTATATCCTGATGGAATATACATGTTTTGGTTGTTATCCCTTTTGGGTTGAATAAACCTGATGTTCTCACAATATGTCTAAGTTTGCATGATGTGACATGATTAAGATAAGTTTCGAAAATGCATGTCTCATCATTTCATGAATTATATGCTTTGCATGAAAGTCACATGTCACATACATGCTCATTGAAGTGATAAGTTCTATGTCCTTTGGGTCATCATGTTTTTTAAAAGAAAATAAGATAAGAAATGTTTTATAAAAACTCCGAAGTCTGGGACGGGGTATTGTCCCAGTGAAACTCCTCTGGCCACTCTGGAGTGCTTAAGAATGGAGTAGTAACCCCTGGGTCGACAAAGAACAATCAACGGGTCACGAATGATTCCTTTTTAAAGGTTTGTGGAGTGTGATCACACCTAATGCTGGTGGGTGCCAATGACGGCAAATGTGTAACAACCTGCTGTAATGATTATAATTATGATTAAGACGTATTCACCTCAGTGTTATGCGGTAACCAACAAGGAACACACAATGCATAGGGGAGTCATGATGTATCCAATATGATAAGTATGATAAGAAAGGCTAACCTAAATAAATATATGAATAAGAAGAATGACACGTAAAGTTATGAATAATAAGAAAAGACATAAATAGTTTTTTGAAAAGTTTCAAGTTATGATAAGTTTTGAATATGTGTCAACGAAAATCAAAATAACATGAAAGTCTCTTTTTATGAAAAGCAAGAATGTCTTTTATGAAGAAGCATGAAGCATAAGTCAGACATAAGTCATGCATAAATCATATCTCACATTTCATAGTCTTGGTATATGCGCTTGTGTATCCGTATATGCTAATGATGCTTATATTGCAAGTTTTCTGAGTACTTGCTGAGATTTTTTGAAATCTCACTTTTTAATTTTATCTATCATTCTTTACAAAATAATAGGCATGATTGTAGAAGTAAAAAACTCAGCATGAGACCCCGATGTCATAGGACGTTCTGAAGTGCCTTAAGGATCCTTCAGAACGTTCCTCTTATGATGAGATGAATCATTCTCTATTAGGTGAAACTAAGAAGGAATTTCACAAATGAAAAAAAAAAAGAGCAGTTGTATATTTGTATTTGGGGAAATTCAACATTGATGTAATTTGTAAAGTTAAGAGTTTATAAATTTACTTACCATGTGATATTCGCAAATATTTAAATTTCTTTGCTGATTCTTTAAAATTTACCTTATTCTGTTACGGTATTTTTTCTACGTACTATCAGTAAGTTAGGCGCATGCATATATTTCTAACGCGAACGATGGGGAATGTGAGCTTGTGTTATGTATCCTGACGCTTCAATTTACGTTAAATCCCAAACATAATTTAAAGACGTCACAAAAACAATAATGCAAATATAGAATTCCATTCTCGATAGCTATTAGCTAGCTATATTTCAAACACGTGCTGAGATATTTCTCAACTTTTGAAATTAATCATGCAATATCTTTCATTTGTACTTTATATTTACGTTTTAGCTCTAATCCAAAATTAATATGATTATCCTGGAAAGGAGTTGATTTTAGCTCATTTGTTCCTTTATCTAGCTTCAAACCATTAATCTGGGTTTACCCTTGAATACTATTTTCCTCTCTACTTAGATCATGACAAGGAATGCCCATGCAAACAAGCAAGCGTGAGTAATTGAGTACAAGGAGGTCAAAGACTTCCCTATGAATAAAATATTTGAATCTAGAATTATTAGAGCACTCAAAAACTGTACTTTGCAATGGAGGCTTTGAAAAGTACATTATAGCGATGGCCCCTTTGAAAAGTCAAGATAAGGAAAGGAGGTCAACATGAACAAAAATATTAGGGATAAACGTCAGAGATAAATGGCAGATAAACACCAATTGATAATCTGTGGTGTTTGGTATATTCTATTGTGTACTGCACAATATCTATGAGTTGAAGAATCAAAAAATAGATCTGAAACTGAAGAAAATAAATCCGAAACGTTTTGTTTATCATACCATATCAGTTGGCGTTTGTCCGCTATTTGTTTTTAACATTAGTCTCTAGCATTGCTCAAGCATAAATAGGTAATTTGCGAGTTTAGAGAGAGAGAAGATTAACATGAGGTGAAAGCCGCATTAATTTGGCAACGGATATGGATAGGCAGAGGTTCGCTCGTCAAAACACCCTATAATTTGGCTACGAAAATCATTTAGCCTTGGTCTCTAGTGACAAGTACTTATAATTACAAGAAAGAAAATAGGGCTTCCACCTTTGTTCATCAACCTATATAAAACCATATCTCTAGTTTATGTTTCTCAATCTCTTTTACAAAATTTCCTATCAAATTCTCTCTCTGATAAGAATTAAATAGTTCTTGTTTGTTTCAAGATATGATATATATTATTACTTTATGTTTGAAAAGTTTAAAAAAAAAAATTGAGACGGCCAGGATTCCAAGGTCTAGCTCTCGAATTCACCAAGGCCGTCCTCAACCAGAAGGCCGGTACGTCCGTATACGCCCATTTCCACCACTTTCCAAATAAATATGAATGTTTAGAGTCTAGACCTTACTTCACTCAAAAACTTCAATTCCATGACAGAATTGCATTACTTAGTACTCACTCTCAATCAATTGTAGCTGGTGCAAGTAGAGTTTTCCAATAATTAAAGAATACATTTCAAAATTATAAGATGATTTTTATAGTACTGTTTTGTCATTCTTTTGATTTATTATTATTATTATTATACATGAGCTTATAATAACTCGCACAATGCATATATCGTCATAACAAAACCTAGACAAATTGAACAGTCTTACAAAAAATATTAAGGGCAGTGCTACATCAGCCTGAATTTCTCTTGAAAGGTTAGTTTTATTTATTTTTATTTATTTTCAATCAATTTTTTGATAGTTTTAAATAATTTTTAAAAATAAATAAAAATCATATTATTATTAAAAAAAAAAAATTAATCATTTAATAAATAAAATCGGGTGAAATAGCATTTCTCAAATATTAATGAACAATCTTACAAAAAATATTAAAATAATATAATAGGAAAGTGATCAAATATAGCCTAGCCGCTAATTCTAACCAAATGAGTTTTCAATTGAGGTAAAGTGACTTAACAAGTCAATCATTTTTAAATGCCAAGACAATTTTTGGGAATGGTTATCCTTATCCGATTCAAAAAATACTAATGGGGCCTACCATTAATTATCATTGAATTAGTCGATGGTGGAGCCTACCATTGATTATCTCCTAATTAATTCGACCCCGCGTATCCTTAAATTGGTGGACCCAACTCATAGTTTATGTGTGTGCAAATGTGACCATCTTCGCCAATGGTCAAATATGTCATGAGATGAAGAGACTTGCATGCAGAAAAAGCGATATGAATGACAAGTAATTAGATGTTAAAATTTGGTTTTTATATATGGTAATAGATTAACTAAGTGGTAAACGAATTGTATATCAGTCGGCTGAGTATCATTATTCAAGGGTGTTTAATTAGGTCCAAAACTAATGGGCTGTGCTTAACTTCTTGATTTTTTTCTGATGAAATTTATAAAATCATGTCATTATATAAGCTAGACTTTGCAAAAAGAAAGTGAGAATCTTTGGTTTATAAAAAGAATTTAAAAAGGTAGACCTACGAGATAAAGTGACTAATTGATTTGGTATATCATATTGTAATTTTTATTATTATTATAAAGTAGATAGAATTTTCACATCTTATTTGTAAGATCCCTTTAGGTATGTTCATCCAGGCCGAGTTGTACCTGGCTCGGTTTGAAATTTTATTTATTTTTTAATATTTTTAAATTTTTTTAAAAAAAATTAAGGAAATTTTAAAATCTGAATTCGGAACCCGGATGAATACCCTTACTTGTAATTATATCTACAAATTGAAATGGTAATTTTCTTGCTAGATATCATGAAAGTACCATTTATTTAAAAATTAAAAAAAAATAAAGTAACGTGAATTAGAGTTAAATTTTATTATTTATTTATATTTTTAATATTCTCCTCATGTGTGAATTAAACTCTCCCTTAATGAGTAATCTCATGAATATATAGAATATTTAATTAGATTGGATGGTATATATAAAGCTGGACTCGAAATCAGAACTTCTACCTTAATACAATCTCAAATTATTATTCATTTAAAAAATTTAAGATCAAAGAAAGAAATATATTTTATTATTTATCTTAGATCCGTTATAATGTATAACAGCCATGTACGTACGTAGGAAATTAAGGGATTAAACAGTATAATTGAAATATAATAATAAGGGATAACTGGGCTTCTGCATATAACTATAGTGTAACGGGCCAAGGCCCTCTCATCACAGTCCTCTTTCTTTTATTAAACTGGAGCCCGCTAGACAAGCCTGCCACGGCCCAAGGATAGCGCCTTCATTTGGAACCTTCACTTCCACTTCACTCTCCCGAAAGCTTTAAGTTCCCATCTCAAAACTTCCTCGAACCCTAACTCCCTCTTCACGCCGACGTGTTACAGATCGAACGAGTTCTTCCTCAATCTATTCAGTTCAGCCATTAATGATCCGTTTTAATTAAATAAAATAAGAACTCAAGATTTTGTTTTTTAAGATGGAGTAAGTCTTTGAACTCACAAGTCAATCATAATAATCAATTCAGAAGCTATAAAGTCCAATCAATTCTCTGACTTTTACGTACAATTGAAGTTGATAACTTACAATTTCTAAACTTATTTTAGACTGAAAACAAGTTAAAACAAATTTGTTGATCATACAATGGAGAGTGCATCTCTCTTTATTCAACTTTTTCTCTCCAGGCAAAAACCTATCTTTTTTGGCTAGGATTTCTTCCTATTCATTGAGTGGAGGGTGGTTTGGATTTCGGCTCCACCCACATCCTCTCCTAACCATCAGTAGTATTTTTTTAGTATTATCCTTTCCTGTTTTGTCTAGTTTTTCAGTTTTTTGTCTTAGATTTTTCTCCATTGCTTTGAAATATGTTAATCTCCTACTTTTCGACAACCTCCGACCAACACACGCCGTTTATTCTGCTTCTCCACTCGCCAATATTCATGTTAGTAGAAGAAATCCACTCTTTTGTCTAGCGCATTCATCGCATGCGTAGCTTATGCCAAGCGCAACATCTACGCATGACCATTGTATCCTGGAGTTGCTTTTGAAGTCACACACAGCCCCCCAGCATTAGAGGCTTCAGATCCTCCTTATCCAACTACTCATTCCACTCTAATGTTGGCACATGTACTGAATGGGCTGCCACCGCTTATGTAGGTTCTTTGCTGACTACTAGTATTGTAGGTCCTTCGTCGACTATTAGTACTGTAGGTCCTTTGCCAGCGACACGACACGGTTTCAGTTGCTATCCTATGTTTCCGTTTTCTCAAACCAAGGATCAAGTAAAAATGGACGTGAAAGTCTCTTCCAACTAGTCTAGACCAACAAAATGCAACACACCCCTTTTACTGCGGCTTTCAATCGTAGTAATATAGTCTGTTTTATCATACTATATAAAAATTACTTCAAGCATAGTCCCCAAGTGAGAAATGGGTGGGAGCCATTTTCTTGGCTCCATATCTTATTTTTTCTTTTTCCGTGATGTATCTATTGGTTTTGGAATGAATGTAGGTCGGGATTCCCACTTTACTGGAACTTGTAATTTGTTATTTGTTTAGTTTATCTATAAAAACTTAACTTGCCTAGAAAAAAAAAAGAATAATCCTCTACAACTTTTTCACAAATAATCGGTACTTAATTAATTAATTACCTGATTAACTTCTCTATCACTCACATGTTCCATGCATGGAATTATAATACAATCATTAATTTTCATAGTATATGCAGGCTCATGAGATTAATTAAGGATAAATTACCCTACCAATCATTATTTTCCAAATTAATTAAGGATAAATTATAATTACCCTACCATGAGATTAATTAATTAATTTTCATAGTCGTACTAATTTCATAATTTGTGCTTCAAGCAGACCGGCTGGCCAACAAGCATATATATATATATATATATATATATACTAGATAGAAATAACGTGTAAAGTACGTTTATTTAATTTAATTTTTAATAAAAATTTAATGATTATTTATAATTAAGTAGATGATAAATAATTATACGTTTTCATATATTATAAAAAAAATTAATAAAAACAATAAGATAGTCTCATAAATAAACATAACATATAATTTTATCAAGCTTGTTTGAGATAATTTTGATTAAAATTTTAATAAAAGGTTAGTTCAAGATATGATATTTTTTTAGTTCCAAGATGATAATTTAACATTTGTATTATTTTTTACGGCCTCAAAACAGAGGACATTAAAATATCTATATTTTTTTAGTTATGTGAGTATTTTTAAGAAATAATATGAGGTTTTTGAAAAAATAAATTATATAGTTGATAATTTATATAAGAATGTTATATTATAATTTATAATTTATAATTTATAATTTATAATTTATAATTTATAATTTATATAAATTTATTTAATCATATATATTTCAATTAAATATCAAACATATAATATTAATTATATTTATTGCTGATTATTACCAATTTAATATAACTATAATAAATTGTATATACCGCATATTAACTATATATACCGTATATATATTTAATTTAATAAATAATGCATTCATTTTAAAATTATAAATTATTTTTAAAAAAATTAAATTATTAATCATATAATAGGAATAAAATTTTCATGAATAAAATTAAACTCTCTAACATATAAATTGTTATGAATGGATTATTTCTATATATATTGTTATATTTATATATTCTATACTATTATTGTATCATTCTATATTATTATTATTATTTTATATTTATTTTACATAAAATAAAATTAAAAAATATTTTCTAAGTAGGAATTCTAAAATAGAAATTTATAACATTATTTATGAGCTTAATGAATTGTGTTTAAAGTATTAAGTGGTATTAAATAGATATTAAATGAGTTTTAAATGGAAAGTTTATTATTGTAGAAAGTTAAAGTGGTAGAATTAATTTTAATGCCAAGAATATTATTTCAGTAAATAAATTTAACAAATTGTGTTTAAAACGGTAATTCTCATTAAATGCAGTATTAATTTTAACAGAAATTGGCAAAAAGTGTTAATTTTAACGGAGAAATAAAAATGTCTGTTAGATAGTCACTTTATATATATAAAGATATATATATATATATAAGTGATCTGTAAATAATATGATCATTAATTTCCAAATTAATTATGCTTTCATGATCACCCAATAATGACATTTGCAGCTTGTCATGTTGACTCTCGATCATGCAGTAAGATATATATCTATATATAATATTCCATTCATGATGTTAATTCATTTGTTCTCATCGACTCCTGGTCGGAGTATAATTAGCTAGACAGATAATGACGATGCGAAGAATTAGGTGAAGGTGAAGGGGAGAAAGTCAAGAACCAGGATAGTCTAACAAATACCAAGAATATTCATGTGAATCGAAACATTCAAATCATGCATGCATTATTTTAACAAAGATTATTTTAAACGCAACATAATTATTTTTAAAAAATTACTAAAGTTTATTATTAAAAAATTAATTTTTTTCATGTAAATCTCATATTTTACTCACTTTTTATAAAATGATTATATGATATTTACACCATTCACGATTGAAAATATAATTAATTTCTCTTATTTTAAACCATGCATTACCTAGATAACACATTTCATAGTGTTATCTATCCACCCAAGTTTATGATTGTATTAAGACAATTAGTTCTCTCCTATGTAGTACTTATAGATTATGCAACCATGTGTCTCATGTATGGATTATGTTTTTCACTGACAGAAATTGTTATACTATCGAATGATTGATTATGTACACTTAAAGTCATGAATGGTTTATTATAGGAAATTAAAGTTTTAGTCATAAAGTGTTTGTTAAAGAAAATTTTAGATCAGTTTGTGAATATTGCGAGTGGATTGGATTTAGATACAAATACAGGAAACTTGCAGAAAAAATATTAATTCGGTTGATACATGGGTGAAAAAACAAAAAATTCACATTTGCGACGAATTTTAATCTTGTTAAGAAAAACTTTTGTGCGTAAATTTTATTTCCGGTGCACAGATTTGCCGCAAATAAATATCCAACTGTATTTTATTCCAGCGATTAATTAATAACATACCCTTGTTATAATTTTATTATTTTCCATTAGGTATATATAATTATTATTCTAAATTGGTCACTGAAGAGATCTGTAACAGCCAAAAAAAATCTAGTTTGGGACTTAAAATTAAAAGCATTGCTACATGCACACGGGGTTGGGTATTTTTGGGAGAATCGCAATACATTTGAGATATATTAAAATATATATATATATATATATATATATATATATATATATATAAACTTAAGTAGTTATTTAAGTTTTTGAAGCACGGGTACGCGGGGTTACCTCACACCGTGTACAAGTAGAATTACTCTAAAATTAATGGGGAGATTTTAACATTAACGACAATCAACCAGTGTAAGCATATCATGACTTTTCTTTAAAATGAATCTCAATTTCGCAAAACAAAGCTATAACTTGATCATTTTATTATTATTTTTCTCTTTTTTTTTTGTTTTTTTTTTGGGGGGGGGGGGGGGTTCTTGAATGTAGCAAAGATAATTAGGAAAAATAAAGGAAATTATTATAATCTAGAAGGCCGTGGCATACATTTTCACATTTTTTAGTTGTATCCTTTGCTTATGATAATATTTTTAATAACCAAAATATTTAAATGCATACCAAATTATTATGAGAGTGGTTTTGAAAAATGACAGGCCAGGAGAGACATCCTTGACAGAATTTCCTTATCATAAGACATTAATTCTCCCATCCCTTATCAAATCATGATGGCAAAAATTTATGTACAAATTTATTGATGGTACGTAGTGCTTCCACTTGCTAGCCAATTTCAAAATTATTTATAATCTTTCAGTGCATCATGTGTTGCGAACTTATCAAGTCATTCATACGGTTCAATATATATATATATATATATATATATATATATCAATTAAATATGTGTCTGTCAAAGTAATTAATGTTATAGGGTCTAATTGATTTGTCTTTTTTCGCCTACTTGAATATATAATAGTTGTAATAATTGGGTTTCCAATTTTGTTTAAAAAATAAAAGTGAGAAATTCCACCCAATATATTGCCATCTGTCACTTAAATTGAGGAAAACCAAATTTACATCAATCAATCAATCAATCAATCCATCAATCAATTAATACCAATAGTCAATAATAAAAATGATATAATTTTTATTTTTTTTATAATTTTTTTATAATTTTTTGTATTTAATTTTTAATTTTATTTAATAATTAAAAATGTAAATATTAATAAAATTATATTTTTTTGATTTTTTTAATAATTGAGAATATTAAAAAAATATTTTTAAAAAATAGATAAAATAAAAAAAAAATCTATTTACACTTTAAGTTGTAAAAGAATTATAAATATGAGTGTACTAATATCACCGCTCAACAAACAATATAAAGCTGAAACATGCTGAATTTCCATTTGTTATTATGATAACTTTGTGGAATAATATTAGAGAGCTTTTCTAGTGCTCTTAAAAATATCTTCGTGCATGAGGACACTTCGACTTAAAGAACCTGATTTCCTTTCCAGCCAAAAATTGGGACAGCCAAAAATTCAATTAACGTGTATGAGGGGTCAAATTAATATTATTATGGTCCCGTTTGTATTCGAAATTTATTTCAATTCATTTTCATTTCATTATTATATTTTTATAATTTTTTATACAAAATATAAATTTCTATACACCTTTTTCAAATCTCAATACACTTTTTTTAAATTCTAATACACTTTTTTTAAATTTCAAAACACTTTTTTCAAATTTTAAAATAATAATAATATTAAAAAATAAACTTAATTTATCTCAACTCATCTCAACTTATCTCATTTCTAAATCAAAATGAGGCATATGTGTGATACACATTCATTAACGTGTAATAATTGTACATGCGCAAAAGATAAAACCATTGATAAAGACAAGAGACAAACTCTCACACAAAATATTATAATAACAGAAAAAACTTGTGAGGGATTCCAATTAAGGTCGAGCTCTCGACTATTTCACCAAGTCCTCCGTCCTCAACCAAAAGGCTGGTACGTCAAACTGCATTATATGCGCCCATTTCCACCACTTTTTGAAAGATTAAATATGAATGTTTAGCCTGATCTTATAGTCTGATCATCATCAATGTTCAACCTTACCTCACTCAAAACTTCAGTTCCATGCATGACAGAATTGCATTACTTAGTACTCACTCTCAATCATCATGTGTGTGTGTAATTGATTTTTGACCGGAAATAGGTTTTTTTTTTTTTTTTTTTTGGCAGAGAGGATGTGGAAACTGAAGATAGCAGAAGGAGGGAAAGAATTGGTGAGTGTAAACAATTTCATCGGAAGGGAACACTGGGAATTCGATCCTGATGCCGGTACTCCTGAAGAGCGTGCTGAAGTTGAGAGAGCCCGCGAAGAGTATAAGAAAAATCGATTTATGAAGAAACAAAGTTCTGATCTTTTGATGAGAATGCAGGTAATTATTTCTCTAATTTCTTCTCACCTGATCAGTGTATTTTTTATATTTTAAAGGAGAAAAAATCTATTTGTAAGCTTTCTTTTTTACGCATCCAACGTACTGTTGATGTGAACTGGAAATTTTCAAATCAAATATATATACTAAAAAATAATTGGTGTTTGGATTTTTTTTTTTTTTTTTAATATACAATATTGGGTCTCATTAAGTCTTGTGTTAACATACCAGCTTATGTATAGAAAATTTCTTTAAGGAAATTAAGATCTAATAGGTAAATGATAGTTAAGAGAGTCTCATGAAATCTTGACTCTTTTACTTTATAAGAGGGTTCATCACTTTCTTCTCTCATTTAAAATCGTGCATGGGACTTTCATCTCGCACAACTCTAAGTTATGAAAAAAAGAACTCATTTTCTTTTTTTTTTTCCTTTTCTTTATTACCTTCCTCACGTATGTGTTAAATAAGATCGAATTCGATTTCTAATTAAAATGGCTTACTAATCCTTAAGTACTTTTCAAGGAATCTTTTATTAGTGGTTGTGCACGTGAATTATCGATTTTTATCAATCTTTCTTATTTGTGCCTACGGAACTAAGGTAAAAATGATTGAAAAATAGAACCATCTGATTTAATTTGTTCTCTATAGCTATGAGATAATCATGATTTTAAGGTAATCCTTTGTCAAATGAATGCTCCTATTACACTCATAGTCTCAATGAAATCAACGACAAAGCTTTAACAACCATCTTGCAATTTAACCTACAATCATCCAATGCAAACATACACGTTTATTACAAATAAATCTCAACTTCACAAAACAAAGTTGTTATAATTTGATTATTTTCCATTAGGTATATATAATTATTATTCTAAATTGGTCACTAACATGATCAGTAACAACAACAAAAGAAAAAAAAAGTCTAGTTTGGGGCTTAAAATTAATGGGGAGATTTTAACCTAATCAACAATCAATTACCAGTCATGTAAGCATATCATGACTTTTCTTAAAAATGAATCTCAATTTCGCAAAACAAAGCTGTGACTTGATCATTTTCCATTATTAATATTCTAAATTGGTCACGGACACCTCTAGTATTGTTTCAATTAGATTTTTATTTTTATTTTTATTTTTTATATTTGCAAATGCAATCATTTTATACAAAGTTAGAAGGTAATTCTCACATATTACTTGAGGAAGGTGAAGGTTTTTAATTAACTTGTTTGACTGAGGAAATTAATTTTTTTTTTCCCTTTTCTGTTTGGGGCCAAAGAATTCTATTATTTTCTTCTTCTTCTTTTTTTTTGGAGGGGGGTGTCCTAGGGTGTAGCAAAGATAATTAGGAAAAATAAAGGAAATTATCATAATTATAATCTAGAAGGTGGCATACATTTTCATGACATTTTTGTAAGTTGGGTCCTTTCCAAATTATTATGAGAGTGGGCTTGAAAAAAAGAGACACAGAGACATCAAGTTGACAAGTACGCCATAATTTCCTTTTCATAAGACATTTAATTCTCCCATCCCTTACCAAGTGGACAAAAATTTATTTGTATACATATTTATTGATGGGTGCTTCGGCCACTTGCTAGTCACTTTCAAGTGCATCACGTGTTGCACATATAGAACTTATTTAGTTGGGATAAAGGTTTTTTTTTTTTAAGTTATTACCAGAACTTGGGAGTATCAAGTGAGCCTTATATTATTTATGATTCATACTGTTCAATATATATATATATATATATATATATATATATATATATCAAATATGTGCGTGTGAAAGTAATTAATGTTGTAGAGGGTCTAATTGATATGTCTTTTTTCGCCTACTTGAATCTCTCAAATTCGGATAATTATTTATGAAGTCGAGACTACAGCATATAGGGATCTTATATTCAAACTTCAAAATACCAATACCAATGCCACGAAACAAACCATACAAAGTCAAAAAAAAATTGAGTTTCCATTTGTTTCATGATAACTTTGTGGAATAATATTAAAGAGTTTTTCTAGTGCACTTTGACTTAGAGAACCCCATTTCCTTTTCAGCCAAAAGTTCAATTTTGAGGGGTTAGATTAATATCACTATGTGGGTAGATCATGACAAGTGACAAACTATCACACAAAATATAATAAACAATTAATTTTTTTAAATTTTAAAATAAAATTAATATTATAATAATATTTTATTCAAAATTCACTCAATCTCATCAACCCACTATTCAAACCTCACTGTTCCTAACTTATTGTTGAACTTAAAGATTTTAATCAAGAGAAAAGTAGACACGTTAATCAAGTGAGTCATACATCATTCATTGATATCTGTATAAATATTTTGAGCAGTATCAAAAGATACTAAATGTCGTAAACAATTGTGTCTATCACTACTCTTACCGCTCTCAAACCCCCTAAGTTTAGACAACAGCTTAGAAAATATTTTTTCATAGCAATACTCTTATATGTATACCATTTCATCAATGCTATTGAACAGTCCAAAATTAAGGTTTTGTTGGGAAAGTTAGATGATCTCAAAATTTCTAGTATTTCCTTCCTAAATATCACTCATAAATAAATACTTTTAATTTCAAATATTCAATTTTTTCATCTAATCATTATTTAATCATTACAATTTTCTGAAATTTTTGAACAAAATATTAAAAAAATAATACTATTTTTTCAAACATTAAAATAAAAATATTATTAAAAAATTATATTTTAACAATATTTTAATTTTATAGTGCTTTTATTCAACTTTTTTCGATCCTTCCTTTCTAAAAACCCATCTCATCTCACTTCTAATACTTGATCTTCTTTATGTTGATTTTCTTACATAATTTCATCTTATTTAAAAGCCTTTCATTTCTTTCATTTTAACTTAAGAGTTATCCAAGTATAGTGCGTCTAATACATCATTACTTGAGACCCATTATGATTATAAAAAAAATAAAAATAAAATTAAAACACCAACAATTCTTCGTCAGTGGTACATTGGGTGTGCCAAAAAATAAATAAAAATAATACCACGAAGGAACAGGGAAGATTTAAATATTTAGTAAGACGACTGTGATCAAATTTCTGCCAAAAACATGTTGGATCAAATGACTCATGTGCTTTGTGTTGGAATCTCACAAAATGTAATTGTTGTTGACTTTATTTTTTGGATGAACTCTCAGCTTAGAAAGGAGAATCCATGTGGGGCAATTCCACGAGTAGTGAGAGTGCACGAAACAGAGGAGATAACAGAGGAAGCAGTCACAATTACACTGAGAAGAGCATTAAGCTCGCTTTCCTCCCTTCAGGCCCATGATGGCCACTGGCCTGCTGAATTTGGTGGACCCTTGTTTTATCTTCCACCATTGGTACTCCTTTTTCCTACCATTACTTCAATACAGTGTTTGTTTATTCCTTGTTTTTTTTTTCCCTCTTTTCGGTTAGGATAAGTATGTATGCATAAACTCTTGAACTATTTAAAAACGAGACTGTCAAGACAAATGCTTTCTTTATATAATTATTATATACTTTTATGTTATCTAAACACCATTTTTTAAGGCTATTGACATCTGTGATTGGACAAGAGTAACATGTGTCCGTATGTTGGTGTATCTAAAAAGAGTGTTTCTACACCCACATATAGGGGATCCGGACGGGAATCCCGTCCAGTGTGTTTCTTTTTTTCATGCATTTTTTTATTATTTTTAAATTTTTTTTTTTAAAATTCACATCGATTAAAAAATAATAATTACTTCATTATTAAATAATAAAAAAAAAAAAAATAGTCGATTTCCCATTCCGAATACCCTGTTGTGGCTTTAGCATTTTCTATCTAAAAAAGTTACTCGCTTTCTATATCCCCTTTACCTATATTAAAACATCTTGCATAATAAACCAAAAAAGAAAAGAGAAAAGGGGACAAAGTTTTTATTATTTGTTGAGAAAATAAGATGCAAATACACCTGTATATTTTTACAGTTATTTTTCTTATATGTTGATTGACATACAAATCAAGTTTCAACCCTCTCAATTATTTGTAATGCCTAACTTAGATTGAAGTTCTTACAATATGTAGGTTTTTGCTCTGTACATTACTGGAGATCTCAGCCATATTTGGTCTTCAGAACACCGGAAGGAAATTATTCGATATTTTTATAATACTCAGGTGTTGTTTCATTTTTTTTTTTTTTTTCTTAATATTGAACAATGCTTTGTGTTGAAATATTGAGCCAACCAATATGGCCTAGGAAACTGAACTTGTGGCTGGAAAATCAATATACATCTTTTCTTGTTTGTTTGTTGGACAGAATGAAGATGGAGGATGGAGTTTCCATATAGTAAGTAGAAGCACAATGTTTGGCTCAGCTTTGTGCTATATTGCCTTGAGAATCCTTGGAGAGGGACCCGAAGATGGTGAAGATAGGGCCATGGCTAGAGCCCGAAAATGGATCCTCGACCATGGTGGTTTAGTGGCAGTGCCCTCATGGGGAAAGTTTTGGGTCTCGGTATGAACAATTTCAGGAGCCAAATATGATCCATCAGTATTAAATAAGAATTAGTTTCAATGATTTTAGCAAATTATATCAGATCCTAACTCATTAGTAAATCAAGCTTCCATCATTTTAGCAAACTGAAACCTTGAATCTTTAGATTTCATGATGACATGCAATATATGTGGCTAGCAAGAAAAAAAGTATGACATATCTCTAGTGTGTAGGAAAAAGTATGACAGCATTGGATTGTGAAAATATGCATTGAAAGGAATTATTTTATACGTTATTCTGTAATGCAAATAAACTGATGAAATATAATAAGATTTTACCATTATATCTACATCAGTGTTTATTGTTCTCTCTGTGTATTGAGAACTCAAATGTCTCTCATGTATAGGTATTAGGAGCATATGAATGGTCAGGCTGCAATCCATTACCCCCAGAGTTCTGGCTTATTCCTAAGTCCGTCCCTCTTAATCCAGGTAATTTTTGTCCTTACAGGATCATTTTGATTTATAAAAGTGTGCTATAATTAATGTTACTGATCAAACATTTATGCAGCAGTTGATCTTGTCAATCTGTTTTATATGTAAAATTACTGCTTATTCCAAAAGTTTAAACTAACGAGAAGAGTTAGATTTTATTATTTATTTTATATTTTAATACTCTCCTCGTATGTGGGCCAAACTCTTCCTCAATGGTAGTCCAATACGTGGAATATTTAATTAAATAGGATAAAGTGTAGAGTCAATATTCGAATTCAGGACTTCTACTCTGATATCATGTGAAATCATCACTCGTTCTAAAAGCTTAAGCTAATGGGCAAATGTAAATTTTATTAATTTTTATATATATTAACATTATATAGCTTTCTTTTTTTTTTGCCTTACATTATATGAAATGCAGGCATAATGTTATGCTACTCTCGGTTGGTTTACATGCCAATGTCTTATATATATGGAAAGAGGTTTGTCGGTCCGATCACTGAGTTGGTTAGATCAATAAGAGAAGAGCTTTACAATGAGACTTACTCTCTGGTTAATTGGAATAAAGCCCGGGATATAATTGCAAAGGTGAGCAGAATCTTCATCTTTTTTCCTTTCTTTTCCATTATGTTCAGCTCAGATAATTTCACTGTGCTAACTTAATTAATAGGAGGATCTATACTATCCGCATCCTGTCATACAAGATCTGCTGTGGGGATTTCTTTACCATGTAGCAGAGCCTTTCCTGAAACGTTGGCCATTTTCAATGTTGAGAGAGAAAGCACTAAAAGTTGCTATTGGTCATGTACGTTATGAGGATGAGACCAGCAGATATCTATGCCTTGGATGCGTAGAAAAGGTCAGTTATGCTGCATTTGGATGTTGAAATGAGTTGAGATAAATTGAGTTCTTTTTTAATAGTAATGAGTGGAGATAATGGAGTAAGTTTTGTAGAGTCCATTTAAATTAAGTTTAGATATGTTTGGATGTTAAAATGAGTTTAGATGTATTTCTAAAATTTTTAAAAAGGTTGTGGGTCCAATATGTAGAAAGGTGTTAAGTTGAAAAAATTGTAAGTTTCACGTATAAAGAAGTTTTGAGTTGAGATAAATTTAGTAGTTTGAGAGTTAGATATTTGAATGTTAGACTCACCTTAAAATTAGACTGAATTGAGTTAATTTCAGGATAGACCAACAACCATAATGAAAGAAAAAATTATAATTCAGAAAAAAATTTGTAGGTGTTATGCATGATGGCTCGTTGGGTTGAAGATCCAAATTCGGAGGCGTACAAGCATCATTTAGCCAGACTTCCAGACTACTACTGGGTTGCTGAAGATGGCTTAAAATTTCAGGTTTTATGGTCATCCCTGTGCTCTTTTAGGTATTGGTACTTTATGAAACAAGAACTGCAAAAGCATAAGGGTATTGCTACTATGCCCATTTCAATTGACACATATTTTTGACACTTCATGTATTTTGATTTTTTTTTTTTTTTTTTTTTTTTTTACTTAATGATTAAGGAAGTGATTATTAGTGTATTGAATTTTTTATATTTTTTTAAAATACTTTAAAATGATAAAAGAATAGAAAAAATAATTTTTTTTGTTTTATTTCTTTTCATATTTTTTTAATGTATTTAAATATTTTTTAAAAATATTAAAAAAAATATTCATATACTAATAATCACTTCCTTAATCATTAAGTAAAATAAAAAATGCAAGAAGTGTCAAAAAGAGGTGTCAAATGGAGTGGACATAGCAGCATTATCCAAAGCATAAATCAACACCACTTCCATAAATAAAGGGCTATGTTCATGCAATCATGTATACTCAATTTTCAAGCCTAAAGAACTGCAAAATCTTGGCTCATTTGAAATTTCATCTTTTACTGAAAATTCACTTAACAATGCCTGAGATATTTGATGTAGAGTTTGGGCTGTCAGACATGGATTGCAGTCTTTGCTATTCAAGCAATTATGGCTTGTAATCTAAATGAAGATTACGGGCCAACTCTACGTAAAGCACATGATTTTATGAAGGCTTCACAGGTAAGAATATATGTCAAATATCCCTTGTATGGAATGTGGAAGATATCCTTCTAACTTGGTCATGTTTTTTTCTAGGTCAAAGAAAACCCTTCTGGGGACTACAGAGCTATGTATCGGCACATATCAAAAGGATCATGGACATTCTCAATGGAGGACTATGGCTGGCAAGTCTCTGATGTCACAGGAGAGGGCTTGAAGGTAATGCTTGATCAATTCTGTTTAGCCACGGTCTCAAGGTTTGTTTCTGAAGGAAGAACTCAACTTTTCGCTAAGAGAAGTTATAGTTGCAGTTGTAAGTTTGGAAGTATTGTGCAATCACTTTGAAAAAAAGTGCATAAATACGGGACCCATATAAAGAAAGTTTAGTTATTTAATAATGAATCCCACTCTTTTTCAAAACACTGCACGGCGTTTGTGCACTTCACGACTGTATGCAGCGTTACTCTTTAGCTAAAATTTCTCCTTTTCAGGTTACACTTTTGCTCTCACAAATATCAGCAGACCTAGTTGGGGAAAAACTTGAGACTGAGAGGTTTTATGATGCTGTCAATATCATTCTTTCTCTACAAGTAAGAATTTATCTTACCAATGACCA
Source organism: Platycarya longipes (assembly GCA_036559045.1). Classification (NCBI taxonomy): domain Eukaryota; kingdom Viridiplantae; phylum Streptophyta; class Magnoliopsida; order Fagales; family Juglandaceae; genus Platycarya; species Platycarya longipes. The sequence goes on along the minus strand of CM071803.1, from coordinate 40,227,299 downwards.
TGCTTCTCTTTTTTTGACACAATTAATAAAACTAAAAGATCAATATACTCCACATCTTTGATTTTATCGTCTTTAATCACACTTGCTAATAATATGATACATATTAAGTGGCTTCAAAGGAAATGAAAAGGCACTAAAAACATGACACGTCAGCTGATGTGATTGAGGATAACAAAATTTAGGATGAAGAACAACTAAAAACCTGTTTCTAGTTAGATAATTCATATATCTCACTTCTGTAGTTCATTATGTTGCATTTGCCAATGTAGAGTAGTAATGGTGGTTTCCCAGCATGGGAGCCTCGGAGAGCATCCCCATGGATGCAGGTAACTTCTCCAACAAGTATAATAAACTCCTTTATATAACTCGTTTCAACATCTCAGATTTTGTATAAGGAAAGAGGTTTGTTCATACTTATGACAAGAAATCATTGTGCTAACTCAGCTGTACTTGTTAACATAAATTTTATACATCTTTTACTTGCAGAAGTTCAACCCCACTGAGATCTTTGAGGATCCTCTGTTTGAGAGAGAGTAAGATAACTTGGGCACAACAGCAATTGCCATGTTAGTGGTCTGTTTGCTTCCTCACAGGAAAAAATGTGTTCCTTATAGGTACATAGAGTGCACTTCGTCAGCAGTACAAGGTCTCGCGCTCTTTAGGAAATTCTGCCCCGAACACCGAAGGAAGGAGATAGATAGTGGCATTTCCAAGGCAATTCAATTCATTGAGAACATACAACAACCTGATGGATCATGGTAATACTTTATTTTTCACACATTGCATTCTTGAAAAAATTATTGCTCTATACATTATTGTGAACTTTTCTCTCTAATCTCACTCTATCTAGACACTGAAATAAAAGAAACCATTTTTCTTAAAGAAGAGGACGGTACCCCAATTTGTTGATAGCACTTATTTTTGGCGAAAGAAAACTATGGTTACAGCCAGACACCTGGGGGTTACAAATATTCAAAAAAGCCAAATCCCAGGCATAAAATATAAACACCAAATCATAAGACATAAATCCAATAAATACAATAGAGCCAACAAGACAAAAGCAGACAAAAAAGGACCTGGAAACAAAAATTAAAAAACATAAAAAGAAACATGAGTTAGGTTATTAAAGGTGGAAATGTGAGTGTTTACAGAGACTAGCATTTATACAGGTATGGTGATTGGGGGATTTGCTACACCTATGGTACATGGTTTGGTGTTGGGGCATTGGCAGCCTGTGGAAGAAACTACCAAAATTGTCCTGCTTTGCGCAAAGCTTGTGAGTTTTTGCTATCAAAGCAGTTACCCAATGGTGGATGGGGAGAGAGTTACCTTTCAAGCCACAACAGGGTATTTGTTTTTTGTTTTAATTTGAATATGAAAAGAGATAGATGAATGTGAAAAGAGAAAAATACAGTGAGTTTCTTTGGGAAACAGGTGTGGACAAATCTAGAAGGTAACCGAGCAAATGTAGTCCAAACTGCATGGGCTGTGTTATCTCTCATTGAGGCAGGACAGGTGATTCTATCATTTTCTGCTTGATTATTTGAGTGGTTGCAACTTGCATGTTAAAGTTGCAACGTAAGTTCTAATGTTTTTCCCCATTTAGGCTAAGATTGATCCAACACCAATTCATCGCGGAGTAAGGGTATTGATCAACTCACAAATGAAAGATGGTGACTTCCCTCAAGAGGTAATTCATGTCTATTCAAAACCCAGCACGCTGCCTTGTTTGTTTTCGCAAATGAGATGAAATGAAATGAATTGAGATTAAAGTCAAAAATTAAATAAATATTGTTAGAATAGATTTTTTTTAATTTTTTTTTTTTTAGATTTGAAAAGGTTGAATTGTTTATTTTATTTTGTATGAAAATTTGAAAATATTATAATGATTAGATAGAATAAGATGAAATGAGTTAAAAGGGGTTATAAAAATAGATGAGGCTAACTTAAGTGTTCATCTTAGTTATTTTCTTCCTTTGCTACATATAAAACGGTTTTCTAAACACAAAGGTATCATTTTCAAGCATATACTGACGAATTGTAACTGTCAACAGGAAATCACAGGGGTGTTTTTTAGGTACTGTGGACTGAACTATGCAGCATATAGAGATATTTTTCCCTTGTGGGCTCTTGGTGAATATCGAAATCGAGTTCTGCTTCCTTAATACGGACCTCGATCCGCAATTGCAGAAGCTTGCATATTGGAGTTCGCCACCCCAAATAGTTACAGCTTGAAAGCCATGCTACCTCTCTTCAATACATATACAAAATCTCGTAGCAGCATATATAGATAATACTTGGCACAAATAATATTTATATATATATGTAGACATTCTCTACTGCTTGAAAGCTGATGTAAACTAATGGTTTTTTTTTTTTTCTCTATCAGCAGAAGATGCAAAATGCCATGATGCAGTTCCTTGTGTAAACAACTCTAATAAATTACTTCCTCTACTCAATAAAGTAAAACTAGTTGTGAGTTAGATATTGCAAAAATAAATAATACTATTTTCTTTTATCTAATTTTGTGATTTTTTTTTTTTTTTGTTTCTATTTTTATGTCTATAACTAATTTAGTTAACTTAGTGTGTTTTAGTTTCTTTTCTAAGTTTTTGTTTCTTGTTAAGTTCCCAAATTTAGGTGTTCTCCTGTGTTAGGTTTGGTAAGCGAATGAAGAAAGGTCATTTCTCTTTGATTTGTTTTGAATCGTACAACAGTTTTTATACAAGATATACGAGTCATAAGCTACAATCTAGGAACTATATTGCTATAACCAAGGAACTACAATCAAGGAGCCTACAATCAAGGATGCTATCAAATCAAAAATCCTATCAAATATAGAAAACTAAGACGGAACACTCATCCTCAAGTTAGAGCATAGAGGTCTGTAATATCCTACTTGCAAACAAAATGAATGAAGAGGTCTCGACCGATAAAGATATCAGCCACTTGCTGAGAAGACGAAACGTGGATCAGGCAAAGGAGGCCTAAGTAGTATTTTCCACGAACGTTGTGAGAATCAATTTTAATATATTTGCTTCGTTCATGAAAAACCGGATTACGTGTAATATGTATTACAGCCTCATTATTGCAATAGAGTAGCATGGGATGGGGATGGATGACTCGTAGATCTCGCAAGAGGTGTTTAAGCCACACAAGTTCACAAGTAGTAGAGGTCATGGCACAATATTTTGCTTCAACAGCATTTTGCTTTTTAGTTTTCCAAGGGATGGGACTATCACATAGCCAAACAAATAAACATGTGGTAGAGCGTCTAGTACTAGGGCAGCTGACCAATTCAAAGTTCGAAAAAATTGAAACCTAGAAATCACCTGCAAAAGGAAGTAAGAGTCCATGGCCAGGAGTGCCTTTGATCCGTTAATGAAAGATGCAAGGAGTAGCCTCTTGGTGTGAAGTCCTGGGGTTTTCCATGAACTAGTTGAGGATATTCACAGAGAAGGCATTGTTAGGATGGGTGATGGTTAGTGATGTAAAAAAAAGTGGTGAATCAGTAAACCAGATTGGACCAAACCGATGGATTTGGTCTGATATTGATTTTATTTTTTTAAATCGGTCAAAATTGATCCAGTTCTTGATTTATTTTTTTTCTAAAACCAAATCGGTTTATATATATATATTTAATTTTTTATATTGTATATAGTTTTTATATATAATATATAATTATATATGAAATAGTTTTGTATTATATAATAAATTACTAATTAATATAATTTTAAATTTTAAAATCTCATGTCACTATAGTTTATTGTATTAATAATTATACTATTATCATATTGTGCATATTAATAGTTATACTAATACTATATCACTATACTATATATTACAATATATCACTATAGTCTATAATACAATTTTAATATATATTGCTACAATATACTATAACTATAGTATTATATACTATATTATATATATTATATAATATAGTATATAGTATATTAAAATTGGTAAATCGAACCAAGACGGATCTGGGAAAACTGGAAGAACAAGTTCAAGAGGGTAACCGGTGCGGAATCAGTTCTTGAAAATGCAAAATCAGTGGATACCGGTTCGGTCCTAAATTTTATTTAAAACGGGACCAAACAGGATTAGTTACACCTCTAGTGATGGTCAAATAAATTAGACGCCCAACCAATTGATGCCAAGTTTGGGGACCAGGTCAGGGGTCACCATCATCTAGATAGAGCTTCAAATTGCGGTCTATAGGAAAATGGGTAGGACGCATGCCTAGATTGCCAAAGTCGAAGAGATACCGAGAGTATACTTTCTCTAATTAATAGAAATTCTAGCGGAAGAGTGGGCAACCTCAATGCCTAAGAAATAATCAAGACACCAAGATCCTTAGGCCTCGTTTGTTTTCTCATATGAGATGAGATGAGATAAGTTGAAATAAAAGCTAAAAATTGAATAAAATATTATTAAAATATTTTTTTAATGTTATTTTTATTTTAGAATTTGAAAAGAATGAATTATTTATATTATTTTGTAAGGAAATTTGAAAAATTGTAATGATTAAATAAGATAAAATGAAACAAAAAGTTTTGTGAAAGTGAAGGAGGCCTTAATCTTACGACGATCATCAATGAAAGTTTTAAGATCGGATATAGTCTTAGTGCCATTCATTGCTAATAAGATGTCATCAATATAAACAAGAACCTTTATAAAAGATGAACCAAAGATGCAAGTAAACATAAAGTGATCAACCTAAGACTAAGCATAACCAACTTCAATGAGAATAGAAGATAGCTTGGAATAGCAATTTTGTGAAGCCTGCTTAAGCCCATAAAAGGATTCGTGTAATCGACAAACACAATGCTTCCCCTTACCAAAATAATAAGGAGTAGTTTTATAAACCTCCTCATCTAAATCACCATGAAGAAGGTATTATTTACACCCACCTGGCCAATATGCCAATGACGTGCAGGTGCTACAGCAACAACACATCACATAGTGACAAGTTTAGCAACAAGAGCAAAGGTGTCATGTGATCAAGCCCTTCGACCTATGCAAAGCCATTGACTACCAATCGAGCCTTATACCACTCAATAAAATCATCTACACAAAGTTTAGATTTAAAAATCCAATTACAGCCTATGGGCTTCTTACCAGGAAAGAGAGAGAGAGAGAGACTACAGGTATCATTAGCCTCAAGAGCCTAGAGTTTGGCAATTATAGCATCACACCAATGTGAGTGCTTGACAACTTGAGAGAGTCTAGTGGGGTCAACACTATAAAATACAACAAAAGAAAAGCAAAGTGGTGAATTGAAAAATTGTCATATGAGAGGAATTTAGAGAGAGAATGAACCATACCTAAAAATGTGACTGAGAGAAAGGTTTGGACAAATATAGTCATAGAAATGGGCGAGACAAGTAATGTTGCATTGTAGGGGGGAAAGGCCCATTGTGGAAGAGCTAGGAGGGTTGATTGTCTAGAGCAATGAGGGGATCAAATGAGTGGTTGTTCATGATGGGAGAAGGGTAATCAGGAAGGACATGTGATTTGGGATTAGATAGTGGTAGGGCAGGCTTAGATGGGGCACCGAGGAAGTCATATTAAAAGAGAAAATTTGTTCAAAGAAGGTGACGTCACGAGATTAGAAGTCAAAGACTTTGTAAGCGCGATGAGTGGGTGGATACCCTAAAAATGCATAAGGGGTTACCCGAGGTTGGAACTTATCACGGGTGGAAGCTGAGGTGTAAGCATAACACAAACAATCAAATACATATAAATGATCATAAGAAGGTACTCATTTATTAAATAAACATACATAAAGTGGGATATTATCCAAACTAGGTAATGGTATGCGATTAATAAGATAAATGGCTATAAAAACACATTCACCCCAAAAGGAGATAAGGAGATGAGATTGGAAGGGAAGGCAACGATCCACATTGAGTATGTGGTGATTCTTTCATTCGGCAACCCCATTTTATTGGAGAGTCTCAACACAAGTGCATCCACACAGTACCCCATGATCGGCAAAAAGATTTTATGTGGCATGAAAAAGAAATTATTGGCCATTTTCAGAAAGAACATGATGAATACTGGTATCAAATTGTCTATGCACCTTAGCAAAAAAAAATTTTAATAAGACAAAGCAGATTTTAACTGCATCAAGTAAATCCATGTAGCATGAGAATAATAATAAACAATTGTTAAAAAATAATGGGCACTACATATATTGGCAGTATGCCATCCACCTCATATTAACAAATATGTGATCAAAAGGACAAATGCTTTTATTTGGAACCAAAGGAAAAGAAAGTCGAGTTAGTTTATCCTTGACACAAGCATCACAATGGGATAATTTTTTTCAACAAGAATAAGATTTGGTAAACTAGAAACAGATAGATGACCAAGTCGTTAGTGTCATGTACTAAACAAGGGTTGAGAGGTTGCGTTTAGGGCTGAGGCAAAGACCGGCTTGAAGTAGTAGAGACCATCATGCTCCTCACCCACTCCAGTCAGTGTCTTCTTTTTGAGGTTCTAAAATCCACTAAAAGAAGGGAAAAAGAGAGTAACACAGGTTAGATTTTGGGTTTTACTGACTGAAAGAAGATTTCAAAAATGGAGCAACAAACAGAACATTTTGTAATCAATTAGTAGGAGAGAGATCTGTGCCATTAACATGATGCACAGGAACGGATTCACCATTAGGTAAGTGAATAGAAGAAGAAAACGTATTTGGACGGAGAGTAAGATGCATGGGAAGATGAATCATATGGTGTGTAGCACCACTATCAATAATCCAAGTGGGAAAAGTCACTTTAGGTCATTTCAGATTTCATAGCTCTGATAATGTTAGGTTTGGTAATCGAATGAAGAAAGGTCATTTCTCATTGATTTGTTTTGAATAGTACAATATACAAGTCATCAGCTACAATCAAGGATGCTATCAAAAATCAGAGATCCTATCAAATATAGAAAACTAAGATCACGTAACATCTTGATGCTAATTTACTTTTCATTTTTAAGTTTTTTTTTAATTTGAGTTGTTTATTAATGTTGTAAATAGTGGCTCGGTTTGAATCAAAGAAAGGCATTTGTTATTTTTTAGTCTTAATTTTCTATTTCTAGATTTTGTTTATTTCAAATACTTTTATTATCGTATAATCGTAAGTGTGTAAATGCTGCATACTCTGTAAAAAGTAGGAAAATCTAGAATTTACATGAAAAATTATATTTAAGCCTTTTTTTGAAAGAAAGTGCGGGACTTACCTATCTTTAAACTGTATTTAGCATTACTTCAAAATAAATCTATTTTTAATTTAATAATGTTAGATACAGTTCTAGACTATCAAGTTGACCACACTTCCTTTAAAAAAAAAAGTGGAATCCATCATTTAAAAAAAAAAAAAAATCATGTGAATAACATATTTACCTACTTTCTTCAAATGGAATGTACGGAACTAACACACTCAAAAACTACAAATATCATTTCTCTTTGTAATTTCTTTTTTTTTTTTTACACGCCAACTACACTGCTGACTGGAAGGCTGTGACATCAACTTACATAAAGAAGTATAGATACTTTTATTCTTTCTATGAAGTATATATAATAGGTCTTACAGTAAATGATGTATTATACACCAGGCTTATAAGTAACATGAGCCATTATCTTACTCCAAACAAGTGTATGGCACTTTACACTTCAGCAGTAGACACAGCACAGATTTCACACTGCAGCAGAAAAATTCATGATACAGAGTACCCATGTTATCAGAAGTTGTTGCCATATATTCCAAGAAATTTACAAAGGAGAAATTAATTGGAGATAGGATAATAGAAAAGCCTAATCAATTCCAGACATGAGAAATGCTCACTGGGAATCCTTCTGCTGGGGTGGGAACCAATTCTACTTTTATTTTCTCATTGGGAAGAATTGGTTCCCACTTGAACATTTTCATTACATGATGGAGAAAAACAAGGACGGTTACTTTAGCATACTCTTTTCCAGGGCACATAAGAGGTCCTGCCCCAAAGGGAACATATGTGTAAGGAGAAGGTCCATTCTGTTCAAATCTATTAGGATTAAATCTTTCTGGCTCTGAGAAGTATTTAGAGTTCTTTTGGGTTGAACCCACGCTCCAATATATCTGAAAACAAATAAGCAACCTCAATGGAATGAGATAATCAGAATTTGTTAGTTCGAATGAATAAGATTAATTAACCAGGGTGTTAGAATATTGTTTTAAGTTACTCATTCGCATTACTATATACATAAGCATTAAGGAATAAGAACATTCTCAATGGATTATGTGTAGCTGTATAAAACACTTATTACTAAAAGCTACTTCAGCTAATAGGATGCCTTTTGCATTTGGTTTGTATCATAAAATGAAGAGTATTTGCTCATGATTGTTAGCTATTTTAGATTCATATGCACGTTGCTTGTAATTCATTAGGAGTCCGCGAAGGAAACCCGACACAGTTATCTTTAAAATCTTTTTAAAATTATAATAATCTTCTTTTTAAAATATTTTTTTTCCCAGTTTGCCCTCATATATCAATGGGTCTGCACGCATAGTCCCCACTCAAGACTGCAAATAGAATCTCTTGAATCCTTCATAATTTAACATGGTATCAGAATAGCTGATAATATACCTTCCACCCCTTGGGAATGAGGTAGCCGTTATAGATGATATCCGTCTTGGCTTCTCTAAAAGAACCTTGAATAATTGTTCTATGCCTCATCACCTCATTCACAAAGTTCCAAGTGTATCTCATTTTTTTGATGTCATCCCAGCATAGCACTTCTCTTGGCTTCATTAACTTGGTTATCTCTCTTTGCTCTATCAAGCAAAAGAAGTTTAATTTAAAGGAGCTATTTTGTTATAGATATATTTCATGTGTGATGAATAAAATAAAATAATGTCTAGATTTTAGAATAAGTAAAATAAATAAAGTGAGACAATCCTTACATGAAAGATTAAAAGTAACAACAACAAAACCAAATTAATCAAATACCTCTTAGAACCTCATTGTAGTGGTGAGGCATCTCTGCAAGATACTTCATAGCAAAAGTGATAGTGGCAGTAGTAGTATCATGGCCTCCAATAAGAAATGCCAAAATCTTATCTGCAATCTCCAGCTCTGTCATGAACCCATCTTCTCCCCAAGGCACAGCAATCATTTGAGACAGGACATCCTGTGTTGGAGAGGCCAAACTCTTTGCTAATGCTTCCCTCCTCTCCTTAATAATCAAATAAATCTCTTTCCTAAGAGCTTCTGCAGCTTTAATTGCATGATTAAATGGCGTCCCAGGGATGTTCAAATGTATGGATAGAATTCCTCTATTTAGTGTATTGAAATGGTACAGAAACTTGGACACTTTTTCACTGTCATTTATGCTCAAAAACAAATGGCAAGCTAATGTAAAAGTGTAGAGTTGTGCCATAGAATGAACCTTAACTTTATCTTTGTTCTCCCAATGATTCTGCAAATGGGTTCTTGAGATAGAGTCGATTGAGGCCACCAAGTTCTGAGTCTCGTTGAGTTTGAAGAAGAAAGACATGAACTTTCGGGCTTTTGTAGCATCATCCTCAATGGGAACAAAAGCCATGGAGGGGAAAAGCTTTTGAACCGAGGGAGGGCGCCATCGAATCAACGACTTGCTTTTATCGAAGAAGATGAATTTATTTGCTGAAGCGCCTGAAAATACGATGAGTTTCTCCCCAAGAATGGAAGTTTTGAATACTTTGGAGGAGTACTTGCTTGTTCTCTTTGACACAAAGGTTTCTGCTTCTCCTTGTTGTATTGCAGCCAAAAATTGCAAGGTTTCACCCATAATCGGCCAGCCAAAACTTCCCGGCGGGAGTGTTGGTTTGGTGCCAGTTGGGACATCTTCTTTGGTTCTATAAACGAAGAAATAAAAAAATAGTGAAACGGCACAAACAACTGAAACAATGGAGACTAGGAAGGAGGAGAAGGAGAAGACTTCCATGGTTGAGATGTGAGAAATTTTCTGTGTACTGATACGGAAATAAATATAAAAAAGGAAATAAAGCTTTTATGGTACTGGAATTGGTCCAGACTCCAGAGAATTTTTTATTTTTTTTCGAGCTGTGCTAGGGGCTGTCCAGCAGCCTGGCAGCCTGGCAGCCCTTCCAGCTACACAGTTACAGTATAATTATAATATAATTATATTGTAACTGTGAGAAGACTACCAAACTATACCAACTCTTATATTTTCATTTCATTAAAAAGAGAGGTCCTCTAAAAGACGTTTTGTCAAAACTGCACCAACATTTCATCAATATGGATGCGCCAACAAAGCCGTTTGAAAGGGGAAATGTTAAATTTCCATGAAAACTTGTACTGATACAGAAAAAGGCGATTTCTTTTTTCTTTTCCTTGGCGATACAAATAAAGCTTTTATGGTTGCTTTTATGATACCAAGAATAATATTTCATTCTCTTCAATTTTTTTCCTCACTAATAATAAAAATTTTAATTTTGTATTATATTAATTGATACGGCTAAAATATGTCATATCAGCCAATTCTTCGATACATATTTTAAAAATATACTGTTTCACTTAAAATATCGACCTTACTGGCCTATACCAACCTTACCAATCGATATTTCGACCGGTACCAATCTTGTACCGATCAATATTTCGATCGGTACCGACCGTATCGAATTTTTGATTTCGACCCTTCAATTTTTTTCATTTTTTTGCTATTTCTTACTTCAGTTCATACTAGACTAATTACATTAATATTTATATATATAATTATTCATATATTGATTATTATTTTGAAATATAATTTATATATGTATTTATTTCGTTCCAGTACCTTAACCGATACGCTCATCGATACGATATTCAAAACTTGACTAATAATCAAATATGACTATTTTTTTTTAAAAAGTGTGTAAAGTTATACTTTTGAAGAAAAATTTTAGCAAGACCATTGCTAATGCTTGTATATTCTACCTTAATTATCATCTCCAAAATTGGTAATATTTATTACTTTTTAGAGTCAGTTTTAGAAAATAAGAAAATTCTAGCTGATTAAATTATGGAAAACTATACGCTGAAACGACACACTGAAGGGAAAAAAAAGTGTATGTGGTGTGCCGATGTGTAGCAGCACACCGGCCACAGCCAAGCACGTCCCTTAAATTATTATTGAGCAGCAACATCATATCAATACGCAAATTAAGTACAGTGTCATAATAATAATAATAATGGAGTTTGCATGGGAGCTCCAGCCCAGCCTCCAGAGGAATTTTTTTTTCAAGGCAAGAATAGCATATGCTAAACTAAAAAGATATGATGGTATAAAGTTCAGCGAGGTGGAAGTTTCCAACAATCATCACAAAATAACAAAGACACAGCAAACACCAAAATAAATAAATAATTTCAGAGTCACAAGTGTGACTTCCACCAATTCTGATTGAAAGGATGCCACCTAAACAGTTTTAAAATGTACTACAAGAAAATATGTTTTTCCTAGCGATTTTAGCTTTCTCGCAAAAGAATTCGCTGTGAAAACATGGTTTTCCCAACGATTTTACTTTTGCCGCATAGTTTTTACATTAATTGGTTGCTGACATTTTTGCAGTGACTTAAGTTCATATAGTAGCGATAAAAATTGCCGTAAATCACGAGAGACTTGTTACAGCAATTTATTTCGCCTAAATTAACATTTGTACATGATGCTTTTGGCCTTACTCTATTGCGGCGAATATTTTTCACCAAAAAAACCATTTAATAAATGCGCGAACAAGCATAATTCCCTTATTTCCCCCCAAGCATTCGAGTTTCCCCCCAACTAGCAAAACAGAGTCCCGCGAACCAAACACGAAAAGCCCTCGCTTTCGGCCATCATTCACTACACCCACGCCTTCACATCCACCTGCTCTACTGAGAGCAACCACTTGCTAATCGCATTCACCTGCTTAATTCCCACATTCGTGAGTTGCGATATTTCTCAAATAGCCTAGGTATTTTCCGTACTCTCTATTTTGGGGACGATTTAAAAGTTTTTCAAATCTCCACATTTTTCCATGTCTTATCCTCTATTTTGCTATTGACTCAAGACGATTTTTCGTAGCTAGGACTAATTTCCCCCACTGCGTTCTTGTCGATTGTTTTTATATTTCCTCCATCACCTAATTCCCTCCTCCATTTCACATTTGTTTATGGTTCTCGTGTGCTTTATGCTATATATTGGCAACATATGTGCATCTTGAATAACCTATTTAGAAATTTGTGGCTGGCTGCTTCTAGGTTTGATCCTCTGAATTTGTCTTTGCCCTTACCACTCATGAGTAATAAAGGATTTAATTTTTGAGTAACATTAAATATCTATGGTTTGCTGATTTTTTTTTCTTTTTTGGAGAAATGTGGTCTGCTGAGTTGGTTTTGGGGGTTGGTTCCTAGATTTATATTAGTTTCCTTTGTTATAATTTATTTGTTTATCTTCATTGGTGATTTTGAGGTTTTAAGAGTGGGAATACGGGTTGGATTGTAGTGGAAAGTGAGGCTTAAGAAGTTGATAGATGTAGGCAATTCTCATTTTCTTAAGCATCAAACACCTGTTTTTTGGGCGTCACACCTTGGTGAATATTCCGTTTAGTTCATGCTAATATATTCTTTTGTGTACTTACCATATTAGTCATTGTAATTGGTATTCACGTACACATTAATTGATTCAAACTTTGTTGAACATCCCCATACTGTCAGATTTTTCTTCAACCCTTTTTCTAAACCTCATTAAGATGCGGTGGTGGTTGTTGTTATTTTATTTTTTTTTCTTTGTTGAGTTTTCAAATTCAATAATCCCTTTATGTGTTTCTCATTGATTGTTTTGCTGTTGGCTGGTAGGTTTGGCTTACATCAAATGTAAAGTTCATAAATTCAATGTTCTCTCAATAAGGTTTTACTGGCAAGAAGTTTTTCTTTAATTTCATTATGCATCTTCTTTTGGCTCATCTACTAGGGTGACATCTTAAGAAGCTTAGCTATACAGAAATTTCCAAAAAATCTTTCTTGTAGACTTTTCTAAAGCCAGATCCAAGAAAAGTTGTTTGGCTATTTAGATGAATAATTAGCTAATTCATGGAATCATGCATTGTCCCTTGTCAGGAGGCGTTATGTTAGAACCCCAAGGCAGGCGGCCCTCAGCCACATTTATGACATTGCACCAGTGGGCCTGCTTGCATGTTTTAGCCCAAGCCTTGACACGCAAGTAGACCCTAACGAAGCTAGTGGCATGCCCTCACAGGCATTTCATCCAACGCGCGGCACCAGCCCGCGCCTTACAGGTGAGGTTAGTGGCATGCCCACAAGGTATATCATTCAGCGCGCGACACCAACCCGCACCTTGCAGGCTAGGCGAGTGGCATGCATACCATGCATGTCATCCAGCGCGCGGCTCCAACCCGCGCCTTCCAGCACGTAGCGCCCATACCGCCAACTTAAACCATGCATGGCCATCGCCCTGGCCACCAGCCTGAGCCATGCAAGACCACCGCCCAAGCCACATGACTGAGCCAGACCAGAGCAGCGCAGCATAGCCATGTGCCTACCACGAGGATCATGCTTGGCACCCTGCCATAACTATCATCAGTTGGCCTTACACAGCGTCATGCTACTCATACCATTAGACGTCATGCAGCCAGATGCCACACAGCCAAACGCCACACAAACAGACAACACGCAGACTAGCCCAGCCATGGACCATGCATCACCTTAGCCCACCATAGGCCTAGCATGCCACGGCCACACAACATGGGGCGCCCATCATCTATCTTGTCTTAAGTTGTTTTATTTATTTCCTTTTATTTTAATTAGTTATTTTTATCATGAACCTTTTAGGAGTTTTCAAATTGTAAGACTCTATAAATAGGACCCTTAGACCTTACTTTTACATCTTTTGACATTTGAGCAATTGAGTGACTCCTTGAGAGAGTTTAGGTCGGCCACAAGAGTGGTTTGGATTCCTTTGGTGCTTTGCACTTGGGCTTTTTGGGGTATAATTCGCAAATCCTCTTAAAAAGGATTACTCATTGCAATTCGTGAATAAGAGTAATTCACATATATCCTTTATTTATAAAGTTATTTGAGGTATTGTTCATTTTCGGTGCTCTTGGTGTCATTTGCAAGTCTTGTGGTTATTTGATTATTGTGGGAGTGTGAGTGTTCTTGTGAGAGTGTCGAATTCACATCACTTATGAATTTGAGAATGTCAAGGTGTAAGTGAGTGATTGTGTGTTGCATTGTGTTATGATTGTTGCTTGAAGTGTGATTGCCGAAACACTAGAGGAGGTGCTAGTGTGATTTCGGGTTGTGCAAGTTCTTCACATGTTCTTGAATTTTCTTGAAGATTATTGAGTTTTTCCACTTCCCAAACACTCTAGTCGACCAGCCCCAGCCCTAGCCCACCAAATTACCATACACGCCCCCCCACTTCCCATAGCCGACCATCCATTACAAATCCATTTACCAAAAATACACCACTCGACCAACCCATTCATTGCCATTGCTGCCCATCGTTTTCCATAATAGCCCCCACCAAATCTTCCCATAAATACCTAGATTGATCAATCATTCCTTGATTGACTCAATCAAAGCAAATCCAATCCAATCAAATATTCTCATCATTCATAAGACCACATATTTGGCCACCCAAAAAATACCTTAGTCGAATACTTCACTTGCCACCTCACCAAATCATCTCTCTCATCCCTTATTTGATTAGTCAACCAATCAATTAGTTGACTCAATCAAATATTTCCTTAATTCAATCAAATCCAATCATATCTTCAATCATACCCAATCCACCCCAATCAATCTCATACTCAACCAAGACCTAAATGCAATCATCCCATCAATTCTTCAATCTTCCATCAATTAAGGAAGTTGTCTTCCAAGTTGCCTTGGCCGAAACTCCCACTCAACCCTATCCTCATTTTCGCACAACACCAAAATTCTAACACTCAAGAGGCGCCTAGCAACCTAAGCCCCATTGTCGAACTCTAATCCCCACTATACTCGAGATAGTCTAGCCCAAACACCATCCAACCCCATCATACTTACAAGTCTCACCTTGCCTAAACCACTATTGTCACTCCTAGAGTGACAATCACCAAGCAAGGAGCCCACTCGATCATTGCAAGGAGAGCAACAAGGCAAGGAAGATCCTTTAGGTGGTTGATGGCTTGACTGAAGTCCCCAACGCATTAGTCCAGTTATAAGTAAGTGATTCAAATCTTGGCTAGTATTAATGACCATGATCTTTAGAAAAACTAGATCACAATATTAAAAGGCTGGTCATTTTACATCTCGTGGTGGGAGAGAAGTTATGAAATGAAATGAAATTTGGATTAATTTATTTATTTCCTATGTGTGTGTGTGTGTGTGCGTGTGTGTGTGTGTGTGTGTGTGTTCTTCCCACAAAAAAGATGAAGTCTAGTCAATAGAAAGAACAATTAGATATAGAAAACTTCCAAAAGAAACTTCAATATTCATATGATATTCTTATTTAAGTTACTTAATGAATTCATTTTTTTTTTAACTTTCTTATATATTATATCAAATGCTTGAATTATATTATATTTGTGAAACTTTTGCATCATATGATTTATGCTCCACAGAAAAAATGATACAGATTTTAAAAAATAAAGAACTCAAACCTGTTTGTTAATATCTTTGACAATATGTCCCAACAAAGATCTTGAATTGTTCATCTATTGGCTGAGGACCTATCCACCGGTGACGAGTTTGAGTCAGAATAGACAACCTATCATGGATCTAACATGAAGTGTGTTTAAAATTATTATATTACATACATTATCTTGTTGTTAAGGTTGTATCCCTCTAAATAGCTTCATCTAATTCATGCTTGTTATTGTTACATCTCAAGTGCTCGTAGAAAATATTATTGGAATTCCACCACAAGTTTCTATACAAGGTCATACAGAGCATCAACGGTTTAGATACACATTTTTGTACATCCATGTAATTTTGGTTAGTGTTAGACATGATCATGTTATGAATTATACGTTGTTAACATGCAGGTGACCAGACAGGGGATAGTGGTCGAGGTCGACCTCACGGTCGAAGGATCCGTGCTAGACGTTGGGTTCATCCAAGATCTCGCACTAGTCGGCCACGGGGCATCCAATAAAGCCCAGAATTGACTCTGGCTAATCAAATGACTCTATCCAACCTCCAAGCCCACCATGCGAGCCTATGTGTGCATTTACACCCATTAAGGAGGCTGAGCTAAACAACGAATCCTTGTCGAGTAGAGAACCGGATACGGGCACTCTAGACACTTTACCCTCTCCGATTCGACAACCGACACTTGATAGCATACCAATTGGTATAATTTCCCATTTTTTAATTTCTCCTCCTTAATAACGATTTAATTCAGGAATAATATGGTGTTTAATTTATGTCATACAGGTGAAGATATCCTTGTGGACACGACAATAACTCAGGTGAGACATCTAGGCGGGGACGTGGGCCCGCGAAGATGACCAATAAATCTTGGGAAAATAGTACCGTGTTGTGAGAATACATCTTGTTTACTACTTGAATAACATGGATAGTAAAACAGCACTGCAACATGAGTTACCCATGGTGAAGTGATGTATCCTAGGCATATAAGGATGAGTTAGGTGATCAGATTTGGGTAAGACTTTTATACTTTAGTGGTGGTGGATTTAAAGTTGTTGTAGTAGATTTGGTTTAACAAATAACATTTTTTTTTATATATGTAGTGTTGTTTTGAACTAGAATGGGAGTTGGAGACCCATCGATTGGCAGTGATGAAATGGCTTCGCAAGCGCTTCAATGCATTCCACCATGAATTGCATAAGATTTATAAGTCATTTGAAAGCAGCAACGATGCATTGACAACTGGGTGTAGTTTGGTCACCCCTATGGTTTGGGTTAAGCTCTGCATGAAATGGTCTAGCAAGCACTTCAAGGTATCAATTTCTTGAACCTCAACCAGACATGCCCAAGTCATTAGTCACTTAAATTGTTTGTTATTTATCACTGTGAGTAGGTTTCCTAATATACCTGGATTGTCATGGCAGAAAATATCAGAGCAAAATTGAGAGAATAAAAAGAAGCAAAAAGTTAATCATACCACCGGTCCTAAATCTTTTGTGAGACCCAAAGTTTTATTTACTTTGAGTATTATTTTTATTATTAATTGTTGATTTATTTTATCAGTCTTGTTGGTATTTCTATTTATTTATTATTTGGATTATGTTATTTATTTTATTAATGGCTTTTGTGTGATTCCTTGACTTTATAGTTTTCAGTTATTTGTCCACATATTAATATTGATCATTTCATTTGAATTGCTATCTTTATTGTTTTTAATTTTAATTATTATATTTTATTGTTATTCAATTTGTTGTATTTTATTTTGTTTTAATGAGCATTTTATTTTATTAGACATTTTCGGATTGATTCATTGATTTTAACTTATTAAATTATTAGGTGTTATTATTTTTATTTTATTTTGTTTGGTGGAATTTTGAAGAGCTACAAATATTATCATTGTACAATATTATTTTATTACCTTGGTTTTAGTTATTTGAAGTATTGTGGAATTTTAAATGTGCTTTAAATTTCTGATTTAAATATATGGTTTTACTCTTTTAAATTATTAATATGTTTCATCATTTTAATTAATGATGAGGAATATTTTTTATATAAATTAAAGTTAAATTGAAATAATATTCTATTTTAATTCCCTTGAGTGCTTTTAAGTTAAGTTAATTTTACGTGTTTTCAGATCAATGTTTTAAACGCACTGCTTGTCCGTTTGAGTATACCAACTCGTAGGGCCTATAAATAGCCCAAGGAGATAACGCCAGACTTAGTTTTCTTCCATCTCTCTTTTCTCTTTCTCTCTCTCCCGGTCGACACTCACCATGGCCGTTCGGCCTTAGCCCTGCCCAACCTCCACCACCGATCACTTGATGACACCGCCCCCACTACCGGACTCCTCTCCTGCCGGCGAACTCACCCATGCCAACGGTGTCAACCACAGTAGCTCCACCTCCCGCTGGCGAGCCTAAACCCGAAATGGGTTTTCTAAGTTTCCAACCTTCGTAGCTCCGCCATGAGCCACCCAACGGCGTCACTGCCACCATCAACGATCTTCCCTCATTTCGGCAACCAAACCTTACCGTCGGCAGCTCCCTAGACCTCCCCCATTTCCTTCGTGCAAGCTAGACCCAAAATGGGTCTCACCCATCTCACGCGGCCTTTAGCCACCATGTATGGCTTTGACCACCATCGATAGCCACTTGGCATCACCAGTAACCAACCCCAAGCCACCACAGTCCATCCCTTCTCATCCCTCGACCAAAGCAAGAAACCCACGAATTTAGCCCGTTACCGCCGCCATCCGCCACTATCCGGCGTCACATCCACCACCAAAATGTTCCCCCACCTCAGGCGACCTTCCCCTTAGCTCCGCTCATCAAACCACAGCCCCACCTCCCGTGTATAAGCCCAAACACAAAAATGGGTTTCCACACCTTTTGAGCTAGATCCGCCACTTTTCGGTGGTTGCACCGCCTCACCACCATCAGATTCACCTTCCTTCAATAAGTATTCTTCTAGCTTCCGATTTCAAACCGAATACCCTAACCCAAACCGCTACTAGCTGAGCCAGGAGATGAATAAAGTACAAGTTTACCCGTTATGAATTATGGACCGACATGATTGATCCTTTGAGCTACTTACTTGCACGATAAGTAGCAGTCATATGTGTGATTTATATTTGTTTTCATTATTTATTTATGGACTAACCCTTTTTGGCAGCTTGAAGTGTTTGATAATTGATTAATAATATTAATAAATCTGGAAGTAGGTTGGTTGGGCTCGAGACCATTAAATGGAAGATGGGATCACCCCGAAGTTGATTTGGTTAGAATTGAATATTTATATGGAATTTATTTGTTGGTTGTATAATTAATTGTTGGTTGATTGTTGCGTGTTGTATGACGATGTCATGCCATCCAATAACTGCCTATCACGCATATTTTATTTTATTGTGGATTCCGGTTGTTGTCTAAGTAGAGGTATTAAGTTGAGGTGTTTTGTCGGTGGTTCATGGTTTGGTCTGGTTGTTGTGGTGGGTGTGTGTGTATCACGACCCCAAGCTAAGATGAGGCATTATTTCGGTAGAGCTCTTCTGGTCACTCAGGAGCAGAATATACTGACGTGACGTCCCCTAGGTTGTCACTGAGCAACAACGGGATCGGACGAGATGGTAACGCTCTTATGCTGACTCTATTGCTCATCTGCTGGTGAAAGCTAGGGGATGCCCAATCATGGTACATACTGGGCGCGGTTAGTTAGGCATCGCCCGTTTCAAAATCACACGCACGGTTGTTACTCGTGGTGTGGTGAAGAAAGTCAGGGTGATGGATGGTCTCTATAGGAGACCATGGTATGCATGTGTTAATAAAATGGATAATATGATGAGAGCCAGAAACTGGATTTTTGGCGTATTGTGCGTTCTTTTGGAGAAAGGACGGTTTGATATGTACATTCCTTTTGGGAAGGATGGTTTTGGAGTATTTGTTCCTTTTGGAAAGGACGGTTAGTTGTGTTGTGTTCCTTTTTAGGAAAGGACGTCAATGTGTTGTGTTGCGCTTCTTCTGGGAAAGGACGGTTTGGTTTTCATGTGGGATTCCTCTTTGGGAAAGGAAGTCTTGGGTGTGGATTAAATTACTTGATTGATAATATTCGTGCATATTGTTGATTTGTGGTTATTTATTTGTGTGACTGTCTGTTACTTACTGAGATTTACGTCTCACGTGGTGTATCGGGTCCACTTATGGTTCCATTTTATAGAATCGTAGTTTATGATACAGAGGATGAGAATGAGCTCGAGGGATAGGTTCTGGTGGAGAAATAGTTCGATATGATGTCGAAGAGAGGGATTTTAATCCCGGATGTAATTAATGTATTTACTGGCTTTTCTTTTGGTATGACTGTATAATCTCCACTTGAAGAATTATATTTCAGACCAATTTGTATGTTTTTAAATTTCCTGGTACTAGAATGAATGACCACTTTTATATTTTTCGCTACGATTATTTTATTTGTACACATATTGTATGCTTCACACACACTCTTGAGCACTAAGCGATGGATGATTGACACGTGACGATCATCTAGGTATTGCGAGTCCCTTTAAATCCCAAGGGGGAGTCATGGACGCAACATCTTTTGTGAGGGTTTTAGAGCAGAAGGTATAAGGTGTAACAAATAAGATTAGTTTTCATATGTCCATACCGTTTGACCTATAGCTTGACTGATTGATTGAACATATATCATTTAATACACATTTCACACACATGTAGCGCAATGAAGGGGCTACTTTGGTGGACTTCTACAAGCACATCCACTGGTGCAAGAAAAAAGACAAATTTGTGACAGAAGCCACAGAAGATGCTTATGTGAGTAATATCATATCTAACTAGTGTTATTTACCAATTTGACATATTACTAATTTAATATGTTAATTGTGTCTTATTGCAGAATAATATGGTTGGAAGTCTCGAGACTTTAGAACTGGAGAAACAGACTAATGAACCAGTCGTGAGTGTATTCAGAGAGGTACTTGGTCATAGACTAGGTTATGCAAGAAGACTGGGAGAAATGGTGATCCCAAAGTCTAAAAGACAACACAACTTGGCATGAGAGAAAGAATACTTGGCATCGATTGAAAGGTATTAAAATCAGGCTGAAGCTTCAACCCGTGAGTTAAAGGCAATAAAGGCGAAGTTGGCTACAATTGAAGAGAGATAGGAGGCAACCAACCGTATGCTACAGAAGCTACTAGCCAATCTACACGAAAATGCTACATCTCGTCAAGAGACTTAGTAAAGCTGGGGTTTTAATGACTTCATAAAATTTTGGAAGGTTTTTTGTGAGGTTAGTGGGTGCCTTTTAATTTGTAGAAGATGAGTACATTTATAGCCCTATGATACTATATACATTGACCTTAGTTGCTATAACTTGTAATCTAGTACTCTAAGCAAGATGCTTTCCTAATTGCTTTATAACATATTTTTTCTCTAGAACAGTAAATTTTTCTTTCAACTTTATTTTTGTCTGATCGAGCGCCTTTCAATTATAGTTTAGCATTTTGATTCTTTACAAATTAAGTGTGTTCATGCTTTTAGTATGTTTTGATTAAATGAGTAATTAAATAAGTACCTAATATTTGGTTGGAGCTAATGATTTAGTGGATCATGCAGCAAACGATGGCTTGTTTATCAAAATGATTACTTTAGAAGTCATGGAAACATTACTTCAGAATATTTCAAAAGGTAGATATATACTTGTTTGGTGTGGTCTTGTTTGAAGTTCTTTGTGCCAAACCAATTATAGATCCATCCCTTCCAAGAGAAATGGTGAATTTAGCTGAATGGCCAATGAAATGACAAAAGAGAGGGCAGTTAGAACAAATAATCTCATGGGAAAAATCAGACTACTGAGAAATGTTTGGCTGACTTTGGTGTTGATAGACCCTCTATGGGATATGTCTTATGGTTGTTTGTAGATGACTTAACATTTGGGTGTTTGTGGATAACTTAAACATTTGGATGTTTGTAGATCACTTAAACATTAAAAATTTGTGAAGATTTGACTTTCGTAATGTACAAGTATTTTAAATGTAATTATTTAGCTACTTATGAAATGGACAAATTTGGAGACGTTTTGCGGTGATCATATAAATCTCTGGTAGAAAATTACATTGCAAAAAGGACCTTTTTTGGCAAATATATTTCACTGCAATAGATGAAATTCAGCTTCCAGAAAACTTGCAACGAAAGAAAATTTGCCACAAGTAAAACTCTCTTACAGCAATTTCTACAAATAGTGGTGAATTAATTAGCCGCTATAAGATAATCCCGGCGAATGAATGTGCACATAGGTGAATTATTTGCAGTGGAAATGTATCTTATTTGCAACAATAATTTCCGCTACAAATAAGAATTATTTCCATCGATTTTCCTCTTTCGCTGTATAATCTTATAAGGGCATTTTTATAGCGTTGAATGAGCGGCGTCATGTTATTCGCTGGGATTTATCATATTCTGCGATTTTTGGCTATTTTTGCAACGATTTTGTACATTGCAAAAACTGAGTTTTGTTGTAGTGATATATAGTATGATAAATAGACAATTTTACTATAATTAAAAGCTGCAACGAGGGGAGATGCGTTGCATTCTATTGAACTAGTCTGGCTGAAAGAGAGTACACACAATACTAGAGTGTAAACCAGTTGTCGAAATCAAAGGAATCGAGGCCGTTGAATTCAAAGGTACCGCGTATGGCGGCAAGGAAACTCTCCCGACACAACAGCTCATGAATTTCTTGCACACTGTCCCCTGCGTGTGAGACTGACGCACCGCTCCTTCTCTTCCATAGATCGGTGCCTATAGGCTCCATAGGTCTAGTCGACGCGTGGTGGTCGTAAAGCTCAGACAAGCAGTAGATCCTAGATTCTTTGAACTGTAGACATAAAACTAAGAAAGCTTGAAAAAAAAACTAAAAAAATTAGAGAAAAACAAGTAGAGAAAGCCTCTTTGGACTTGGGTGGGAGAGAGGGAGGAGTAAAAAGAAAACCATTCGGGAGAAAATAAGACGTCCCTTTGTCGGTAGTGATTTTACCTCCAGAGTTAACAAGCAAGAATACAATGAGAGTAACGTGAAACCTTCAGCATCATAGCCTGCCACTATTAAAAACATAATATAATTTTTTATTATATTTTTTTAAAATATATAATTTTTTAGATAAAGTAGTAAATTCACAGCCTACAGGGTAAAGCTCCCAGTCTGGACTGTTTTCAAAAATGTAGTTTGCAGATAACTAATCAGATATCATATTACTACGTAGACATCCACAAAAAACCAAGGGAACACGCAAAACACCTAATCAGCCCCCAAATAAGCATCCCTCCCCTCTTCTCTTCGTTCCATGTTTTGTTTTCATTCGGACCCCAAGTTTCGCACGAAAAAATCAACCAACAAGATCAGTTCTTTCAATGCATCCTGTAACTTGAGAAGTGGAATTTCTCGATTCAAGAAAAAGTTTGAATAGTGTGGGGTTGGCAGTTGGCACAACAAAAACCATATCAAAATTTGAGTTGGGTTGTCCTTAAAATTATGTTACAGAGCAAAAAGTTTTAACATTGATCGAAACTCAGACCGTTTCAAATCAAGGAAAAAGGAGCACTCGATTGCTAAAGTTGAATACTTTGTTCTTCTTTATTGGTGTTGATTACTAATCTATTAGTATTGTTGGGTTTACTGTGAAAGAAAATGGTGGGATGCACTGAGGAAAAGGGTTGTAATTACTCAAATGGATCTATTCAAAACTGTAATGGTTTGGAGGAGAAGCTTGACGAGTTCCATTGCCTTCTTCACAAGGCTGATGGTGATCCACTGAGGATTGTTGGTGTTGGGGCAGGAGCAAATAATTATGGACAATATAGAGAGAAGGTCCAAATCAGAATATGGCTGGTTTCGAATGAAAACAGGGAATGAAGAGAAGAGGGGATGCTTATTTGGGGGCCGATTAAGTGTTTTGCGAATTCTCTTGATTTTTTGTGAATGTCTACGTGGCAATATCTAATTGGTTGTTTGTAAAATACATTTTTTAAGGTAGTTCGGACCGGAGCTCTACTCCTACCATTAATATAAGATAACCAGCTAAAGTTGTTGAAGACGATAGGCGTTCTAGTCTTTCTCTCTCAACCATCTGAAGGCGATTGGAAGATGAAAGAGGTTAGTCTTTTTTTCCGCCGCAAGTGGGAGAAAAAAGGTGGAGTTTCTACTTGCTAGGGCAGGAAGAGAGGTACGATGGAGGAGGTTGCTGAGGTGTGGAGTAGGTTACGACTCAATGAGAAAGAGAACAAACTGATTGATGTTCGAGGAGGGAAGGAAGATAGTGTGCAAAAGAAATGAGAACGAATTAGTATGGTGTAGAAAGTTTGTGCGACCAGACGAATCAGTAAAGAAGGAGTGAAATCGACAATGGAGAAGATCTGGAAGGTTGGTAAACCAATGGAATTTGATGAAATAGGAATGAATTGCTTTGTGATCACGTTTGCAAGTGTGAGAGAAATAAATAGAATTCGTGAAGGATGTCCCTAGCTGTTTGATAATTACTCGTTTGTTTTGAATGATTTGAAGGGGAAATTCAAATGAATCAGTCGAATTTTGACTATGAAAACTTATGGATTCAAATGCATAATCTCCCGTTTGGATACATGAATAGAAGGGGGGGATAGAGATTGGAAGTTCTATCGGGGAGGTGATTGAGATTGATGTGGATGATGATGATTTGGCACGGGGACGATGTTTGAGAGTGAAGATTGCTTGTAATTTGAAGGTTCCTTTGGCTAGAGGTAGAACTGTAAACATTGAAGGAGGCCAGATCTGGGTGCCTTTCAGTATCAAAAATTACCTAGACTGGATTTCCGATGTGGTTGCATTATTCATGGTAAGGATGGCTGCTCTGTGGAAGGAAATTCAAATGTGGATCAGTGCGGTACCTGGTTGAGAGCTATTATATCGAACAAACAGCTTCATCCGCTAGAGGAGAGGAAAGGGAAGGGAAATGAAGGTATGGATGGGGAGGAGGCGAGGAGGGATGATAGTAGGGAAAGTAGTGTAAGAGAAGAAGAGGTATTCATTCATTGGAGATAATATAACAGCGTATTTGATTTGATATTATCTTGGTTTTTATTATTTATTTGAAAATTTATTTATTTAAATTAGTTATTTTTTTCTTATCAAAATGAGTCAAATTTTATTATAGATAATTAAGAATATCTCTCAAAAACAAGATCGGCCTTGATTATTTAATTAGATGAGATGAGATGAAAATTAAAAATAAAGAATATAATATTATTGTAAGATTTTTTTTTAATAGTA
Source organism: Platycarya longipes (assembly GCA_036559045.1). Classification (NCBI taxonomy): domain Eukaryota; kingdom Viridiplantae; phylum Streptophyta; class Magnoliopsida; order Fagales; family Juglandaceae; genus Platycarya; species Platycarya longipes. The sequence goes on along the minus strand of CM071803.1, from coordinate 40,202,336 downwards.
ATTTTGTATAAGGACTTGAAAAAGTTGTACAAGAATTTGAAAATGTTAAATTTTTTATTATATTTTATATGAAGATTTAAAAAAGTGTAATGATCAGTTTGAGATACGTTTAAATTTTTGGTTTTATCCTTATAAGCAAACAAAGTAACTTGTGCATGAGAAATATAACCACTTGGATTTCATAACAAAAAATATAAATAACAATGATAATTGGAAAATTATTTATACAATCCTTGTGTGCATATTCACACACTTAAAAAAATAGATAAATCTGAAATCTATATGAAAATACTTAATTTTTAATAATAAAACCCCTTTTTTTTTTAAATAAAGTATGAGAGGTTTGCATACTCATAACCATATCTAATTATCTATCATTACTCAATAATACTTTGAAGATTATTTTATAGCTAATTAATGAAATAATGTCACTTTACTTAAAATATTAAGATTTTTAAATTTAAACTTAACAAGAATCCATTCTTCATCTTTGATTTTGTCATCCTAAGTCACATCTGCTGCTATGTGAAATATTTTTAGGATTTTAACTTGTCATCACTTAAATAAATAATCACTTAAATAAATAATCACTTAAAAATATTACATAAAAAAATATGACCAAAAGTAATGAAATATAAAGAATAGTAAGAATGAAAATTAAATATTTTTAGAAAATTGAAAATGGAAAGAGAAATGTTTAGAATCTCGATAATGGATCTCAATCATTTCTCTCGATATTTTTTTATTATTATTTAGTGATTAAGTAAATATTTTTTATTAATGTTAGAAATTTTATTATTTTTTAAAATGTTTTAAGAGTTTTTTAAAAATATATTAAAAAAATTTAGACTTGTGAGGCTTTAAATTTTTATATAAAAATTTTGAAAAATATAATAATAAAATTTTAAAATATTTAAAATTTTAATTTTCTCTCTCAAAAATAAAGCCTTAATAGCCCAACGAGAAACTCCGGAGACAATTCGGATCCAGTTGCAAGCATGGAAAGCTCACAAGAGTAGCCCAAACCAACCATCAAGTTCAAGATTGGATACGGAAATTTGGTTGGCGCTTTCCGCGCCTGTTCCTCCAAGCCACTGGAACAAAACCATATCGTATTCTCCGTTGTCTTCCTGTCTCTCTGTCCCTCACGCGCACGGACGCACACGCTCTCTTTCTCTCCCTTGTCTTCTGTCATTTTCAAGTTTTAACGAAGGCTTGTTCTTCGCGACAAAACTGAGTTTTTTCCTGGGGACCTGAATCGTTATTGGGGAAAGCCACAGAAATCCCAGTTACCCATTTCGAGTTTGGACCCACCAGATCGAGTCCGGACCCGTTGGTGGGGACAGCATTGAAGCCCATATTGAGATATCCAATGTTCTTAAGATATAACCGGAAAGAATCTTGAGTTGGACTTTGATTTTTTATAATCATGATCATGATCATGTACGAGAACTGGGTGTCGTAGAATTTTAACTGGAAGATGAAATGTTGAGGCGGTGGTTTGGGTTGAGACTCATGGGGAATTGTCATGGTATGGAAGAACAAAAATTACACCAACAACGAAGACTGCAGCAGCAGAAGGAAGAACATCAGCAACTGCAGTTTGTTAAGAGGAATCAAGGTATTCCTTTTTGGTATATCAAATCAACAATTGTTTTCTTTTTGACATATATGGATATAACTAATTTGATTTGATATATTTTCATTTTTATTACATTGTTGGTTTTGTATTTCTTTCCATTTAACTGCAATAATTGATGGTGAGAGAGAGTGTGTGTGTCAAAATGAGTTTGTGTTTGGTACATGGTATTTTGAATCCACTCTAAACTTCCTGCTTTAGGTTAAATTATCCTTAATATGACTGATTTGTAATATTAGTACTTTAGTATATTCTTGATGTATACTTGGGGAAGCAGAACTAGAGGTTTATGCAATTAATCTTTGCATGTTAGTGTTGTTGTCCTTAAAAAAAAATTGATGTAAGCTAGTAAAAACAGTTGTTAATTGATCTAATTTCAAATGTTAAGATTAATACTCCATTCTCATGTAAAATTTCAGTGGAAATAGGACACGAATCAGCTAAGTCTCTGAATATGACAGAAAATAGTGCAAATAGCACTCCCCAGGCTCCCCGAAATGTCAAAGATCTCCGCAAAAGTCCTGGATATAGAAATGTTGATATCTTCACATACGAGGAAATGACATTGGCAACAAAGCATTTCCGTCCAGATCTAATTATTGGCGAGGGTGGGTTTGGTATTGTTTACAAAGGAGTTATTGATGAGAATGTTAGACCAGGGTACAAGACTGTTGAAGTAGCCATTAAGGAGCTTAATCGGGAAGGGTTCCAAGGAGACCGGGAATGGCTGGTATTGGACTTACTTTGTTCTTTCAGTTTATTTATTGCCTTTCACCATGAGGTTTTGCATGGAGAATTTGAATTGTGTATTATTTTTGTTTGAAAACAGAAATAAAAATTATTTCATTTACCAAGACTTAAAGTAGATGGAAGAAGTATCTATGAACGAGAAGGGAATACAATCTCCGTGTATGCAAAAGATAGTATGTAAAGAACAAACGTTACTCCCCCATTAAAATGTTTTTAAACTATGGTGCAAGTCATTTCAACTTTTTAAAGCAGAATTCTTAAAAGGGTGGAGATCTCCTCGCATTTTGTGGATGACAGTTTGGTCCCCATCATAATTTAACTGCTTGTATTCATCATATCCTTGTTTGTTTTGCACAGGCGGAAGTTAACTATTTAGGGCAGCTCCGTCACTCTAATCTCGTGAAGCTCATTGGGTACTGCTGTGAGGATGAGCACAGGCTGTTAGTTTATGAGTACATGGTGAGTGGAAACCTGGAAAGACATCTTTTTCGGAGTAAGTATCCAATGAAATACTTATGACTTCGTCACTTGAGAATTACTGCATAAATTTTTATAAAGATATGTGTCCATAGAGGAAAACTGAGCACTTGTTAAGTATTGCTTCATATTATTTGTTTCTGGCGGCAGGAGTGGGCTCTACTCTAAATTGGTCAAGGAGGATGAAGATTGCATTAGATGCTGCAAAAGGACTTGCTTTTCTTCATGGTGCCGAAAGACCTGTCATTTACCGTGACTTTAAGACGTCAAACATTTTGATGGATGCAGTTAGTATTCTTTTCTTTGATAAATTTGCATTTCTTTTATATAAATGGTGCACGTCTTGTCTTGATTGACATTTGGGAGATTAGGAAGACTAACCTCCTGAGCATGAGCTTGGTGAGAATTCAATTTAACTCGGCTAATCAATCAGCAAAGACAGAAGATGAAAGGACCACATACTGAAGTTATCCTTTACTTGTCATTAAGTTTTTTTCTTCTTTTTTCTTTTTTGGGTGAATAAAAACTACTGTCTATCTTATCAAACAAAGATAAGCATTCATGTGCATGCACATGGTAACAAATGATTTTCCTGAGGAAGTTTCGTTGGCTTACACTGAATAAGTTATAAACAAAAACCTGCAGGATTTTAATGCGAAGCTTTCGGATTTTGGCCTGGCAAAAGATGGGCCAATGGGTGACCAAACGCACGTTTCAACACGAGTGATGGGTACCTATGGATATGCTGCTCCTGAGTATGTAATGACTGGTGAGTTATGTTTTATTAGTAAAGGGAAACCTGCTTAATTATTTTGTCACATGGTAGTTTTTTCTATCTTGTTTTAAGATTCTGAATTTGTCAACATTGTCAGTTAATGAAGATTTGGTATACTCTAGTTATGACTATAGAGTCCTCACATGTTGTAACTGAATTGAATAACTGCCATTAGAAGATTGCATAAACATGTGAGACCTTTACAATTTGTAATCAAGTAGAATCTTCTGATTTCTTTTGTTGCTAAGTTGGGAAGGAATGGTGAGGAAGTATCTTCACAGAGCCAAACATCAAGATATTATATTTCCGCACTTCCTGAACAATTGCCTCCCCTCTCAAATAAGGCATAATGTGGGTACCCTATTTGCAGTAGATATTTGATCATTATACCTATATAAAAAGGCAATTATATGATCATTATTAATTGATAGTTAGAGGATGAAAAGAGTATTTTTCCCCAATGTTAAAGAATTCTAGATTGATAATAGGAACTACTTTATTCATGAGCTAAGTTTTTAATTCTTTAATTAGGTCATTTAACATCTCGAAGCGATGTTTATGGATTTGGGGTGGTACTGCTTGAGCTGCTCGTTGGAAGAACAGCATTGGACAAGAGCAGACCCAGCCGAGAGCACAACTTAGTCGAGTGGGCCCGCCCACTCTTGAACTATAACAAGAAGCTCCTGAGGATCTTAGACCCTAGACTGGAGGGACAGTACTCAGTTAAAACAGCAATGAAGGTGGCGCATTTGGCATACCAATGCCTTAGCCAAAACCCGAAAGGGAGGCCTCTCATGAGCAATGTTGTTGACATCCTCGAAAGTTTGCAGTCAACAGAAAACCACGAGACAATGCTTCAAAGTGGAGGCAGTGGTCTAACCCTTTATGATGTTCCTAGGGATACCCCTGTCACTAAATCAGAGAAGAGACTCCCATCCAGCAGTGAAAGGGAGCACAATGTGCAGCGGAGTAAACCCGGAAAAGGGAGGAGCAAAAGCGAGCCTCCCACTGATTGTAATCTTTATAGCCCTTCTCCAGATTTTCGATGAGAAATTAACCTCTTCCAGAAGTTGAACTTTCACCAAATATGGACTTGGAAGTTGAACTTGTAAAGGATATAGCAGCTGGTGTGTCCATTTTGTGTTTTGAGCTTATCATTCTTGTCCCTTTAAGGAAATTGTAGAGTTCTTGATTGTTCTAGTTTATGTATTATCTGGGAGAAAAGTCAAACCCTTTTGAAATTATTACTGATGCATACATTTGGTGTTCTGAGATGATCATCCTTGCCCTTTTATCTCATTCAATTTTCTCAGAGCTATCTGGTTAAAAGTCGTGCCCTCTTTATATGATACCTTACCCATCTCATTTCAAGTTTCAACAATGGTCCATCACCAATTACCATAATGAAATTTATCTGACCGATGAACTTCCACACAAACTCCCACTAGAAAGTGATGGAATTAGCTCGCCACTGTTCTTGCTTGTGGCTTCATTTGAATGTCCAATTAATGCAAAGCACATGTCTAGCGAACAACCTATGTAAATCACCTATAATGTTTTCTATTGCAAATGATTTTCCCATGTTTTTTCCTTCGTTCTTCTCAGAGGTTAGATATTTTCACTTTTCTAGGCCAAAGAATGCATGTCTTATTTTCTTACTCACCAAATAGTCTCATCACAGATATAGGTTAGTCAGAGATTGACTTTTATATTTTACGTTTGGATAATTAATTTCATCTCATTAAAGAGCGGGGCGTAACCCATTAGACAGGTAATAACTGAAAACAAATGATTTGTCATTACAGAATGATGGCATTGCACACAAGCATGTTTTGGTCTTCAGAAAAGTAATCATTTCAACCATGATTGGGGGACAACCACACTACATTCCTTCGCCACAATTCTACAAAATTCACAACTTTTGCAGCACGTAGACAATGATTTCCTACTCAGAATTTGTGCATATCCTATGTGACAATCACGAGCATTTTCCTACAGAAGCAGAACTTCCATCATTAGTCACTTGGAGTATATCACTCTAGCATTGTGCACTGCCATGAATACCACTCAATAGATCTTTAGGTTCGCAAACTTGGACGACACGGCAAAGAAACCACATTTGCAATTAAAGTCAGTAGGCAAAACAAAAGTGTAAAACATTCCAACAATAAATTGGAACAGGTAATAAATCACATGATATCAACAAAATTATGCCCCTTTTTGCCTAGACATAGAGTCAGAGGTTAAGGGCTATTTTGGGTAGCTAAGTATTATCATAATACATTATCATAATACTCCACTATTATTCATTATTTTATTATTACTTTTCACCTACTTTCCATTATTATTCAATATTTTATCAGTCTTTTTATTACTTTTTCACTACCATTCACAAAATATCTGAGATCATCTTACTACTCAAAAGCAACCTAAGGCTTTGTTTGTTTTTTATAATCATCTCATCTCATCTCAAATTCATCATTACACTTTTTCAAATTTTTATAGAAAATAATCTAAACAATTCAACATTTTCAACTCCCAAAACAACTTTTTCAAATCCCAAAACAAAACTATTATTAAAAAAATATTTTAATAATATTTTATTCTTTTTTAACTTTTATTTCATCTCATTTATGAAAACAAACCAAGCCTAAATCAACAAAACTTATGTTGTACACATTCAATCACGAATTCGTATAAAGTGAATTATATACCTAATACCAACCATTGGCCCATTTCTATTTCTCAAAGAGGGAGAGGATTAGTTTTTCAGGGTATGGCTCTATGCCTGCACGGTTTTTTTTCACATAAATTACCTACTACTGGAAAAAATCAGTAAATGCAAGTTTTATGCCAAATGTGGATGTATAAGTCGTTAAGAGTAGTTTACCCCATATATGATGCAATTTCATTGCAAGTTGAGTTACAGTTCTTCTCTCCAAGGGATTAGAAAATTCCATGTTCATAGCCTCCTGCATCGCAGACAAGAATTCCCGCCTTGCTTTTGTAGAAAGAACAAGATAATTCGGTCCATGAATAATGCTCAAGTCCACAACCTAAATGAAAAACAAAGAAACAAGGACAAGAAACTACTCCCATTAGTTTATTCCAGATAATTTACCATATTAATGTTTAGAAACTGCAATAAGTGGCATCATAATAATGCATGAAGTTTCATTGGTGCAGTCAGAACTCAATTGATTTTCATTGCTGTACTTATATGGTGCATTGGAGTAAACAATACCACTCAAAGGGCTTGGTTTGTACTTAAGGAGCCCTAATGAAAACGTTGCCATCATAATCTCCAATCAGAGCATAACTATTGAAACTGGGAAAGGAAGCCATTAAAACCACGTTTTTAATGGCTACAAGTCCCAGCACAATTGGTGGGGGAGTTTAGTTCGGCCCATAAATGACATGGTATAGAAATCCAGCACCACATTATTATTAAATAGATCCGTAATCAATGTGTATAAGAACTTGCCTGCTGCAACCAAGGGATAGTGGAGTTCATGCATCTTTGTTCCAGTAGATACGATGCCAAAGTTCTGAGAACATCAGTGACAGTCTTGGGTGACAGACTTTCCAGAACAGGACCAGTTCTATCAAGTAGCTCAACCATTATAAGTTCATCACGGGAAAGAAGAGCTTCCATATATGCAGAGTCTAGATCCCCTTCACATAGGAAACCTTGCACACATTTCCAAAGGTTATTCTGACTTTCAAAACCATTTTGCCTGACATTTGCGCTAGAGCCTGAGGCAAAAATAGCATTAGCATTTTTTATTTGACCACACCCAACATTTTGCATTACCTGACCAGAACATTTCTGCATGTCTCTCCCTCTAGGATTTCCATCATTCTTTACCTTAGTATTTGTCCACATATCCTTGGACCTGAACCTAGCAACTGCACTTGCCTCCTGAACATCATTACTCTTTGCAGACAACAATGAAGTCTGTCTATTGTGAATATCAACAGAAGGCCGTGGAGTGCAAGTAGAGATTCGGGGCGAATGCACACTTTGACTCTGCTTCACAAATTTGGAGCTTGCTAAATCAGAATATTTCCCTCCATGCACAAGATCCTGTGCAAGTCTATCTACAACGTGTTCTAAACCTACCACCCTTGATTGAATCGAGGTCAAGCTATCCATTATGCCAGTTGTAAACACCTGCAATGGGATTACTACGTAAGACAACTAAAAGAACAACTAAAAACCAAGGATTCAGGAATCCCAGAAATTGACTAGTTGTTTTTAGTTAATTGTACATGTTCATAGTAAGAACATTCAAATTGGACTACAGAAAGTAAAAAGTCTGTATTTTATGCTCATTATGGATTGAACAGTGGTCAAAGTACATAATGTTCACTTCGTATCTTATTGAGGAGCTCTTAACCAACAGTTAAGGTCCACATTTAAATGAAAATCCAAGAATCTTACACTATTTTACCTGTAAGAGATCCATTAGGTTTGACTGTTTGTTTTCAATCTCCAAAAGCTGTTTTCGAATGCAAACCATTTCATTTGCCATTTGTGAGCAAAATCCATGAGCAGTTTGAGAACAAGACTCTGTAACAGTAGAATCAAGACTTCTTCGATCTTGCATCTTTGATGAATACATCGGTTCATCAATAATTTCTTCGGCTGCAAACCGTTGAGTTCTTCGAATTGGCTTTACTGAGCCACCCTCCTCAAGACCGTCATGAGAAACTGTCACAAACTTGGTCTCAAAGTTATCAGTAGTAAGATTACTCACAGAAGAACACTCTTGTTTGTCATCCATTGGCACATATTCATACCCAATATCCTGTGGGTTTGTAACATCAGTGCTCATTCTTTCTAATGTCTTGGTAACAGAACTACCCTCTGATTCTTCGATATGAGATTCTGTTAAAGAAGCATTATGAATTTTTGGAACTGCAATTTCAATATGCCAATCATCTCCTTTAGGAAGTTTAGTTTCCCCATAAGTTTGACATGCTTTTCTGCTAGACAGAGGATTCATGCCCTTATTTGAGCTTCTACCAGTTTTCTTGAGGTTGACATCCTTCCATCCAGATTCACAGGTGCTGGTGATATCACTGTAGTCACCTCCATAGAAATTTTCTGTAAAAATTATATGATGAAGATATGGTATCAAAGGAAGCAAGGGAGAATGTAAACACATGCCCACATCATAATTCCAAGAACTTGTTTGGTTGAACAAATTAAAGATTCAGTGTGATGGAGTCCAGCAAGAGCACAAAACAAAAGATCTCAACTTCTGTCCACAGATTGACTAGAGAATATACGACCAAGACTTGCCTGACCAACCGAATAAAGGTCAAGTTCACTCAGATAATTGAAACTTGAACAAAATTGCAAAGAAATGCATTGACATGAGTGGGTACACTTTGAACTTGTACCAATTCATTAATAAAGAGACATGTTGCACGCAAAACATAATCTTGGCAAATGCAAAGCATTTACTCACTTCAAGTGACGTTTGATGATGCAAAACCATCATGCATCAGTCTTTGCAAGCTCAATCCTTCTCAATCATCAAAAATCAGATGAAACATATCAAACATCACATTTATACGTGCTTGTGTTTAATTGTCCAAATTTCTCAATCCAAATCAATGACCTGAGGTACATATTTTATCTTGTGCATAGCATGTATAAATTGTCCCTAATTCTGAACTTTCACTTCTTGAATTAGTCCCTTAAATTGTCTAAGCTCAATCTTATGGCCATACTGTACTCGAAATACAGTAACTTGTCCCAATACGATGCTTTTAGTTTCTGATTCTTCTTAATCAAATTTTCATGTCTTAAAAAAAATGAACAAACTCAGAAAATCTATGAGCAAAACAATGCAATGAACCAAAACTATACGATCGGCCTTAAAAAGGAAACACCAAGCATAAAACCTATCTGGACAAACATGCCAAATCAATGGATATCAACCACTAAACCTTTTATGGAAGATCCAGCCTCCGAGGGTTCAGGAGTGTCTGGCCCTGGAAGACCTCTCCAGTACTGCAGGGCCTGCAGAACTGCATCCCTAACAGGTTTAACCTGCAAGAAGCACATATAGTACAATCTAAAATGCAGTTAACCCTTTGTAAGAAAAGAAACTTCTCCAAGTCAGACTGCAAGTAACACAAACCTTATCAAAACGGCAAGTATCAAGAGAGCGGATGGAGGAAGACCTAAAGGATCCCAAGAAGGATCCACCGGTTGCAGCAATGTCCCCTAATGCTATAGACGCAGCTTTACGTGTCATCCAGTCACTGTTTTTAAGAGCTTCTTGGATGCCAGACATTGCACCTGATAGAATATTTTGTGTGGGAGCACCGCCAACCTGAAGGAGAAATTGCAAAATTTATTTTTCTTTAAATTGAAAGTGGAAAGAAATAGTGATTAAAATTATATAATTTTAAATACCAATCCTAAACATCATGGATAAATTTGGGATTACTATTCCAATCACTTCAACCCCTTAAAAGGCCAGATACACCAGAGCTGCTTTATCTACAATGATGAAATACAAAGAAAGAAAGAAATCCTCAATTGTAAGGTTCCCCATACTATATATCTTGCCAGACCCACCCTTCTACAATCTCTGGCCAGAGATACAATACAGAACCCTAGAAACCTCTCCCCAACCCACATTTATCTTATGCCAAGTACCACACCCATAAAGTCTCCTTAAAGAGTCTAAGGGCACTAAATCTGAGTTTCCTCATATCTTATTCAAAATAGAGTCTCCATAAATTATTTCCTGCCTCACCACATCATCACCAGCTTGGTTTGAAGTTAATAAATTTTCACACCCCAGCCCACCATATTGTAGAGTACCAAATTCATATCAGTTCACAAATGAAACATAAATTCCTCACATTCTTCTCCATAAAAATTCCTGCTGGAACTTCTCTATGCAGTTTGATATATTAGTTGAGATGGTGAATAACAATAGAAAATAAGTGGGGGAGCTAGAGAGTGTAATATTGATAAGAATATGACTACCATCTGCAGACAATAAAGTTTCTTCAAACCTGCCGACCCAAATGCATAACATGTAAATTCATAGGTAAAGAACCCACTTCACAGCACAAAAGACTGTCCAGATCCTTCACACCACCAACTTCACCTATAGGAAGTTATTCTTTGCCAAATATGTCAAAACTCAAAACCCAAAAAAACTTGTAAAGCAAGGCGCTATGTCTGTTAATATATCTGCAAACCAGCCCACATAATTAAAGATTATAAATTTTAAGCTCGCTTGGAATTCATATATTTAAAGAACCAGAACCTCCAAGACACGAACAACTTGACAAGAGATGTATAAAATATATAACGATAAGGAATGCAGAAATTTATGTAAATTGAATTTCATTGATACAAATACACAAAAGTACATAAATTTGACTGTTGCTTCAAATTTTTTCGTCCCCATAGTAATTCAAATTTATAGTTTTCTTCTATTGCTGAATGGTCATCTACCATTCATGTCATCTCTTGTTTTTGGCAATTGGAAGTACTATAGACTTGCACATAGCATACCCTAAACAAAGAATGAAATAGTTTTAGCCCTAAAACATCAGTGTATAATTTATGGCCTTGGGCAAAGATATAGTGACAAAATATTGAATTCAGGATGGTCCAAAATCATAATTCATAAACAAAAATCAATTGAAAATAGAAGCAAATCAAGTTATGTGGAACAGTTCAAAACTGACCTGAATAATACTTCTATTTAACTCAATCACTGCTGGTTTAGCCATAAATTGTGGATTCTTTAGAAATTTTGTGGTCCGAGTCAACATCTTCTGCAAAAGTGAGATGGGCGGATCATGCGTGTTATCAATGATCCTCGCCAAACACAATGCCGAACCTGATTGAACCTGCCTGTTCTGTTCACCCAAAGCTTCAAAAAGCGGTTTCACTAACACAACAAAGACACCGTCAGTCTCACCCCCACGATTACTCAATTTCGAAGCCAATACACCAACTGTTTCCACACATGCATCCCTCACAACTGAGTCTGGATCCTTGAGCCGCTTAACAATGCTAGCAACCATCTTACCAAGATGCGGCCAGACAAGACCTTCATGAACTCTTGCTAATGTACCCATCAGTCGAATACATTCCTTTCTCACTGCACTCTTTTGCTCCGAATCAGTATCCAATATACATGAAAGAAATGGTGCAATTCTATCTTGGGTTAAACATTCAGCAGTTTTCTCAAGCTCGTCAACCCCTATCTGGTAGGTATCTCTATCTGCAAGCTTGTTTAGTGCAAGAACCACTTTATGTTTTAGCTCAAAAATCACCTGTTGCACATTCAACCTAGTGGGTCCTCGCGCTTTCAGTTGCTGAAGTGTCTTCATCTTGATATGTAAATCGAGACCTAAGCGCTAAAGATGCATAGATTGTGCTTTCAAAACTTCAATTGTAGAGGGATCAAAATATCAGAGAAAGCCAGACTTAAACCATCAATCCTTGGTACTAGGAACAATTTGTAGAATACGACCAACATTTTGTGCTCCACCTATACCAAAGCCCTATGTTGTCACAAAAAAAAAAGGCGAGGTCATGGAAAGCAAACCAGAAATTATACATTCACAAATGTAGCAAAATAAAGTAACTTTCTCGAGGAAAAAAAAAACTAGAACAGAAGTTAAGATAGTAAATTGGAGATCTAAAAGCCAAAAGGCTTAGTCTTAGAGTTATTAGGAACTTAGCAAAAGCATTTTTGAATCAGTAGGAACGTAGCAAAAGCATGAGGATTCATTGAATTCAAAAACTTACCCTTTCCTTTTTCAATCTTTTCCTAATAAATACAGATGATCGACGAAATGATGAAGGAAAGGAAAAAACATTTTCATTAAACCAATTCATGCTGACCATACGTGAGGTGATATTCAGAAAAATAGGGGGGAAATCTAAGTATAAAACAATGCAAAAACCCAAATCATTCATAAATCCACATAAAATAAAAACAAAATTTCACTTAAGTTTGATCACATTTCCCTCAGTTTTCTCGGCAAAACCAAACAGAGCCAGAAATGGAAAAAGAAAATAGAAAAGAAATGTGAAAATAGCTTAAACAGAAGCAACCGTACCAGAGAGAGAGAGAGAGAGAGAGAGAAGGAAATAAGACGAAAATGAAATAGAATTTGCAGTTCTGGTTGTGATTCAGGGATGAAATTAAAGCAAGAATTCGGAGACAAAAATTTCAAAAATATAATGATAAACTAATGGGAAGGAAACGAATCTCCGTACCTTTTCCGCAGAGCTCAATAGCAGAGAGAGAGAAAGAGAGTGAGTGAGACACAGTTCGAGACAACACAATACTCCTCCTTTAAGCATTCAAACTCTCTCACGGAGACAGAGACTCTTTTTCGCGCTTTCTTCTGGGTTTCGAATTTGGGGGAGCGTGTATGCACGTGAGGACCACTTCCCTTGTAATGTTAGATTATCGCCACGTGGTTTTCTTATGGTGTTCTCAACCTTCGATTTTTTTTTTTTTTTTTTTTTTTTATGATTCCTGGCCCCGATAGAGTTTCGAAAATTTTTAAATTTTGACTGGATAAATATTATTTGATTTGGATCAATTACTATCACATAAACTTTTTTTAAAAGAAATCTACTATTCTAAATTTCTAATCTTTGTTTTAAATCTTAATATTTTAAAATTCTATAAGTAGTAAAATAGATTTTAAACTGTTTTATTGAACTTTGAAAAATATAGAAAAAAAAAACTTTGAATAAAAATTTTGTAAAGTTAAAAAATTATTTGAGCATAATTTTTTAAAATTATTATTATTTTGAAGATAGTAGAAATTATATTGATTTTTATGTTTTATTTTGAAATTTATAAAAAATGTATTTGTATTTAGATAATTATTAGATGAAAAAACAGAAGATTTTAAATTGAAAATTGTTGTATTTGAACTATGTTTCCTAATGAAATCGTGAGAATTTTAATAATTGGCATAATTTGTTTTTACAGATAAAATAAGATGAGGTAAAATAAGATAAAAATTAAATAAAATATTATTATAATATCTATTTCTAATATTAATTTGCTTTAGGATTTGAAATTTTTAAATTTTTTATTTTATTTTATATGAAAATTTCATAAAGTAATAGTGATAAGACGAGTATTTATGAAAACAAATCAGGCCTTAATATCTATCTTTATAAATGCTTTTGTTCTCTTTCCACTGTATTTATTATTGTGAAATTCATTTTATATTTATCTCATTTGGCCTCGTTTGCTTATAAGACAAACTTGTTTTCTTCTCATTTTATCTCATTTAATCATTATACATTTTTTAAATCTCAATACAAAATAATATAAACAATTTAACTTTTTCAAATCCCAATACAAAAATCATATTAAAAAAATAAATTATAACAATATTTTATTTAACTTTTCACTTTAATCTCAACTTATTTCAAGTTATTTCATTTTATCTCAATCTCATTTCTGAAAACAAACTAGACCATTTTAACATTTTCCAAAGAGTTTAAAATTTATTGATGTCATTCGGTCCGATCCAAATCTAGGGAATTTCTTCCCCTAGATCAGATCAAGTATGACTCTTTAATTAAAATATATATATACATATATAGTATATAAGTACTAATATATAAATTATTAGTAATAATGTATAATTATAATATATAAGTACTAATATATATAAGCACTAATGTATAACTATAATATATAAATTTATAATATTAATATATAAGTACTAATATATAATATATAATTTTAATATATTAATATATTATAAGCCTTGTAGTATAAAATAAATTATAATATATATGTCTAGATCCTTTGGACCAGACCGAATCAAATTGGACCAAATTCAATTCGGTCCTGAGTGAGAAAAATAACGGACTAAATAAGATCAATCCATTGCTTTCTCAGGCCGTTTACACCCCTAATTAACACAAAAATGAAATAAAAGTGTTACTCATGCATACCGTCGTTTAATAAAAATGAAAAACGGTGTTTCCAACACTTAACCAACCATGATCTGTTCGTAATTATCATTCAGACTCGTTTTCTTTCTTTGTTTTTTGTTTTTTTGGGTTTTGAAAAGGCCATGACAAAGACGGCAACGGTTCCAACTTCCAAGTCTCGAGTCCAACAATGGAGCAACATCATACAAAACAAAAACAAGAATTTTTTTTTATAACTAATAAAAGATTTCATTAAAAGATTTAAAACAAAAACAAGAATTTAAGGAGCTAAGTGATCTCGTTCAGTAGCTTTTAAAATAGATCAAGACTTTCCTCACTTTAAGTCAATGGCAAACGTTAGTTTAGGGAGCCTGCAGTACCCGACCGCGGTATTCGCCCAATGCCCAAATAGGAAAAATGTTCCGGTAGGCGGCATAGGTGATCATACAATTCCTGTTGAAGACCCCCATGATTTCCTGTGATAAGAAAGGTATAAAAGTGGTATTAGACGGGAACTTGGCACCCGAAAATATATGTATGTTTTCACTAGCATTTGATTTTATCCATCCAAATAATCCAAAACAATTAAACTTCGCTATATGGAATACATTATTGAGTTACCTCTTGAGGAAAGTCTCCATTCTCCATTTGAGAATTTATCAAAACCCTAGCTGCACGGTGCAGTGGTGTTGGGTCTCTCTCATCCTGGTACAAAACAATTTCACAAGGAATTCCAAGTTGATGGAAGCCAATAATTCTTACATGGAGTTATAAATAGGTTGAAGAAGTTGAATGATTCCGTACAATAAATTGAGAACAGCCATTAAATCACAAGTTGTCTAATTCTATGTCAATATAGAAAAAGGTGATGATGTAAAATGAGATGGATGGATACCTGTCCAGCATCTATAAGTGCCAACATAGCCCATCCGGTATTTACAACATGAGACCGATTGCCCTCTAAATTCGTATATACCTGCAAAAGAAAAGCACTTAGAATAATGGTGGATATGAAGTAGAAAGAAATATGAGCATCAAACATCAACTTTAGCTCTGACCCAAGAATAGGGGGATTTTATGCAGATTCAACTTGTAGAGAACAATTTCAATCAAGTTAAAGTCCATATTCCACAATTTGAAAAAGAAAAACGTATTTTATATAACGTCTTCAAATTTGGTTAACAACTTGTTCTCTTTCATCTTGAAAGGCTTAAATAGGTGGAACCATTCAGTTAACTTTATTTACTTATTCTTTTGCCCTAAGATGATATCTTCATTTTAAATCCAGAAATTTGTTTAACTTACAGTTGTTTTACACACTCCAGAGAAACCTTTACTAGTTAAAAATCGAAGTTGAAAGAATTCAAGATCAAGAAATTCAAAGTCATGCATGGCTTTCACAAGAAAAGTTATTTGATGTAGCCATAAACTTAACCTTGTTTTGACATGAGAGATAACTCTCTCCCCAGCCACCCGAAGGAAGCTGCTTAGACAGTAGAAAATCACAAGCTTTACGAATGCTGGAGCAATTATTGAAGCTTTTTCCAGCAGCTATCAGCCCTTTCACTCCAAACCATGTACCATAGGTGAAGCAAACACCCCAAGAACCATACCTGCACAGATAATAGAATTATGTACCCGATAAAGTAAATAACAGAAGCATGGGATGAGATCTTTAGCAGGGTTGGAATTGCATGGGTGGGGGCCTAGGAGGGTGGTGAATCTCCTAGCTTGTTGGAGAGGTCCACATGGTAGTCCCCAAATTAGTGCAGTGTGAAAAATGACAACTCTCTATCTTATGTGGTGCACATTTGGCTTGGAAGGAATGGTCAAAGTTTTGAAGATTCCTCTTTGGATGAACTTTTTTTATTAGCGTTTGGATGAACTTAGATGTTTCTATTATCATGCTTTATTTTGTTTGGTCTCTGCTATTGTTTTCACTCGGGATAGTTTTTTCATGATTTTTTGTATCTACATCAAGCTCCTAATTTGTAATTAGTTGTTCTCAGTTGCATACTCCTTGTATACTTGGCCTATGCCTCGTTACTTGCTTCAGATTTTTTTTTTTTTAAGAAAATCTTGCATACATTGAAAGCAAATCCATATTTCTACTTGAAGATTGTGTGCATTGAAAGCAATCTCAAAGCTGATAAACCAAACGAGAATTAAGACAAAGGCTATGGATTAATAGATGTGGGAGCAAACCATGAACCATCTGATGCTTGTATCTTTTCAAGGAACGTAACAGCTTTTTTGATACACAGTTCAATTTCTTCTTGCCGATGCTTGGGATATGATTTCTTAAATGATACCAAAGCCTGAATTGCTGCTGAGGTACACTCCACATATCTAAACAGCCATTGAAGTCATTAATGATCGTAAAATTTAGCTTAACGAGGGTATATAACAACTAATATAAGTCAAGGCACGGAGATCTTACGGATAATCAATTACAATGTCCCCAAAGGTCTCTGCAGGGTTGATCAACTGACAATACAAAGAAACAATGGAATAGGCTCATGTTTCCATGGTCTAAAGCTTGGTTAATGATAAGCACATATTTGTTGCAATGTATTCTACAAAATGACTAATAAGGTAAACAAATGACACTTTACTTTCATAGACAATTGTGTCTGGCATCTCTCACAAAAGTCATAAACTCAATAACAAATGCAAAAAAAGAAAGACGGAGAAAAACAGGTGGATCATGGGAAAAAGTAAATACTTTCACCTCTAGAAGGTAGACATTTTCTGAAACACTTCCAGAAATAAAGCAACACATTTTAAATGAAAAGGAGGGAGTACAAGACTCCTCCATGAAGCCACTCGACAGTGAAGCACAAAATTGACCGTAATTCACAATTGTCCACCAGGAAGGGTTGTGAAGTATGAACTTATCTAATTTCACATGATGTTCCAGCTCTCAAGACTTGAAACCATGCAAATGCACTTGAAAGCTTGAGACTTGGACACAAAAGGGGGAAAATTTGGATAAGCATTAACTTGAGTTTTTTTACCCTGATATATATATATATACACGCTATGAAATATTCAACAACCACCTAGTGTTTGAAAATAAGATGTAATTTAACATTATCATGCTTGAAAAAAATGGAGAAGATGGCAGAAAACAGGGATCTTAGTCAAGCACATTATTGTGGAAGTGGCAGAGAAGATTTCCAAGAACCCAAAAAAGTAGATGAAATGAATATAGGCCAAAGGATGTCAACATGACGACGACCACAACTTCTAGATGTGTAAGAAGAACAAAATGAAGGCCTTTCAGGTATTGCTTACAGTAAACTGCTTAAGGGGACATCTGAAGGCAAACTTGTTATAGGGCACATTCCCTGAATGGAGTAAAATACAGTACTGTACAATAAGGAAACTGAAACTTTACTAAACAACAGTAAAAGTAGGCTACCTCTAACCAACTATAGGATCTTGTGAGCTCATATGTCGCAAAGCCACCATCTGCATTCTGTGTTGTTATTAGAAAAAAAAGTCTATCAGAAATTATCTCTAACACAATGATTGACACTGTCACAGATGGAAACAAGTAGTATTAAAATTTGCAAACCAGAGTAATAATATTAATTTTTTTAATCGAAATTGCAAACTGGTGTAATTGTCTCGTTAGATTATCAGGACCCAAATTACCTGCAATGAGAGAATGACGTTTACAGCATCATAAAATTGCTTTGCATCTAATGGTTCACCAACAATGTCTGGGGAGATTTTAGATAATAAAAGAGCAGCCTGAAATATAAAAAGAAATAAAAAGTTATAAACAAATATGTAAACTGCATAGTTTTGAGTTCAATAGACTATTACTTTCAATCCTTCTGCCGTGCAGTCTGAGATGGGCCATCCATGATCAGCTGATGAGAAAGGCCAAGCACCTTTGGAAATATGGCGATACCAAAAATCAAGATCACCCGGACAATCTTCTAGAACCTTCAAACCAGAGAATAACCAAGCAACAAAGAAGGGGAAGACTTGAGTTACTGACAGTTCTTAGAAGCCCATAGCAACAAGAAGAAACAATTCAACAAATGAAGAAAAAGGAATTACCTGCGATTTTTTTATGTACATATGTGCTTTTTTAAGAGTTTTACCATACTCTTCAAAAAGGTTGGTTGAGATAATTGCTTGAACAGCAAAAGCAGTATCCCACAATTGACTTCCATTATAACCCTGCAACAAAGTCATCGTGTCTGTTTTAGCCTCATCATGCACTATCATTTGGATTTTTTCTATCAGCTGAGTCAAATACAAGGCATTCAAATCTTAACTTCAGAGCAATTAAAAATTTTGTGTGAGGGCACAATATGGACCTGCATTTTCATGCCATCTTCAGCAATCCAAAAATAGTCATATAGTCTTGGAAGATGCATCTTAAAAGCCTCTGAATTTGGATCTTCCACCCAACAACAGAGCATATTTAACACCTGTAAATCAGAGAAGCCTTGAACTATGCCTCTCAAAATGAAATAAGCAAGAGAAGAAAGAAACTCAATGGGTAGAGTGTACCGACCAATAACACCACAATCATGGGAGAATTAGAAAAACAGGGGACAGCGTAGAGTCATCCATAATAGGACTGGAGGGTATTGATCAAGGCATTAAAAGAATTCAAATGATCAAATTAATTAGAACCAACAGAATCGGTATAATTTCTCAATAGCAATTGTCTCTTCATAGTTTCTAGCTTTCTTTATGAGTATAGTTGCTAGATAACTACCAGCAGTTACAGCACTAAACTCACCCTCCTGTTTAACAGATAGAAAGTTCAATGCGAAAAGAGTGCTCTCAAGGCAAAATACCTTATTTACAGGTCCTATGCAAATATAACGAGTATTCTCATCTTCGTAGTGTATGTGCTCCATCGTGGTGCAAAGAGCCTTTTCTCTCAATTTTTTTCCCGGCCAGTGCGATAAAACTGGTTCCACAAGCTTGTGAAGAGATGCCCAGAGTATATCCTGCACCAGCGGATGTGGGTAGTACAAATCTTCCTGGAGGAAGGAAAAAAGGCAATGCATCCTTTTGTCAGCATAGCACTATCAAAATGAAATTATATATTGGTAGCTGTTAATACCAGCAAAATTAGCTACATGTGTTTTTTATTTTCCTTTGCATTTTGTTAGAACCAAAGCATGAAGTCTCCGCTGTATCTAATTTGCTTGGTGTTCTGGATATCCAAAACCATAAAACTTAGGTCATTGCAGTACCTGAAATCTGTGACAATAACACTGGATACAGAACCTCAATTTTAACATAGTAGTTCTCATGGTACAAAGAAAAGGACCACCAAAGATATTAAATGATCATTGAGTCAATGATTTTCAAAATCACTGGCAATTTTATGAACAGAATGTTCAAGACTTTAGTATCAACAGCATTGCACCATCTTACGTGAAAGTGAAAAGGAATGGTGTATAACACGTCCATTTACTCCTAATATTTTGCTCCTCTTAACTTCAAGTACCAAAAAGATGCAAAAAAGGTACATAAAAATGAAAGGTGTGAAATTTTATTGATTCAACATGTTAAAGTACCAATTGTTCTAAAAGCTTAAACTTAAAGAGAGAAGATAAATTTAATCATTTAATTAATATTTTAATGCTTCAGTCATAAAAGGGATTGAACACGTGGGATATATAATTGAATAGGTGTCATAATAGAATCCAAATACAGTCATAAAAGGTATCAGCTTAGTTCCTCTGAGCTGATACCATAATAAACCACTCATTATCCTAAAACCTTCATAATTGGTTATTAAACACATCAAAATTTAGGCTTTCATTCTGTTAGCAAGCAGTATTAGCTTCATTTCAAAGATAGAATTGCTATGGCACCCATAGTCAAAAATTCAGGCTCCATTGGAGAATCACAATAGGATTAGGATTGAAATTGAAAAATGTCTATAGGGTTTTTTATTTTGATAAGTAGAAAAAAAATGTCTATAGTATTAGCTTCAATTCAGAATTTGATGCTGTTCTATAAGGACTTATCAAGGAACATAAAATTGAAAATGTCTTGTCTTTCGTTAAAGATTTTTCCCATTTTTCTCAATGAGAGTTGAAGAGCAGAATCCAAAGAAATGACAAGTTTGGGTTTGAGAAGACCAACACAACAATTTGACCAACCTTTGCACATAGATTGCGTGCTTGATTCCAATCTATTTCATGATATGGAACAGTATAAAGCTCCTTCCTCAAGGACAAAACGGTTGGAGTGATTGGACCAACAAATCTCTTCCCATATAGGTAAGACATTGGCAAATAGACCATCCTACAGTGACACCACATCCTTCCTGCAGAGGGTAAAGAACATTAATTGCCTCCCTTTCACATAAATTGGTGCAACATATTAAAAAGTTTATATATGGCACTCATAAACCAAGTTCACATTAGAAATTTGTACGCAATAGAATCACCGAATGATGCAAAAGCAAATGATGACCATATAGGTTAAGGACAGTCACATATATTCTGTGACAAATCAGAAAGTGCGTGTCTTATCACTAAGAATTTTTTAAAACAGAATCCAGAATTCAAAAAGGCAAAAGAGAGAGAATCAATCAATAGATCATTCATAGACATTGTTCACTTCAAAATTATCATTTTCATTGCTCAATTCACTTGATAAATTCTCATGATTTTCATAACTACCAAACACTGGCCATCATCATCATTCTTGCAATATCATTAAAATATAGTCAAGGACATTTTCTTTACAGCCATTAAATTTTTTATTTTATTTTTTATGACAGGGGAACCACCCCATGGTAGAACCCTAAGGACTCCCCATGGAACCTAAACCCCAGGGAGACTAGCACAACAAACAGCCATTAAACTTACTCGACTCCAAATGAAAATTTCAAATATGAACCTGAGCATCAACAATACATCAAATTAATGATGATCCAAACATTCATACCTTAATCAGCGTGACTTTCAGAAGTAAAACTCTAGTAATCAAAAGTTGGTTGGAGAGAAGTGTAGGACCCACTTGTTTTCTTTGATCAATGTAGTAAAATTATGTTGCAACTACATGCAGCCTGAAAAAAGGGAACATACCTGGATGTAGAGGAAGCATGTAAGGAAGAAGCCAAATCTCAGGGGGAAGGGGATTATTGCCAGACCATTCAAATGCTCCAAGCACCTATTAACAAGGCTACAGGTATTAAACTAAATGCCCCAGAGTTCCAGCAAACATCAAGTCTACTGTTTAAACTAATGGGATAAAGGACTAAGATCTCAACTGAAAGCCACATCTTTCCCCATGATGTTATTGCAGTAGCACCACCATGGTCCAGAATCCATTTACGTCCTCTCTCAATCGTTCCTTCCCCATCATTAGGTCCTTCACCAAGCAACCTTAATGCAACATAGTTTAAGACAGTGCCAAACATGGTACTTGGTCCCTCAATGTGTAATCCCCACCCACCATCTCTGTTCTGCAAATACATAAATTTATATTAAGAAATTTGTTAACCTAAGTGCAAGACTCTATAAAAGGAAACAATCGAACAAAACAGAAAATAAGTAATAAACTGCTTACAAAATATAGCAAAAAGGTATGATAAGCTGTACTTTAACACTGTAGAAATGATCCTTACCTGATGATTGTAGAGGTAACGACACATTTCCTTTTTATGTTCTGCAGATAAAACTGCATTTAGCGCTCCAGTGATGGACAGAGTGATTACCTGATCCATTAAATGAGTAGAAAATATGTCAAGACTAACATGATCATCATGTGTCTCCTATAACAAATTGTAAAAAGAATGTGTAGTACGAAAAGCCCCTCACAAATTTCCTGAAAGCAAATCCAATTATAATTGATAATTGTACAACTAACTGGCCATTTAATTTATAAGATGGCCAAAATAGTTTCCACGACAAACAAGGAACCACTAGCAAGATTAGCACTTACCAAGCCAGGCATAAGAAACATTGGACCACCATAGTCACCTGGCCAATGTCCATCGTGGGCTTGGATTGTTGAATGGAAACTTACAGCCCTTCTTAATGTCCTTGTCACCATCTCCTCCGTAATATCTTCTATTTCTTTTACTTTGACTTGGGGTAGAATGGCACCATGTGGGTTCTCTTTGGCAAGCTATATTTTAGGAAGGAAAGAGGCCCAAATTAAAATTAAACAATAAATTAAAAAATCAATAAATGACTTTTCATGTCATGCTGCTATCTGATTCAGCTGATAGCTGTCTGAGAATAATGCGCATTAAATTAATTATATCATGAAACAGATTAATGCACCGGATTTGAATAATTAATAAATAATCCAGTCCCAAAAGACCGAACAATTAACAACCTTCTTGTATGTAGCCCTGTAGATATTATTTGGTTTTTGTCTTTCCACAGTCCCTAAGAATAAAAACAAAGAATGTTCTTCCCTTTCCTCACAAAAGCTAACCCTACTTGTGAAGAAAATAACATTCAGTCCAAGTAATTACATGGCGACAGCCATCACATTTCTTGGATCTTACTCGTAGGTTGCGATTTGAAGATATCCTTTTGTACCCTTCTGATACGTTTGAGCCGTAATTCCACCTACACTGGGTCCTTTACTCTTGCCTTCTTTTTTCTAGTAAATCTACTCCTTGTTCTACAAAATACAATGATCACCTTTTTGTTGATTATTTAATTTGTGGTATGACATAGAGCAGGCCAAGATGTGTACATCATTGCTTAGAGTAAATTTACTTTTTGCTACATTCTAAAGCTCCACACTGTACTGGGTCATACTCACCTGCATGATCAGCTAAAAGAATTGATGTTATGCACCTTGTCCCATTTCATTAAAACCAAAGATTTTTTGAGAAAATGAACTTTCAATGGATAACAGGTGATCCTAGTTGAATGTGGACACATACTAGCGCATATTGGCAGACCTGGTTTTCATACTAGTATAATTACAAACAACAGTTCAGAGTTCTGGATTATGAATTTTTTTTTTTTTTTTTAGGTGAAGGAATGACGAGATTCTTCTGGATTATTTCATTAGCAAAAAATAAAAAGGAGTTGGAAATGGATGTTAGAACTCAAAAAGTGTTTAGAATAATGCTAGGAACAACTGCAACAGTTTATGAGAAATTAAAAAAGAAAAAAAAATCAAGAAGACTGAATCGTAATAGTATTGTACAACTAGTCGTAGTTGACTCTATAAATAGCTTTCATGCAACCAAATTCTACAACTTGTCACCCCATTTGGACAACCAAATCTAACAGCAACACAATTCTTTATCATTTTTATAAAAAAATAAGAAAGCTAGTAGTAATCAATAACCAGGTACCTCATACTGTCTCTCAACCTTGAGGCCCGTTTTTTTTTTTTTGGCAACCTTGAAGCCCGAAATAGGTCTCAATCAAACCCCAGGACGCAAACAGAAACCACTCAAGTCACTTTTTTTTTTTCTCTGCAGTCTCAAGTCACTTATTGATTAAAAGAAAATCTTTATATGATATCGGAAAACAGGAAAATATTCATACTTCTGTATTTAAAATTGATGACATTTATTAATTATAAAAAATTAAAATGTAATGATAATGATATAGCACAAATTTATATTCACTTCAAGTTATCAAAATGCAAAACTTCAAAAGGAATACATTTCAAGTAGTCACAGTCTCGATATACATCTAACCCAAACCAATTCAACGACACTAATATGTAAAAATATGCACAAATAGTTGCATATGGATACCTGAATCCGCATGAGTAGATCTGAGCTGTGCTTTTTCTCCAAACGATTCCTGGAGAAGTTTTGACGAGCTCTCTCAATCTCGGCCAGATCCTCGGGCGATCCGAGCTTAGGATCGAACTCCCAAACCTGTCGACCGACATGATCGTTCACCGTCCGCAGCCATGGACTCCCTCCCTCCGCGACCTTCAGCTTCCACATTATGTTTTTATCGCTCAATGATCCCAAATCAGCAACGCAGCTGAGGGAAATTCAATTTTCTAGTATTTTAGATAAAACAAAATCTAAAAGACAAACAAAAATTGAAAAAAAAAAAAAAACCGATGATGAGAGAACATCTGAGAGTTTGTTTCTCAGTAATTAAAAGGAGAATGTGTACGCTTCTGGAGAGAGAGAGAGAGAGAGAGAGAGAGAGAGAGAGAGTTTCATGACATTATTTCACAGAATTGAGAAAAAGTAAGAAATTGAGAAATTTTGACAGTTTGGCTGTCGAGAAAGTCAAGAAAGAGGATGAGGTGGAGCGAGTAGAGAATTTCAAGACATTACCGGCGGCGCTAAGAATCAAAAACAAAAAATGAAAAGAAATAAAGGAAAGAAAATTAGAGAGAGAGAGAGAGAAATGCTTGGAAATGGTGAAGCATAACAATCAAAGTATAACCATCCAACATCATTCAGTCCGACTTTTCCAACAAACAGAGGGAAAATCTAAGGATTCGGAACGACAAAGGGTTGGGAAAGTACCTTTAGCAGAAGCTGATTTGTTTACTTTGTTGAGCGAGATTGGAAAAGTAATACTCGGTAATGATGAGAAAATGCATAAAAGATATTAATCTTATAATAAAAACATAGAATCGAACGAGGACGGAGAATCTAATTTATAGCATTGCCAGAGACGAATGAGAGAAAGAGAGAGAGAGAGAGTGAGAGAGGGAACACGCGAAGCATGCAAAATGCCAGAACCAGAAGTGATCTGTGACAAATTTCCAAACTAGCTGAACAACAATAGAATTACACTTTCACCCCTGAATTAAACTGTTTTGATTTTTCGAGCTTTCCAAAGTTTAATTTTGTAAATATTCATTGTTTTGAATTAATAAATATATTTTAAATTGTTTTTCATTCAAGTTGATAATAAAAACATGATAACACATCAATGGATGCAAATAATTATGTCAAATTCATGATAAATACTAACGTTATTTAGTAACAAATTTGTCATTTTGTGCCGATTTCAAATAGTTATTAACTTATTATTCCCTTTATTAACAACTTTTGATGCAACAATATATGTACAGTCTTTTTATAATTATATGATTATATTTTAAGATTTTAAGAAAAATGTTATCTCTCCCGTTTCCAGCCATTTTCATCCATTCCGTTTTAATTTTTTTTATTTTTTTTCAATTTTTTTTCTACATGATTTTTTTAATATCTTAAAATATTTTTTAAAAATATAAAAAAAAATTATAACATTATTTAAAAATACTTATTTAAAAATTATGTTAAAAAAACTAAAAATAAAATAAAATTGTAAAACGGATTGGGATGAGAATGGATTGGAATGGAATATGTAGCACTGCCCATATTTTAGATGTCTTTATAAAATGTCCTTTATTTCATTCACAGCTTGTATAAAGGATTGTGAAAATTGTTGTATATGTACCATTTTCTTTTATAGAAATAATGATATATATTAGTTAAGAGTAATATTATATGTAATTATACTTTTATTTTATGTATAATATTATATTTACTGAATAAAGTATCAATTTTATTATTTTTTTCTTGTTTAATTTGAATTTGAGATTTAGATTACGTTTAGATGTTGAGAGTATTTATAAATAGTAATAAAAAATAAGTAAAAAGTAATAATAAAATATTAAATAATAATAAAAAAATAATGAATAGTAATAAAAATAAGTAAAAAATAATAATAAAATAATAAATAATAATAATAATAATTTAAAATTTTCTTTTTTTCAAGCCCGCCCTTAGAATTTCATAATCTTTGCATATAACAGTCGAGACGTCGGCATGTTTTATGTGAGTAAAGATTGTAAATATAAATAACATTTTCCCGAATGTCTTGCAAGCTTGAGTGCTTTTGCTTGCCTTTCTACTAATGAAAAAATCTGCTCAATTTCTTACTATTCACGTAACTTTTACGTACCACACATTATTTTATTTTATTTTTAATCAAATATTTAATATATAAATAATGAATAAAAAAATTAAATTAATTTAAAAAGAACAAATTCAAAAAAAAATATTAAAAAAATTAAAAAATAAATAAAAAATGATGGTGTGTAGAAATTAGAAGGTTGTGTAGAAGTACTCTTCTACTAACACGTGACATTTCTTAAGACATGAATCTCCAAGTTAATTTTGAAAAGCCTCAGCGATAGTTCTTTGCTGACCCATAACTTCTAAACTTGAGGCGATGCGATCAATTGTAGTGGAAGGAAAAATAATATTTGTAGTCTTATTATATACAAGTCTTGTATATTTTCTTTGAAAAAATGGATAAATTTGTGACCCATATAAAAAAAGAATTAATAGCAAACCTTATTTCATTTCAAAAAGAATGTACAAAACTTGCATGCGCAGGACTATATTTAATATTATTCTAATAGAAGATTTTCTAAAAGGGACCCAATTCTCTCGCGGGAGCCAGTTGGGTCCTATCCTGGATATTTTTTTTTTTTTTGGAAGAAACATGGTTTCATTAATACTTAAGAAACGAAACATACAATGCGATCAGTAACTGAGATACACTCAATTTAAAAATCAATTAATTACAATTTAGAGCCCAATTTCCTATATTCTACAGAAAAAATCTGTAGAAATTAAGTATTGCCTAAAAGGCAGAAACTACAACTCATCATTCATAAGAGGAGAGTTCTTAGATTCTACAAATATAAAGTCCAACACACAATTTTTTCATTTTATTATATTTCTATACAAACAGAACAAGAAAAAAACAAATCAACAAAATTATCCTAAACAAACAACCACAACAGCGGCTATAATGGTGGAGGCGCGTGGACACCACGTGCCGAACCAGACTTGAAGTCCCCAGCAAGTCACCGTTGACTAAGAAGACTCCGGGTCTACCTTGAACACCCGACAACACCACCGATGACGAGAATCCACCATAAGCAGATTGCGTAACAATGGACACCGTGCGTTAAAAACACGCACCCCTCCGAACAACCAAAAAATCGTCGAACAACCTCTATCTGCTGACAGGAACGAAGGAGGCACAACGCATTTTGGCCTTGGAGCCTCCCCCTTCAGTGTACCTACAAACCAAACCATAGACCCAAAAAACCCGAAAACCAACGAGACCAAAACCCAGTGGCCGAAAAAATAAAAGAGGAAACATAGAAAAAAAGAGAGGAGGAGGAGGAGGAAAATCGAAGCCAAAGCTCCGCCCTCCCACCCCCCCCCCCCAAAAAAAAACCAAAAAAGACAGAGCTAAAACTAAAACCCTAAGAAAAGAGTATTTTCGCGAGAGAGGAGGAGAGAGGAGCGGAGAGATATTTTAAAGAGGCCTTTGAAGTAGTGTCCTATCACGGACTTGGACTATAGCATGGTCCGATAGCCTAATTGATCATTGGCATAACTCAATCAAGCATATTATGGCTAGAGCTAGCTAGAGGAACAATCGTCTAAGAATTTCGAGATGAAACGACCATGGACTCATTTAAAGATAATCTAAGCTCCATTAATATTTGAAAGTTTGAATTTTAAATAATGGGTGAAATAGTTATAATGTATTATTATGAAGAGTTGTGAGCTCTATTTATATAATTCAAATACGATTATGAAACTCAACTAAATGAATTGCTAGGTAGATCCTATCATCGTTGCTGGCTTATGTATTGAAGGCATTCCCTCGAATCTCCAATTCTCTTTTTCCTTTTAATTGCTGGTGATCGTATGTGAGAAGCTGTGAAACACGTCCTTAATAATCCTCTTACAATATAATCTCACTAGCCTCTTTATTTTGAATGGCTCGCAAATTTCGAAGAGCTGCATGTTCATCTCTTTAGTAGAGCTCCCACTCTTGCATTACTTTTTTCCTTAAATATAGACACATTAAAGTCGAGTATGACTTTTATATACATGACTCATTTTGAGACTCCGGACTTTAGTTATATTCTGAAAAGAATTCTAGGAAATTTTAATCGAAGCTGGGGTTATCAATGCTACCCATGTGAAATTTCTAAATAGCTCAATATATTTGGTAAAACTTATTTTATGCATCTATTTCACTGATCACTTTAATTCTTATGAAGTTCTATAAAAATCTTAAATAATCACAATTCGAGTTAGGCTATCAATGAAAAGTAAAACATTTCCAAAAATAAAAAATAAAAATCTTCTCATGATTATTCTTACGTCATTACACCACATGATTTTTTAATTTATATTTATTTATTAAATATGCGGTACATGAATGATGAGTAAAATAATTTAATTAGTTTAGTAGGAATAAAATAAAAATAAATTAAAACATGTATGGTGTTTGCATGGTGTAGGATGATGTATAACAACGTCCAAAGAAATACATTTGACTTTAGTAACACTAATTTTCTTCGATCAAGCAGTAAAGTTTGTTGGCTCTCCCCATTTTCCTCGCCTTTTTTGAAAAATTAAAAACAAAGAAAAAAGTGAAGATAAGTACTCTTTGTTACACCCTCAGAAGTTTATATATTAGCTTTAAGGAAATTCTTGGAGATTCGGACCGATTTCCTCCCAAAAGATAGCCGGTGCTTCTGTCTGCTATTGGAGACATCACCGTCCATATCATTGAAACCGCCTCCTTCCGATGACCTCACTCCTATTCCGATAACCTCACACGGCCTCCTACCTTTCCCATGTAGCCTTAAACCTGAAATGAACTCGAGGTCATTGGAGGGAGGCAGTTCCGATGGTATGGACAGTGACGTCTCCAGTGATGCCATTTTCTAGGAGGGGATCGGTCTGCAGCGTTTCCCTAACTTTAAATGTTTCTTTAGAAAGGTAAGGATACTAAAATCCCATATTTTTACAACTAGCAAAAGAGTGTAACTTGGCGCAAATAGGGATATGAGCATGATCAATGTCTAGATCATCATTGGTGATTGATTTCTGATTAGTTTGGTTCGAGTTATATACGATTTATTATTAAAATCGATAATTAGATTAATTCATTGAACCTGTTTAATTATTAAAACTCGGTTAGATTAATTGGATGCAAAAACAATCTAATTTTATCCCTTTATCAATTTTTAAATGGATGTTAAAATAAAAATACTCAACCTATTTAATTTTTCTTAATGGTGTACGAGTCACTCATTCGATTAGTCATTTGATTAATCATTTATCCAATAGCTCAATATCATCATGTCTAATTCCAACTATATATATTATTTTATATCGAAATCATATTGAATGTGTGCAACAAATTTTTACTTATAAAAAAAAAATGTGTGCAACAAATTGAAAGCAAAATCCCATCCTTCAACATTGTGCCATCACATTACCTCCAATGTGTTATATATATATATATATATATATATATATATCCACAAAAATGGAAATACAATTAATATTGTAGTTATTATTTTAGTTAGTCTTTAGGTTCTATATCGTACACCCGAGGTATGTGATAAGTTGTAAGTAAAGGTCAATATTAATTATTAGAACTGTTCAATGTCTATTTTATGAGAAATTCTATTTGTAGTTCTAAGTGATCGGAAATTGCATGTTCCAAAAACTCGATTACTCGAGCCGCCCGCTTTCCGACTCGACTCAACCCGACTTAAAACTTCCGACTTGTTATGTGTTCGATCGGTATCGACTAATCGAACCATTTCTTCTTTCCAATAGCACTCTCATAGTCTCTCGAAAAATAAATTTTGGTTTAAGCCTAGAGGGATATTCTCATCGACTACTTTCCAAAATATTAGGAGCACTCTCAATTACTTCCAAAAATCGTTTCTTCTTCCCAAGAGCATTTTCATAATCTTTATAACATTTTTAATTTTCCCTACGATGACGAGAATGTGTTCAGTCTTTTAATTTTTTTTTGCGACTATTTTAATTATTTAGAACCCATGACTTAACCCATTCTCGTCATCATCACAAAAAATTCATTTGCAGTTGAGTACGCCATGCAGAGAAGATCCAAGGCACGTTACCATCAGCATCAACTGAAGCAGGCAAGTCCCTTATTGAGTTACTATGCGATTAAACGGAATGAAAGTCATTTTAATCGGTTTCAAGTCGGAATCTCTACTATTGGGTTGGATGGACACCCCTAATTCCATTGATGAATGAGGACAAAAAGGGGAAAAACAATTAAATATAACTACACGAGTTTGCATAAGTAGTCTCTATTTAGAGATTATATGTAGACTTAACTCTTACTTTATTAAGATTTAAATTCAAAAGGGCAAGCAATCCAAACATAGCATAAAAAAGAAAAGAAAAGAAAAGAACAGCACACCTAACTTTTAAACTGTTTATGATTAAATTTGAGGGTTGAATTGGTATCAACAACTTGAAAGCAACCAAGAGGGAGATTCTCGAGATACATGACATCGCGCTCTAATCTCTATTATTTTTTAGGACATATTTGAGATTGGCATGAGAAATAATGTTTTTCATAATAGTATGTTAAAATGTAAAACTTTTTAGTACTAAAAAAATCTGTTTATTGTTTTGGTAAACATGCAATTAAAAGTGCTAATTTTAAACTTAATTACCGTAGTTTTCTTAAAAAATAGAGTTAACTACGTTAATTTTTCAATAGAAGTTTAATATGATGTTTTTTTTTTAAAGTTGACTTTCATCTTTTTTTTTTTAGGTAATTAAATTATTTTTATTAATTTATCAAGCATACCATTTTTTTAAAACGAGTTTTTTAAATGTGCATATATTATGAAAAAAGACATCTTCTACTGATAAACTGTTTATAATATTAATGTAATGAAATCTCTATAATAAATGATAAGAAATTAATAAGAAGTCCCAATTCAAAGATATTGAAGTAAGTTACGTCGGGGGAGGGTGCATGCATTAATTGCTAGCTGTCGGTCGTTTGGCCAGTGGATCATGAATGGGAAAGTTCGTAGAGGTCGTGTGGCCAGTGGATCATGAATGGGAAAGTTCGTAGAGGTCGTGTGGCCAGTGGATCTTGAATAGGAAAGTTCGTAAATCAGATTAATTATCAATAATTTTGAAGAACAGAAATATATATTTTCAGTCTATATTATGAAAAAATACATATCTTCTACTGCTAAACTGATTATAATATTAATGTAATGAAATCTCTATAATAAATGATAAAAAAATGTTAAGAATAAATATGAGAAATAAATGGTAAATAAACACTCACTGATAATTTGTAATATTTGATATTTATTGTGTGCTACATAATATTTATGAATTGAAGAATAAAAAATAGATCTAAAATAAAAAAATTTATTTATTATATCATATTAATTAATATTTTTCTATCATTTATCTCTAATATTTATCCTTAACATTTTTGATAAGAAATAAGAAATTCCAATACAAAGATATTGAAGTAAATCTTGTCGGAAGGAGTTGCAAGCATTAAGTGCTATCTGTCGGTTGTGTGGCCAGTGGATCATGGATGGAAAAGTTCGTAGATCAGATCAATTATCAATAATTCTGAAGTCAAGAAATATATATTTTCAATCTATTAAATTTTAATATTTATATAAATAATTTTAATAGCTTTTTATCATTTTAATTGAATAAAAATATTTCACAATTCATATTCTCAAAATAAAAATTCTACTTACAATTTCTGTTGGGGAGCAGACCTTACCTAAACTAAACCAACCGTTTCGATTAAGTGGAGAATAATTGTTTCGTCTCAAGATGTGATAAATTTTCTTATATTTTTATTTTTTATTAAAATATTTTTTTGTAATAATTTGGTGTTTTAAAAAATATATTTAAAATAATATTAAAAAATTATTTTTATTTCGAGAATATATCCATTAGTTTTGGAAATGGTTATAATTTAGTCCCCTCAAATATAAAAATAAAGGTTTTATAAAAATATATATATAAATATAGGTAATTTAGACTTTGATTTGTTTTATAAATAAAATGAAATAAAAGTTAAAAATTGAATAATATATTATTATAAAATATTTTTTTAATATTAATTTTGTTTTAATATTTGGATAGATTGTTTTGAAAACAAAGCCTTAATCAATTCAATCGTAGAATTATAAAGAAATTCCAAAAAAATAAAAAAGATTTTACGAATACATTTCAGATTTAAAGTTGCCGAAAAAAAGTAGGAGGTTGTCGAGAGTTGCCGTCATAGGGGTGGAGTCGCCAGAAGGAAGCGGTCTTGATGGCATAGGCAATGACGTCCCCGGTGGCGGGTGGCGGCAGGGACTGGACTTAAGACCGAACGCCTCATTTACTTATCAAGTGAAATCATTTTCATTTTAATTTTTTATTGTATTTTTTATTATGTTTCCTTCATTTTATTTTTTTATTATATTTTTTATTGGAAGCTATTTTGAACACTAGAGACAGCTAGACTGACTCCAGTCGCCATTTTCATATTAAGAGTGAGTATTTGAAACTATTTAAAACTTAATAAATATTGTTTTTGGCAAATGTTTTAGTCATGAAAATAAATTATATGGTTTGATATAATACGTCAGATTGTAAAATTATTTTTATTATAAAATAATTTAATGAATGCTATAAAACTATAGTAATTTGGAAAATGCCAGGAATCCTTACTGAATTCCGACAAATTTTTTTTGACAATTTAAAATATTTTTTGAAAATACAAAAAAATCATAAAATCATATAAAAAATTAAAAAAAACTATATGGATGAAATAAGGATCCAAAAATTATTCTATTAATTTATGAGTTTTTTTAATGTAAATTCTTTATGAATATAATAGTCTTCATTTTTTTTTTACACATTTTTTTTCTTTCTAAAAAATGGTACATGTCATTGAAGATTAGAAGACAGAACTACGGAGAAAAAAAAAGAAGAATAGAAGAGAGAGAGGGAAAATTAAGGACTTCACAGAAAGCAAATTAAAGACATCCAAAAGTTGCGTACAGGTGGTGGAACGTGGAAGAAGTACTGAGAACTTGAGAAATGAGAACATGGACGGAGGACTAGTCTCCCACGTGTTGATGGACATTTACGTGTTGAAAATAGACTGGGGAAATGAAGACTAGGCTGGACTTTTTTTGACGGAGGGCCGGGCCACGCGTACGACGTTGAAGAACTGAGGCCCCACACGTATTGTATGGCTTGCATTATACAAAACATTTTGGTTTTTTTTTTTAATTAAATGATGATAATTTTATTATTCATTTACCATCTTTCTATCTTTATTTTTTTAAAAATGTTTTTTACTTAATAAATAAAATTGTATATCTTTTAATCTCTTTTTTAATAATTAAAGATGTTAAAAAACAATAAAAACATGTATTAAAATGATAAACAAATGGTAAAAAAATTATAAATGTATTACTATCCGAATTGAATTAAAATAAGTCTCGTTTGTATCCTAAACTCTTCTCAACTCATCTCTATTTTATCATTATACTTTTTCAATTTTCCATACAAAACATAAATTTATACATTTTTTTCAAATTCTAATATACATTTTTTAAATTTTAATTCAACTTTTTCAAATTCTAAAATAATAATAATATTAAAAAATAAAATAAATTCATCTCAACTCAAGTCATATCCGAATCCAGTTCTATTCTTTTTAAAAGAGTAATATTACATATAATCTTTATTTAGAGATTGCTCATATAAACTTAGGTAATTTTATTTTTATTTTTATTTTTTAAATTATAATAATATTTTTATCAAAACGATACTTTTTCTCATTTAATAAAGGGCTTGTACATGTAATCTCCAATGGAGAATGCAAATAAATTTTCTTTTCATAAAAGTTACAATAATATCATTTTCGAAATAAAGAGATTATGTGGAGCTTTGTAATATATTCAAAAATTATAAATATCTTTTCTTTAAATTATGTAAAAAAGTAAATTTCGTTGCAACATCAGAATATTTTTCACCAACACCAGACGTATTATATCAAATATTGGAAATTTATAAATTTACACCTAATTAAAATATTTTCATGCAATATAAATTTTCAGGTCATATATATTGATATGAGCTTTTTATATTTATTATATAATAATTTGTGGTGTGTGTTTTCTGATAATTTTCAGGTCATATATAGAATTGTCTTTTATGAATCATAGCTATTTTAACAACAATATTGATGGTGTGCAGATCGATCATAAAAAGTTGTTATTTACTTTTATTCCAAACCCTTATCAATTTCTAAATAATAATTAGTGATCATTTCTTTAAGGCATTATTGCATAGAGCCAAGAGTTAATGGACAAATTGCCACAAGTCTGGCAATACCCACTTCTCGAAACCGTAATTTCAAACTTCAACATAGATAGCACAATTAAATATGAACAGTAGGTTTCTGTTTGGTAAACAAGAAGAGGGACAAAGTACAAACAATTCCATACCTAACCTTTGGTTAGGTTTACGACAGATTTCTCATGACGGAGTAATGTTACTAATAATTTATTTTAATATTATTTCCTTACTATCTCATATGTTTTAGTCATTTGTTAATTATTTGATGTCACATCAAATAATACGAGAGAGATGATAAAAATAATTTTTGAAAAATACTATTGATCCCACTTTGGAGTTTCACTTTGGGGTCTCGCTTCTTCTCTTTTTTAGGTTTTTTTTTTTTTTTTTAATTTCATAATTAAGCAAATATTTTTAAATAATATTTTGATTTTTTTTATTTTTAAAAATATGTAAAAATATTAAAAAAATCATATAAAAAAAACCTAATGAGACTGGACAGCGAAACCCTGTTAGAGATTCTAGCATTGCCCCTAATTTTTTGTTATAACACATGATGCTACTGCCACTATTTTTTTTTTATGACACCAGCTACCAATTGTTTTTCTGATTAATTAATTATTTAATATGCCACTAATCCTAATTATTCAAAATAAGAAAATAATGCTATTATGTTTTTTTTTTTTGTCTATTTATTTTAATCGCTTAAATATTTTATTTTTTTACATACTGATTAAGAAAGAAACTATAATTATTGTATTAATATTTATTTTATATGTTTTTAAAAATATTTAAAAAAATATGTATAAAAAAAATTAGAAGAGTGAATTTCGCCTAGGGCCTAGGGGCACACGGCACCGTAGCAGCACTCGATAAACCCACAAAGAAGAAATTATTGGGCAATTAAAACAAATGAGATCCATTTTCATATGGGATGGAGTGCGTACATCATGTATCCTTCAAAAGGCCCATTTGGGGTCCAACCAACTTCTTCTCACGTCAC
The DNA here is from genome assembly GCA_036559045.1 of Platycarya longipes. Classification (NCBI taxonomy): domain Eukaryota; kingdom Viridiplantae; phylum Streptophyta; class Magnoliopsida; order Fagales; family Juglandaceae; genus Platycarya; species Platycarya longipes. The sequence goes on along the minus strand of CM071803.1, from coordinate 40,166,568 downwards.
TTCATAAAAACACGATCTTAATCATCGGTTATAATATCATTCGAAGTAGTAGGAAGAAATCTGTAATCTTGACAATTAAAGGGCTCCTGGATTTAAAAATAAGATAAGATAAAATAAATTTAGATAAAAGATAAAAAAAAATTGAATAAAAAGTTATTAAAATATAATATTTTTATTATTTTAAGATTTAAAAAAATTGTATTATTTATTATAAAAATTTAAAAAAATTGTAAAGATGAAGAGGAGATAATATAAGTTAAATTTAAATCCAAATGGGGGCTAAGTGAGAGTTTGTGAAGGGAATCTTTGCCGCTACTGTTGGCTATAACATAGCGGTGATAATTCGTGTTCGTGAGTTGTATTTGTATCGAAAATTAGACTATATAAAGATCCGTTTTACTTAAGGCCGGTGACACAACATGGTACACAACCCACTAAATCTGTTTAATAATTAACTTTATTGAGTTAACCTGGACAAGACCCATTTAACCTGCTTCATATAATAAATAGGTTAAGTTGACTTATATATTTATTCTTTTAATCCAATTCATATAATTTCATAAATAATACAAGAATAATTATATTATAAACAATTTATAATTATAACTGTATTCATGATAAAACATTTTATTATATATCATGATCAACATCGAAAATCGAAACTAATAATGTGTATGAGAAAACTAATTATATTTTCATAAAATAGAAATATATATTAACAAAAAAATTTAATAGTTTCATGAGATATAATGTAATAATAGACTAATATTAATATCCCATATTCCTAATAATAAAAAAATCATGACACATAAAACTAAATATTTATAAAATCTCACTACAAGAAAATCGACTTTTTGTAATATTAAATTTCATCGCAAAAAGTAGAAAAGAATGCTGCAAAAAGGTATTTACAGTAAAAATAGTCATGCTGACTGCAATTAAAATGTCACAAATACCTATTTTTCATATAGTGTCTAAAAATAGAATTTATTTATATTTTACAGATTGATTGCGGCCGATTTTGCAAATTTAACTTGTAATTGATTCATTTATTAATCATATGTTATCAAATCAACTTGTTTATTAAATCCAGGTCCATTTATATCAAATTATACAAACTCGTTTATATACATCTTGTGATTGATGAACATACTCTTATGTTTTGCTTGCCTCATTTTTGTTTATGTTGTCCTTGTCACCCTCCCAACGTTTTCTTTCTTACCATTTTTTTTTTATCAACATCTACAAGTGCCAGGAACATTTGTTGCGACTAACGTTTTGAGAACTGTGTTTGTTACTGACGCTTAAAATGTCAGTAATCATATTTTATTTTATTGAGAAAAACAAATTTTGATTTACGCTACAACAAAATATTATTCCTTGATTGATTAGTAGATACATTAAACATCCATCGACTAGTACGGGAGACATTGATCAGTCCCAAACTTGTATTTTAGTGTTACTCAAATAATGTATAGGAACTCATTTTTCAACTTCAAGAATGTCCGAATTTCGGTGGATAAAGTCCAAACGCAAATAATGAAATCCAGATAAATAAAAAAAAAAAGATTGCAAAAGGTTGTAGTACTATTTTGTTTTAAGCTTGGAATTTTATATACACAGCCTCAGCATGGATGTCACATGGATGCACTTTATCCGGAGTACTAACCTAAATTTAATTAATTTACGAGAGATTTTTTGTCAAATTCATTGTCCAAATGGAAGGGGCATTTTAGTAACTCGATCACTCCAAGTTTTCTATATATAAGGACCATTATGTTCATGCAACTGATCATAATACATATATACTAAGCTACTAGCTTCTACATATATAGATAATCTTTTACTTGAACAAGGTAAATGATTTGCAATTTCTTTTACTAATTGCATATATATAATATATATATATATATATTTATATATGTATGGAAACACCATTAATGTTTCAAGCTAGCTAGTCTTGAAGTTATGGGTAAAAAAACATAGGGGTATTTTTCATCTTAATCATGATGATTATTTTGCTATTTCTTCATCAAGATTCTGAGTCTAGTCTAGCAATATTAGTAAATATTCCTTATTACCATGCATACAATATTCTTATTAATATATAATTATTTCTGATCAATATGAGCTGAACTCAGAGATCAATGTGGAAGCTCAAGGTTTCTGAAGGCAATGATTCATGGCGCCTGAAGAGCCTCAACAATCATATTGGAAGGCAGTATTGGGAGTTTGATCCCAATCTTGGAACAGCCGAAGAACGAGCTCAAGTGGAGAAAGCTCGAGATGGCTTCAAGGAGAATCGGTTTCAAGTCAAACAAAGTTCTGATCTCTTGATGAGACTTCAGGTCCAACGACGTCATTTTAAAGCTCTTTCCTTTTCACTTTAATGCTTCTTTTTTCGTAATATTTTTCAAACTAAATATATATATGTATGTATGTATGTATGTATGTATAGTTTGCAAAGGAGAATCCATGGGAGATAAAGCCAGGAAATCAGGTGATCAAAGTGGAAAATGAAGAAGAAATAACAGAGGAAACAGTGACAAGAGTGTTGCGAAGAGGTTTGAGATTCTACTCGACTCTGCAGACTGAGGATGGATTCTGGCCTGGAGACTATGGTGGACCCATGTTTCTCTTGCCTGGCTTGGTACGTAATATTTATTTATTAATTATAAGCTCTATTCATTCACTTACATCTCCTTTCTTCTATCAACAGCATATTTCATTGTGTAGTACTCAATATAATATATGTCCAATCAATCTTACTCTCTGATTTTTACTTCGGGAATGAGTAATAATTGGTATAAATCTTAAATATATAAATCTTGTGCAGACCTTTATAAAAAGTAAAATATATTTTAATTTTTTTTTTAGTAAAGATCCATTTTGTGATACAAATTAGGACTTGTTTGGGGTTTATACATCGACCCAGGTTGGTACCTAACATTACTTTTTAATTTCTATAACTGATTGATATTGGAGAAATAATTTGAAACAGTTCATGACTTTATTTTTCTTACACCTTGAGGGTTGAGTTCTACAACTCATTTTATTATAAGAGAATCAGCATCATGAAGTACTAAATGCTTGCTCCCTTAAAACAGTATGATCATCTTCTGAGAAAGACTCAATTTCGGATGAATATTGGAGAAATCTGTTCATATTAATTGGCTGCTGCAATTCAGACTAGCTATGAGCATGATTGCTATAATTAATTGGGCAGAAAGCTAACTGTAAACCCTAATTCAACAATATCAGACAACTTAGTACCGCGTACAGTGATTAATATTATTTAATTCTGTTGCAAATTAAAAAAATATTACATCAGATCAAAAACTACTACGCACTCATAGTTTGATCATATCAAAGCATAGCATCAGACAAGAGCACGCTTTACCGCAAAGCTACTCTATTCCAATTTCTTTTATTTTATCGATATTCTTTATTTTATATAATAGTACTGAACGCTAACCCCAACACTCATTGGAATATATATAAAAAAAAAAAAACAGAATATTTCGTACGTATAGCCCCACGGCTAGCAATTTCTCTTAGTTGAATTACTCTTCGTTTTCTTTTATATCTCCCTATTTTTTTTTTAAAGACTATGATTTTCTCAGGAATTATATACTTGTATTTAACCAATAGATCATCATGATCAATTTTTTTTTAAATGATAAAACAATAAATTAATGAATTCATGTGCCATATCACTACATTGAAATATAATTAGAATAGAGGTATAATGTATATAAGCATCTCATATCATGTGTATATCTATACATATGCGTGTATGTGTGTATATTTATAGTGTGGCTGGGTCTTCCATTAGGCCAATTAGACAATTGTCTAAGACCTCCTTATGAAAGAAGTTCCCTCAAAATGTCTAAAGTATTTTAAAAAGAAAAAAAAAATCCAATTAAAAACATTAATGAACTCAATAACATAACATATATCAAAAGTATCATATAGATATTATATATTTCATTATTAATTAAAAATATTAATTGAAAAAGTAATATAAAATTTTAAATAGTAATTTATTTGACAAATGATAGGAATTATTTTTAAATAAAAATATAATGTAAAAATAAAAATAAAAATAATTTTATTTAAAAAAAAGGACGTCAATCAAAATTTTAGCCTTAGACTTCCTGACCTATTGAGCCGCCCTATATAATATATAGATATATATTTATATTAAAGGACAAGAGCATAACTATATTGTTATATATTTTCCGTACAAATATATGAACACGTACAAATATTTATATATATAAAGGACTTGACAAAGACTTATATGTAAAGAATAGAGTCTCTCTCTCTAATATATATATTCACGAGAAATGATAGATGTAGTTATGAAATTACAAATGAACAGTCGCTTTAAAAAAAATGAATATATATGGGACTAACGTGAAAAAAGTTAACTTTATTCTAAAGCGACTGTACGCCTTTTGTAACTTTATGACTGTATGTAGCATTACCCATAAATTATATAATATGTAAATTATAATATATTATTAGTAAACTTACTTCACGTTACAAATTATAATATAATATTATTTTATATAAATTATAATTTATATTATATAAATTTATATATATGATTAAAACTTTTTATTCATTCTTTATATTAAAAAAGGAGAAATATAAAATAATTAAGTTTAAATCTGGTTACGAACTACATATACAAATCCAATTTTTTGAATACAATATTATTTATTTTTCAGTTTAAATTCATTATGACACATTAAATTCAAATAATAATATTTTAAAAATAAAAATATAAAAATTATTAATTAATTATTTTCATCACTTTATATCAGTTTATAATTTACTTTTATATAATTTGTTCATTGTTAATATATTTTTCTTTTATTACTCATTAAATATTTGTTAAAATTTATATTTTCTTTCCTCTAGAAATTATATTATTGATCGAAATTTATTTTTTTATAAAATCATATCAATTTTTAAAAATAATCGCTTTACTAAATTAGGAAAATGTGCTTTGCACTTCATAGTATGCGTATGTATGTATGTATATATATATATATATATATATATATATATATCCTTTTCAATTAATGGTCCCTCCTATTCACAAATCTCAAGATATATACAAAAAGGTCCAGCTCAATTAATAGGCCACTTAGGCCATTGCTTAAGGCTTTATCTTGTGTAGGGCCTCACAAGTAACGTCTCTAAAATTAAAAATAAAAATATTTTTTAATAATTTTTTAAAGATATATAAAAATCATTTCATTAAGTAATTTTTATATTTTTTTAATATGTTACAATGGCCTAGATTTTTATGATTTTCTTGTTTTTATCTCTTTTTCTTAATTAGATTTAAACTCTTGTACATCTCCTGTGTACTTAGGCTATGCCTATTCTCATTAATAAAATTTTTTACTTATAAAAAAAATGTGGAAGGCCCCATGATACTAAAATTTAATATTTAATTTAGTGAATAATTTATATTTTTAAATAATTCTTTCTATGATCTTGCTAAATTGAGGCATAAAATTTACAATGAGACCACATTTTAAATTGTTATATTAAATATAAAATCAAAAACTTTTATTTAAATATTTTAAATAAAGCCTCATTTTTTGAAAATCTTAAAAAATATCCAATTTAATAATTTATATTTTATTATATTATAGTTAAAATTGACTCACTTAAATTCTACCTTAGGCCTCGATATGTATTGAGCTGCCCCTATATACAAATACTCACTATTCATGTGTACATATATCTGTGTATATATACATATATATATTTATATATATATTTATATAATGTTTTAAGATTTCATCTATTTGCAAGTAGTTGTGTAAAATACACAAACTACATCATTTATATAATTAACAAGTACTTTGCTATTTATAATTATGGAATTATGCAATGAGAAATTAACTGACTAATTAATTTTAATTCAGTAATTCAAATAAACCAAGCTTTAATTACTTTAAAGAAACATGATGATCATGTGATGTAGCTCTTAGTTTTATGAAAAATTAACAATTGCCTAATTCCTTTTCATTCACTATGGTCCCCTAATTCTAGCCGTACCCAACTTTGTAATTAATATCCCATGCATGCCGTAAGTAGTCATGAATTTAATGTCATAATCATAATTAATTAGCCATTTTTATATAGTAAATGTGTACTAGATATGACATGTGCATGCATTATTATTATTATTTATATTATCCTTCAAACGTCTAAATATGCCCAAAAGAATTCTTGTAGAAAGCAACATATATTTATTAAAATGGGGGAATTAATCATTTTCTCCCACATTATTGGTGGTCCATGCATGCATGCCTAGCTATCTACGTACTGACCAATATTCTACTATTTTTTACTCAAATTTCAGTTTCATCCCGCGGGTGCATGATCCATGATGCATGATGCATGATCATGATCTGAATATATTAATTGTATAATCTCATGCATGCGCTGCATATCATCTGATCTTTATATATATAGTACTTGCTTTATTATTAATATGAAAAAAAATCAAATAAAATATCAAAACTATATATATATATATATATCTTGTTATATATTAATTAGTATTAAACAAGTGGAGCTCGATCATGCCCCGATGGATATCATGTATTGCATATAAATATAAATATATATATATATATATATATAGATGTTCCTACAGCTTGTATGTACGAGCTAGCTAGTCATTACCATATTAATGTTATAATTATCAAGATTTTCTTGGAACAATTATATATATTAGCGGTAATTTACATTGATTCGGCCAGCTATTTTTTGGCAATTCTCTGATCAAATCAACCGTTATATATGTATATATTGTTTTTCTTCGTTCAAGTATTTAATTAATTAAACAGTAGTAAGTAGTACTGCATGCCATACATGAAATTAATAAATTAGTAATTAAATGGTCCAAAATCGTGATTATCAATTACGTATAACGTCGAGCGTGCATGACTACTCCATTTTTAATTAATTTCAAAAAAAGGTTATCAAGTGAAGGTGTTAATATTATTACGTAATGATCATGCCGCAAAAAACAAAAAGTATATATATATATATATATATATATATATATTTATATAATGGAGATGAGACAAGTTTGGTGGCCGTCGATCGGGAAAATTCCAGCTTGCTGCATGCCTCACGAGTCACGAGGGTGGTCCTCGTTCGTGGATATAATATAATATATGTATGTATTGGTATTTCTTATGCAATAAAAATCCAATAAATGATCATATGTCATATATAGGTGATCGGATTATCAGTGACGGGGGCCCTCAATACAATCTTGCCTCATCAGCATCGACTCGAGATATGCCGATATATGTATAACCATCAGGTAATATTTGTCTCTTTTCCTTTTTAAGTCTTCATATATCTTCTTTAATTTGGTAGCATTTGCATGCTTTTTGTTTAATGGAATGAGACCAGATAATTATTTTAAATAAAAGTTAAAAATTAAATAAAAATTATTAAAATATTATTTTTAACATTAATATTATTCGTTTGAAATTTAAAAAAATAAATTATTTATTATATTTTATATAAAGACTTAAAAAAGTTATAATAATGAGATCATGAGATGAAATAATTTCTGTATTTAAACAGGACTTAAATGATAATTTTCCAAAACAATAAACCCAAAAAGAAAAAGAAAAAGAAAAGAAAAATAAAATGCTACGTACCTACATATAGAGGATACATATATATCAATATTAATTCATGCACCGATCAACTTATCCTACTATATATGATAATGTGTTATATATTGTCCATGATCGACGTTTGAATTTTATTTTAAAATCATAAGCGATATTCCAAGTAAATCTTTTATAAATTATAACCCTAAGATTGCTAGGAATTTAATGGCTTGCAGAATAGAGATGGAGGTTGGGGAATGCATATAGAAGGGTCAAGCACAATGTTCTGTACATCTCTCTCCTATGTTGCCCTAAGATTGCTTGGAACAGAAGTAGTGGACGGTAGGGATGGTGCCATGGAACAAGCAAGAAAATGGATTCTTGATCGGGGGGGTGTCACCTCCATTCCATCTTGGGGAAAGATGTGGCTTTCAGCTGAGTATAATATATATATTCGTGATATTCATGGCCATATATATAATAATCATTTATACATCATGTTATTGACATTATTGTTAGCATTTATCAAAATAATTGTCTTTAATTATTGCTTATTTTTTAATTATTTGACAATTATATAATTTACATTTAATTAGATAATTAGCTGAGTATTATTTTTTAATTATATAATTTAATTAGTTGATTTGTGGTCTTAATTAGATATTATGTTATCATCACTATTGTTGGTTTCATTATAATTAAGATCAAGAGGAGTGTTTGTGTGCCGTCCAGTTTTGATTGTTCGGCATGCCTACTAACACAAATTTTACATTTTTTTAATTTTTTTAATTTTTAAACATATTTTAATATTTTAAAAAATACAAAAAATATACAAATAAACTAAAAGTTATAGCTTCCTTAATTATTAAATAATTTTTTTAAAAAAAAATTACATATATAAGCAATCAAAATGAGGAGGCAAACTTAACGGACAATATACTAGCATTTTTCTTAAGATGAATTATATATATTAATCATAATAATTACAATATCTATTGAAAACAAAAATTTGTAGGTACTTGGAGTATATGAGTGGAGTGGCAACAATCCCCTTCCCCCGGAAATGTGGCTTCTTCCTTACTTCCTTCCCATGCACCCAGGTTTTTTAAATTTATTCTTTCTCCATTTCTTCATGCTTTTTCCTATAGCATTTTCTAAATATATATTATTAATATTTTTTCTGTATTTAAAAATATATTAATTCTAAATATAATCTCGAGGCATGTTAATCTCTTGTATTCTATTTGAAAACAAAATTAATTTTTTATATGAATCCTAGACCTATTAATTTTTTTTAAAAGAAGTATCATGTGAGGTTTATACATTTTAGGACTGTATAAATTATTTTTCTTAAAAATGTATATAATAATAAGTAATATAAATATATAGATAGCATATACTATATATTTAAATTTAAATGAATAATTAAAAGAATTATTGAACCAGCCAAAGCAAACATTTAAAAAGAAAAATAAAAGAAAAGAAGGAAAAAAAAAAGGGGAAAAAGATGATCAGGAAAAACTAACGTGTAGTAGTGGCAACGCATGCAGGACGAATGTGGTGTCACTGTCGGATGGTGTATCTGCCAATGTGTTATTTATATGGAAAAAGACATGTGGGTCCCATCAATTCCCTTATTCTCTCTCTCAGGAAAGAGCTCTATACCCTTCCATATCATCAAATTAATTGGGACCAGGCCAGAAGTCTCTGTGCTAAGGTACGAAATTTTGTTAGTATAATAGTGAGTTGTGCAAGTGTATTTGTTTCTTTTTTTTTTAAATAGCAAATTTATATAATAAATTAATTAAATTTTGTGTAAATTTAATATTCATTATTTTTTTTAAAGAAGTATGCAGTCCCATATTTTTAATTTTAATTTTATTTTTAATAGAATTTTAAAAAAAAAATTCATGGTTTCTTAGGGAAAGAAGATCGAAATCATTAGGTTAGTACTAGATGTTCAAAATGGTCATCCCGATCTTATGAATATATGTGTCCCAACTCAAAGTGGTCAAAGACATTGGAATGAATTAGTAAAAGAAGCTCTTATAAGTAATCAGATGGGCATATTTAATTTTAATTAAATATGTCTATTATTTAAATATTGAACCTTACCCGACATTATGATCAGCATGTGTATATATATATATATAAGAAAAGTATATATGGTCAAGTTAGTCCTGATAATAAAACTAAAAATTAAGAATGCTGTTTTCATGCCATTCTTTTATGAATTAACGAAAAAGAATTATCATGACCGACAACAACTAATTTGTACTTAGTGCTATGATCTACAATATCTTTTAAATCATCAAATATATATTTGATAAGTTATTTAATAAGACTAATATGAATGCTCTAAGGTACGAATTTTGTTAGAAATAATAATGATTAATGAGTTGTGCAAGTGTATTTTTTTTTGAAATAGTAACTTATTATAATACATTAATTAATTTTTATGTAAATTTAATATTCATTATTTTTTTAAAGGAAGTATGCAGTCCCATATTTTTATATTTAATAGAATTTTGAAAAAAAAAAATCATGGTTTCTTTGTGAAAGATGAAAATCATTAGGTTAGTACTAGATGTTCGGAATGGTCATCTTATGAATGTGTCACAAGTCAAGAAATGGTCAAACTTTGGAATGAAGTACAACAAGCTCTTAAAATCAATAATATTCAATATATTTATATGGAAAATGCTACATAGCACATTTGTTACTGCAGCCCAATAATACACACTCATAATAATTTTTTTAAAAATAAAAAAATAGGATTGCAATCCCTGTGTGCCGCTGGACTGCAGCACACATACAAGATCCGCAACTAATAATTTTTGTATATATATATATATACATGTTATGCTAATTAATCACCTTATAATATAAAAATTAATTTAAAATGATATAAGAATATTAAAGCTTTGTGATTGGCTGACTTGATTTCAAGCATGCACAGCATGCATCAATAGATGGGCATATTTAATTAAATATGACTATTATTTAAATGAACCTTACCCGACGTTATGTTCAGCATGTGTGTATATATATAAGAAAAGTATATATGGTCAAGTTAGTCCTGATAATAATAACTAATAATTAAGAATGTTGTTTTCTTGCCATTCTTTTATGAATTAACCAATAAGAATTATCATGACCGACCAGATCAAAACATAGAAGATATTTTCTATGATCTACATCTTTTAAAATATCTTTTAAAAGATATTTTCTTTGGTCACGTTAGTCCCATGATAATAATAACTAATAATTAGTGCTTGGTGGCTCAAGTTGTGATTGTGTATTCACAAACCCCACAACCACTACAAGAAATAGTGGCTTTTGTCATGAAGGATAGTGATCACAAAAAATTGGAATTAGGTGGCAAAAATATTTTTTTCCACCAAATGTTATCATGGGACTTTCGTGACATATAATGAGTGGCGAATAATATTATAGCCACCAAAAAAATTTTTCGTGGAAAATAATAACTTTTTTTCACGAATTCAATTTGTGGTAAAAACTATATTATTTTGTGGCAAAATCTGTTGCCAACCAAGCTATTGTGGTCCAATATAGTCATGTACCACTAAACGTATAGTGGAAAATTCCTATTTCGCATGAACTTTTTTGTGGAAAATTTGGTGGGAACTATCATTTCGGATGGCGCATTTGGTGGAAAAAAGTTTTTTGTGACATTTCTCATTACGATAATCCTATAGTAATTTTTTTTTTTTTTTGTAATGAAAAGATCCAATGCAAATAAAGTGTTATCCGTCTCATTTGCTATGGATCATTTTTTCCACCACTTCATTCTGTTGAAAGTATTTGTTTTGCCACGAAAACATGTTTAGTGAAAATAAGGTCGTGGGAATTATACATTTTCTCACATACTGCACACTTAAAAAGAAATAATACTTTAATCACCATAGAATTAATTATGTTTGAATTATATCCGTTAATAGCAAATGATATCCCAACAAACATCATCCTCTAATTTGAGACCAAATAGTTCATGGCCATTAGCATACAATTTGTTTGCAACTCCATGTCAAGTACACGAGGGAATTATAAATACTAATGCCAACAACAACAATGATAAATTTCAGGACATATGTTCAGATTTTAGACAGCATTACTAAGCAAGTAGTTTGTAGCCTCCTCTTGCTCCACAAAGCATGTTGCCTATTGTTACCTGAAATTGTCCAAAAAGAAAACTATATTAAAACTCAAGAGGCTTAATTGGTGATTGACATGAGCTGGGCTATAAAGCTTCTATAGCAACAATTGTAACAAACTTTGTTCACGTGTTTAAAGACAAAACTCTTGCCCATATATAGTATATACAGATTCATGGGGAATTTTTTTTTTCTATTGTGGTCAGTTTGGGAACTGCCAAACTCATCATAGTTGAATATCCATGATATTACTTATATTGTATACCTGCCATTGATTTCATGCTAGTGCAAGTACAGAGTTACATATTCTAATATTTGTTTGCTATATCATTTACCATGCCATAGCAGAATGGTGGTATGTAGTATCCAAAACAAATATTGTGTCCTCAATTGATATTCAACATCATTGTTGCTTGCATCTAAATAATTTAAAGTCTACTAAGGCTTACAGTTCTTAAATGCCTCTAAGTTGTAAAGAAAAAATAAATGACATTTCACAATCAGGTTGAGAATTAAAGATTCATAGAGAACTTTAGATACAGTACATCAAAGTAGAACATACTAAGATTTAAATACTTAATTATAAGAGTTCGCAGGCATTCAGGTATTAACTTTTATTTAAGAAATTATACATAGAGCAATAATGCACAAGAGGGAATTTATAACATGCCATAAAAATAAAGCTCTCAAATAAACGATACACGACCAGGTAAGTAAAATGTGCTTACGTCAACAAATACTAATTAAATATTTACCCTTTTTTTGGCCAATAAGATCTTAAAAAGCTCAATGCATGGTGTAAGATTAGTTCTTTTTTCAGCTACATTTATCCTAGGCCAATGATTACAAAAATAGTTACAAGCCTTTCAGGTCCTTTTGTTTATACTTGTAAAAAAAATGGTACTTTTGTTTACATGTCCCTACCAAGATCTTGTCCAAAAATAAGGAATAATGTCTAAAAACAATAAAGAAGAAGAAATAATAATAAAACTCAATACAATTAAGCAAACTACGAGTGTAATAATGTAGCTCAATAATGCATGAATCAAACAAAAAAGTTTCAGCTCTAATAAAGAACTAAGCATATAGATAAACAAAAAGGTACTGGCTCTAACTGTAAGCATTTAGCTAAAAATAACCTTAGCAATCTCCAGTCCAAAGATAAATAATCCATACAGTAAAAAGAACTCCAACTTCCTTCCAGTACTAGAAAGAACTTGAGTTCCCCCAACTAGCAAGAAAATAGATATGGCATAGGAGCAATATGGCATACACCTTTGTAATTTGGGTGCCCCTGAAATGTTAGCCTAACAAACACACAGCTCAACTAACAGTTTTCTACCATTAGACATCCAAACCACATCCAATAAAGTTAAGATATGAGCTTTAAATTCGAGATCCTTAAACCTTATTGAAGCACAAAAAAAAAGCCATAATTTTTGTCACATTTCAATGCAACAGACTACAAAAAGAAGTAACAAGTACTCATACCTTAATGTCGGTAACATGAAACAATATAAAGGAGATATAGAGTCAAACACCCAATTAGGTACCAATCGGAAAAATTGAAATCCCTATAAGCCTCATTACTTTGTAAATGCAAAACTAGGTTGTTAGTTTGCAATTTTCAAACCATTCATACATCAACAGTTAGAAAATTAAACAAAGAAATCCCTATCATGCTTACCTAACGACAACATCACAAACATATTATAGCACTGAAAGGTATTTTTTAGTCACATGGAATAAAATATCTTATTACCTATAAAAATGTATTTTTTTAGTCACAAACCCGAGAGTTACTCTGTTCTGGGTTGGCTTACGGCGTTGAAGGAGAGGCGGTGGAGCATGGGAGTGACGTTGCAGCTGTGTGGAGGGATGAGTTGTGGTGGTGCTGCGCCTTGGAGGAAGGCAGCGCAGGGCTTGTACGAGGCGCTTGAGGGAGATCTGTGCGAAGGAGAGCAGATCGACGGTGAGAGAGACGGAGAGCTTGTGGCAGCACTGGGGACCTTTGGAGGGTAGCTACGCCAGTAGCTGGAGGTGGTGCGGCGGCTGAAGACGCGGCGGCACTAGGAACCCTAGAGAGAAAGGACTTCGAGGGTGAAGAGAGAGGGAGATCTGCGGGAGAGAGAGAAGCCACTAGAGAGAGGCTTGGTTGGATTGGCCAACGACGGTGGAGGTGGACGGTGACGGTGGGTCAACGACGGTGTGCAATGGCAGCTGCGTGGAGGCGTGAAGAGTAAAGATCGAGGGAGATAAGCAGAATGGCACTGGGGCAAGAGAGAGAGAGAGAGGGGAGGGAAAAAAAGTGAGGGTAAGGCAGAGGGGATATAGCAGGAACGAAGGGGGGGTTTTAAATTTCATTCTCTTTTGCGGCCACTTAATTTCATAGCAAAAAATATTTAATCTCGTGAAAAATAATTAATTACTCACGAAGAAAAATCTTGTGTCGGACATGTTTTTTGCTATGAGGTCAATTCATGGCAAAAAGTTTTTTGGTGACGTTAAAAGTTTGAATCCATGAGGACCAAGTGTTATTGTAAATTTTTTTATCATTAACACAAAGTGGTGGCAAAAAATATACTTTTTTGGGGGAAAAATATCTTTTACCACTACATCATTTTCATCGATATGATCTCGTGGTAAAAAGCATGTTTTATTTCCACAAAAATTTTTGGTGTCAATAGAACACTATTTGCCACAAAATTTTATTATGGAAAAAGAATTCGTGACAAAAAGTAATTTTTGTTGTAGTGAACACAATTTCACTCCAAGGAAAAATGTGTTAAGGAATTTGAATCATGAATTCAGTCTCTTGGCCCCACTTATAGCATTATAGTCTCACAATAAGCGGTGTGTTTATACAATATAAACTTTGAGAAATAAAAGGACAGTTTTACCGAGACGGAAGGTCTATCGATAAAATTGACCAATAAAAGGTCTATGGATAGTTCCATCGGTGCAAGTGCTCGGTAGGCCATCAATTTATCTAGCAATTCCCATAAAAAAAATTACAAGATATGTAGGGTAATTAACTATGTCGGGCAGAACCCGATAGTAATTGTATTTTTTCATTGCTATAAACTCCTCGACTTCTCTCAATTAATATGTCTTGGTTAATTAGATCTTTTGCTTGACATAAATTGCATGGAAAACCTTGTCATGTTATCGTTGAGAAACATTAAAAATCGATTGATGATACAGCTAATTAAAAATGGCTTTTGTACGTAGGAGGATCTGTATAGCCCACATCCCCTTTTACAAGACATATTGTGGAATAGTCTTCACAAGGTTGTGGAACCTCTTCTTATGCAATGGCCTTTGTCAAAGCTTAGACAAAAGGCTCTTCAAACTGTGATGCAACACATCCACTATGAGGATGAAAACACTCGCTACATCTGTCTTGGCCCTGTTAATAAGGTATAAATATATATACACTACACTTCTTTCTTTCTTTCTTTCTTTTTTTTGAAGTAAATAAAAATAAATCATTGGGAAAACATATATAGCTAATGGACAATCTTTAAGATGTACCACATCAATATATGTAACTAATAATGAGAAATTTAAGATGAAGAACAATAGAAACTAGAAAGGTTATTCATCTTAAACTGCTCAAATTTTTTTTAAAGCTCATAGCCTTTCCAAATCACCTGAAAGCAAAAGGAAAGCATGAAACGATGAGTTGTTTAAAAAAGAGCGGAGTACTTTATTATTAAAAAATTAATTTTTTTCCCATGTAAATCTCATATTTATTCACTTTTTTTCAAGGATTATGTAGCATTTGCATACTTCACGATTGTAACTATCATTTCTCTTAATTATATTAAAATATGAGTTTAAGCATATATGTTTTTTGAAGCAAAACATACCCATATATGGACACAGGTATTGAACATGATCTGTTGTTGGGTGGAGGATCCAAATTCAGAGGCTTTTAAGTGTCACCTTTCTAGAATCAAAGATTATCTATGGGTGGCCGAAGATGGAATGAAAATGCAGGTTCCAATTCAATAGCTTTATCAAACTACAAGGCTTTTCTCCAGTTCTCTAATTTAGCACCAGAAATCTAGCTGAAGTTGTTTATAATTTGAAGCGTCGATTCAGTTAACATGACATCAATATTGTTAATGTTTCAATGACAGGGATACAATGGTTCACAATTATGGGATGTTTCTTTTGCTGTTCAAGCAATCTTGTCTACCAAACTCGTAGATGAATATGGTTCAATGTTGAGAAAGGCACACGATTTTATCAAAAATACACAAGTAATATTAATTTTATATCATTCACCAAAAATTATATTCATTTCTTTTGTTAGTATTATTTCTTAAAAAAAATTAAGTCTTTGGCTTCAAATTTGAGTAATTATCAAACTTCAACTATATGAAGGTTAAGATAGAGAGCTCTGGTGATCTTAATTACTGGTATCGCCACATTTCAAAGGGCGGATGGCCTTTCTCGACTCCTGACAATGGCTGGATTGTATCAGATTGTACATCAGAAGGCTTGAAGGTAATTACCTTAGAACAATAATTCTTCAGCCAAAAGTAATATTAGCTCAAAAAATTATACCTCAGCAATAAAAGCTAATTCACTACAAGAAAGATGGACATTTATAACGGATTTTTAGCAACGAAAATAGATTTATTTTAGTAGAAAATACTCATTTTGTAGAAAATAATTGATTACAAATAAGCAATTTTTTTTTTTTTTTTTTGTGAATATATATTCTAATTAATTATCGAAATGATATAATTCAGTACATCACTGTAAATAAAAGTACTACAGATTTCATGAGATATGTATAATTAAAAACCATTAATTTGCAGGCAGCACTCTTGTTATCAAGAATGCCATCTGATATTGTTGGAGAAACTATAGCAATAGATCAACTATATGACGCTGTCAATGTCATTTTATCACTACAGGTATATATATTATTATATTACAGCTTGAAATCTATTGGTTTTTTTTTATTACCTAAAATATTATATAATTTAATTAATTTTAAATATATTTATCCTCCGATCGATCTTGGAAAATGCAGAACAGGGAGGGTGGATTTGCTTCATACGAGCTCACTAGATCTTCTGCATGGTTGGAGGTAATTAACATCTAATATCGTTAATTTGTAGAGTTGAAATTAACTTCTGCAAAGCTTTAACACATGATCATAATTGACCTTCACAGATGATTAACCCAGAGGAAATGTTTGGAGATACTGTTATTGATTATCAGTAAGATCGACTACGAATTATCATAATGATCTTGACTCTAATAAAGTTGATCATAATATTATGGGTAGTTATTTAACTAACAAAGTGGTAGTTATTAATGTAGGTATGTGGAATGCAGTTCAGCAGCGATTCAGGGGCTTAAATCATTCATGAAAATGCATGGTGGACATCGGAGGAAAGAGATAGAAGCTTGTATCTCAAGGGCTGCTAGTTTCATTGAGAGCATTCAACGACCTGAAGGGTCTTGGTTTGTTAATTTTTCTACTCATCATGGAATTTAAACATAAATTAAAGATCTGGATGCATATATATCTTGTAATTAAGGTTTGAATAGTTGCAAAATTAATTTTTTGGAACTAATTGTTACCAACAATTTAAGTATAAGCTAGAAATTTGACAACTTAGAGACACAAGATATTTGATTTAAGCAAAAAAAGAATCACAATTTAGAGACAGTTGATATTTGGTTTAGTTTGGATTTGGGGACGGGTTTTATTAACATCCGTCCCCAATTTTTTGACAAAGTAATATAAGGTGCCAAGAAGAATTCATGTCATGACGGATTGTTTTTGGAAAGAGTACTGCTACATTAATAAAATAAGAAATTACATAAAAACAATCCAACACGATGAACTGTAGAACACTTCAATCAAACCATATATATGCCCATTAATTTACTGATCTTGATCTAGGACAAATTCTGGTGCTGTTGTTTGTTATATAATAGATAATGTTGAGCTGATTTCGATCTAGCTTTACCATATATATACTTAGCATTTTCTTTGAAAATATATAGGTATGGATCTTGGGGAGTTTGCTACACATATGCAACATGGTTTGGGATAAAGGGACTAATGGCTAGTGGTAAAACATATTCTAATAGCAACAGCATTAGAAAAGCATGTGGTTTTTTACTCTCCAAACAGCTTTATGACTCAGGTGGATGGGGAGAGAGCTATCTTTCATGCCATGACAAGGTAACATTAACCCTTAATTCACATGAATAATATTTAATTAAGTTTTTTCAATTATATGTTAATTAAGAAATAATGGTCTAAACCATCTTATCAATTTCGTGTAACTTTGGACTCATGTAATGATTGTATATATACCATAAGAACTTTAATTAGAATGTTATTTATGATGGGATTTTACAACAATATGATTCATTGCACTACATAAAAAATGCTTATGTGTGGTTAGTTAATTATGATGAAATTGATAATTTCTTATTATCAAAATGAGTCTATTTTCGTTATAAATAATCATTTTTTTTGTAGTTGCAATTTGTCTTGATCGGTTAATTAATTAGACATTAAAAGTTTTTCATAGTAACCAGATTAATTTGAAGTCTTTCAAAAAGTTAAAACATTACAAAACCAAGATCCAAATCGAGAAGTCATTCCAAGTCCTTGACTCTTGATTAAGAAGTTAGCAAAATTCAAGGTTTTAATTATACAAAGAGTCAAGTACTCTCTCTCTGTCTCTCTCTCTCTCTCTATATATATATATACACACATATATATATATATTGTGAGCATGTAATCATCTTAATTACACACGTGCATGTGAATAGGTATACAAAAATCTGGAGGGGAACAAAGCACACATAGTAAATACCGGATGGGCTATGTTAGCTCTTATTGAGACTGGCCAGGTAATAACAACGATCCATGCACGTACATTAATGATACTCATGTTTTATATATCTACTAATTGTTTACATAATCCTGCATGAACAAACCTTATGCTTTTTTACATAAGAATGTAATTGATAAATGGATTAGGGTGAGCGAGATCCGATGCCCTTGCATCGAGCGGCAAAGGTGCTGATTAATTCCCAGATGGAAAATGGAGATTTCCCTCAACAGGTAAATTTATAAAAAAACAAATTAAGTTGGGAATTTTATTTTATTTTATTTTATTTTAAGAAACCAATTAATAATAATTTATTATATATAAAATATTATATGCTACACATTCATCTTTTTTTTTTTATACTTATATTTATTTATTTGATTTATGAATTTATAGGAAATAATGGGAGTTTTCAACAAGAGCTGTATGATAAGTTATTCAGCGTACAGAAACATCTTTCCCATATGGGCCCTTGGAGAGTACCGTAATCACGTGTTGCTTACTTCCAGATCAAATGGGTCATGATCGAAACCATAAGTCAAAGCCCACGAAGAAACTAAGAATAGTACTGCGTGCATATGTGTGTGTAAATTAATGTTCTTATAAATACATAAATAAATTAAGGGAAAATTATTGTTCAGTTTGTGGAGTTTGTACTTAATTACTTAATTCTGGTTTATATATGAAGAATAGAATAAGTAATTTTGGTTGTGGTTAAGTTTCAAATTGGTCGATCGGTCCATCAAAATTTCGTTAATTTCTTAATAGATAAAAAATATTGACATAGTAATTAATTGTCACTTCATGATTATTCAAAGGACCCAAAAAGCTTCTACAAGCTGCAACTGCAAGCTTCCAAATCACAATCGAAACGTGATGAGTTGCTTGAAATGGGTATTGAATGATCAACTTCAGAAGAAATCGATTGAGGAGATCTCAGAAGTATTTAAAAGCACGACTAATTCTGAAGTAATTAAAACTACGACTTCAGAAGTATTTTTCGATGCTGCCATGCGAGAAAACGTCTGGATAAATATATAACAATATCGAAACTGTTAAGGATTACTTGGTAGGAAATAAGGGTTCCAATGGCAATAACATGCTGCACTTAACTGGAATATTGTTGCTAGATGATCAAGAAAGACTTGGCGTGCCGTGAGCAGATCATCGATCGGATGCCGCGATAATTATTATGGTTTAAGGTATATAATAATCCTCTCCACTAATACTTGTTACTAATTTGAATGTTTATCCTATCGAATGTAGTCGCACTCTTCACCTCGGCATCATCAATAATCTCGTCACTCAGTTCTTAATTCAAGGTCACATGCGCATAATGACTTTAATGTAACATATCATTCAATTTGTTTATTGAAAAAAAGAAGAAGAAATATTTGAGGATTTAAAGATATGTGAACAGAGGAGTAATGAAAGCAAACTAAAACCAATACCTTTCATTGCTTCTTCCCCAACACCCATTCCCCTTTTTCCCATGAAGAAAAATGTATGTGGTAAGTGAGTCAGATAAGTCTTGCCTAAAACCAATCAAGGAGAAAACAAACTATTGGGACTCATCCATCGGGCCACTCCGCTTACATGATTGAGGTCTCAAATCTTTGTCATCTTGCCTCGACTCCTCGGAACCTGATGTCCCAGAAACAGAATCCTCAAGTGCCTCGAGAAAAGATAAGACCGTAAACTTGTCTGCAAGAGAAGAAGAAAGACAATAAGAAGTCATGATGGCATACTTAATGAGTGGACAAGTCAAATAATGATGGTATAATTCCATTCATAAACATGGTAAGACAACCGTGATAAACATGAATTTTCCTAATGCTTGACTTCTCTTTTTTCATTTTTTTAAGTAATGAATTTTGAAAACAGAAACAAAAAACAGCATCAGTTCTTTACATGTTTTGATCAGCAGATGATGGTCTTTCATGAACACAAACTGCCAGGCCGTTCGAACGACTTCTCAACAAGAAAGAACTTAAAACAAGTAAATGATTGGCACTGGGTGTCTGAAATAGCGTCCCAAATAATCGTGGGGGTGCACAAGCCCTTGGCAAGAAGTTTCCCGCAAATGCACCTAGGGCAATTCAAGGAGAAAATCTCCAAGTCCGATGGTATCTAGAGATTGTTCGCACCCAAGGGGATTTGATCCCCTCCCCTCAAAAAAAGAAAAAAAAAAGGCCTTTACTACTTGAGCCACCCCCCTTAGGGGTTGGATGTGCATGATATACAGGATATTGTAAATTAAACTTCAAAATCAAAATCAACCCTAAGAGATTCTGGAATATAACGACTTACATTTACTTGGGTCAATACCAAACTGGGACAAATCTATCTGTCCAGTTCGAAGCACCTATATAGATTAACAAAAACAAACGAAGGTTATCTCAAAGAATTCTAAACATCTTGCAAAAATAAGAAGCTAACTAGGTGGGGCTACAAAGACTCACATAAGTAAATGAATCCACTTGTTGGCAAAAAGGTGGACTCTGCAGCAACTCCAATATATCCTCTGGAGTCCATTGACCCTGCAATGACATAAGCAGTAAACTCGTAAATGGAGCAACACTGCAGTAAAGGATTATCAGATGACAACCATATACCTCAGGTAAGTATGATGTTACACACTGTTCCAATGACAATGTCTCAATCAACGGCATTATCAAATCAGGCTTTAAAATATCTCTCAGTCCCACGCCTAACCAACAAAAGGAAAGATGAAATTAAACCCATTTGATAATGAAAGTAAAAATGTATTTGGTATAAATTTAACCAACTTGCAGGTTTATAAACTCATTTGTAGATCCTACTTGCATTTTTTTCCAGATAAAGTTAACCTAATTACTGTACCAGGAGAGCTAACAAAAAGCCAACTAATAGAGATGATCTAGCCAACAAGGCATACCACAGGTAGTCAACATCCTGCAACCTAATTTTAAAACTTGAACTGCCACCAGGTAATAATACTCCTAAAGTACACTATTTCAACATTTTTTTTTTTTATAGGTAAGCAAAATGATTTTATCTATAGAAATAGGCTAAGCCCAGGTACACCGGTGGGTTACTTGCACTAGTTAAACAATCTTAAAAAGAAAAAAGAAAAGAAGAATCAAAAGGCACGAGCAGAAGCATCAGTAATAAATTACAGGAAACAAAGAGAAGCATATGGGGAATATGATGATTGGACTTGCCTTCCTTTTTGTATCTACAAGTTATGGAGACCCCCCCGTGATTTTTAAACCCACTGTTACAAGGGTAGGAAGCACCTTTAGCTAGAGCTCATTGGCGTGCATAGACTTGCGTACCAAGGAGTTAAGGGACAATATAAATGCAAAATATAAATAGGTCATGCTTCTTTTTATTTCCACCAGATAATGTATGTTTTGTGGTTGTGAAGTGTGCAAAAGAATTTTTTTCTGCAGCAATTAATGCAGGCATAATATTAGAGGGTTCACTGCCTCTTTAGATTTTAAATATGCGTCACAAATAGCTTTCCTTCAAGAAAGGTTTCTCACACACATCTGCAAAGGGAAATCTGGGGAACAACCTGGACAAGGATTCACACGGAGCAAAGAAATCACCAGCACACCATAAAGAAAGATGTAGAGGATTCTCAGGAAAAAGAGTGGAGGTGCCCAAAGAAGTGGCTCAACCCAGGTAAGCCTCCACCCCAACAAGTTCTGAACCAAAGTTCTTCAGGAGGCATCATTCTATGACTTTTGATCTGGCTAAAGAATTCCTCATCTGCCTCAGACTAACCAACAAAACTCACCGTTTTTCTGGTTATGTTTAATTTTCTTTTTCTCGTATTAAGTTATTTGATTTAATCAACAACTACTGCGTAGTTGAGATAAATGCAATTGCTGGTCCTAAGAAATTTCCAACATGGGAACAACTCTATGTTATACAGCTTCAAAGGTTTGCACGGATTGAAAAACTTCTTTATACTCAAGCTGATACCAGAGATTTCGAGAGAATGGAAAGCAAATTATTACCTCCATCTGAATCTTCAGCATTATCTGCCATGCAAAATCACATAACTGAAGTGTGAGATTTTAGACCATTAAAGGGAAAATATATATATGAAAGCCTTCTTTAAGGAGACAGCTTTATTATTTATACCTGCAGGCCCAATGTTACTCAAGATTCGTTGCAGGTCCTCCAATTTCACAGGTCCGGATGAAGAGGTGACTTCACTAGTTACATCCACACCCAAGTTTGGGCCTACCAAGTTTCCAGCCCTAGAAATCACAATATTGAGATTGAATCGAAGTAATGTCCAGCAAATTGAAAAATTTAATCAAACTAATTTTAGTTAGCTGTGCAATATGTTGTCTATATCAGTCCAGGTCGCTTCAAAGGAATCAACTGCTTTCTATGGCTATTAAAACGCCGTTGTAAACTTTTGTAGCTAATGGGCACCTCTCAAAGCAATACCAGTCTTGAAGATTGTACAAAAGATGGAAAAGCATCTACAAATTGCATCCCACAATATTTATCCAGCCATCACTAAATTCAAAATGCTACATTTATCAAACAAAAACTCATATAGCTAGCTGCCGTAGGCCTTCTTTTAAAGCAAGAAAGGGAAAGGAGGTCAGAGACCAGAGGTTGGCACACTCTACCTGTGTGTGATGATAATAGCATCCTTAAGAGGCTAGAAATCCCCTCAAGAGGGCCCTGGATGAAGGGCAGCAGAGAGGCCACAAAAGTGGGGTTGATTTTCCGATTTGTTTGAAACAATTTCGTACTAATCAAAATATTGGATTTTAAAATTAATATTCAGTCATAAAAGATATGGCTTCCTTTAATAACATAGCTGAAAAATAATAGGCAGTTGGAAGCACACTCCATGTGATATAGGGCCACAACCAAGAATAGAAACTGAAAAAGAAATCCACTCTGATAAAAACTACTCGCTACTGGGTAAACTATACCCATTGAATCAGCTTGAACAATGAATAAATACTTTTTTTTTTTGATAAGTAAATGAACAATGAATAAATACTGTGAATAAAAAACCAATCTTCTTTATGCATGTGCTAAGGTGAAGCTAGTAAAGCAGAACTCATTGTAGACTGTCTACTTGAACCCCATCCAATTGAACTCTTCACCAGACTCAATTAACCAGTAATCAAGAGTGACTGGTCTTTTCGGCACAAAGGTTATTGATTATTACCATTCACCCATCTAATCATGTTAAGAGAACCCTTTTTTGTTTGATATAATGACTTCAAAAAGATCTTTTTTTCCTATAACAACTATACCTCGATGAGATATCATCTTCAACCATATCTTCAGAAACTTGTAAAGGAACAGAAGGATCAGGATCTTCTTCACCAGGGAACTCTGCTATAACAGCAAGAAAAGTTGTGATCGACAAAAGCTTTCAGAATTGAGCAGATAGTCAGGGCAAGCAGGTTAAATGGTCATTAAACAATGGAAATTGTTTAAAAGAATCTATGGCATCCAAAGAGAAAGAAACTCTAGGGGGGGGGGGGGGGTTACTCATGGATAACAACATGACAACAAGTTCACAACAGTCAATGCTATTGGTTTATTTTAGTTTAGAGGCCTTCAAACTTATAGTGACCCAAAAACATGTGCATTCAGTAAAGAAGCAAAAAATGATAAACATTGTTTGATAAAAATATGGCCTTTAGTAACAGGGAGAAAAGACAACATCAAAGCTCCCAACTCCCAAACCTCGTCTTTTCCAGCATGCTAGGAGTTCCACCACCCCCAAACCTCCCAACTCCTTTGGGCTGCATTGTAAGGTGGCAAGGGAACAATGGGATGGTATCATCAGCAGGGCCGGATTGACTTGGGTTATGCCCAAGAGGGTGGTGGAACTCCTAGCATGCTGGAAAGGACAACATCAAAGCTCTCAGTTGGCTGCAACATGGAGGATGGTCCCATTATGCCTAATGTGGTGTCTATGGATGGAAAGAAATGAGAGATGCTTTAATAACAGGGAGAAGACAAGTGGGGTAATCTGGAATTTCTTTGTTTTTACTTTGGCTTAATGGTTTTCCGCTATTGTACTCAAGGGAGGGTATATGCAGGAGTTTTTTATTTCTTTTCAATCCACTAGAATGTAATTAGGGGTCTCTTTTGTATACCTCCTGTATACATGGGCTTTGCCTAGTTGCATATGATCAATAAAGTTTATTACTTATCAAAAAAAAAAAAAATATGGCCTTTAGTAAGAATCACAAAAGAAGATCCATGCAGCAAATGCCAAATAGATAGCTGAGCTTAAATCAGAAATTATATACCTATTGGTTGATTAAGGTGGTAATTGACTGCACTACATAATTGCGAATCACCATCGGCATTAGGCTCCTGGAACCAATTTAAAGGAACAGGATATCAAATCATAGAACTAGCGTCTCAGCTAACAACAAACAAAATGAGAAAAGAAAGGAAAATGTAATAATGAACCTGACCTGCATCCAAAAAAAGAACTTCCTGTCATCGCTATCGAACTTCAGTATGTACACCCGTCCTGATGAAACATTAACCTGAGTAAAACATGAACAGCATCACTTATGATCACTAATATACTCAAACGTACCACGAATACCGCGATTGTAAAGGCAAAACCATTGAATACATAGTAATATACCTTCTCAAAAAATGCCTCATCAGGAAATACTATTTGATCCTATGAGATTGTGTCAAGGAAAATTTAGAAACTTATGAACATTAGCCACATAAGAAACAGTTAAAGAAAGAGTTGAAAACGAATTAGAGCTTAAAGAGGATAAAGGGGTAGGGGGGAGACATACAACAGATTTACCAAGGCAAAGGCAAGGAATAAGCAATAATGTGAAACCATCATTAGAAAAATAATGAGAATGTAATCTAATAACAGTGAAAGCATTGAATCCCAGTGTCAATTTCTACATCCATAGAAGAAACAAAGAAGAGAGACAATCAGTTCACTACTTATTTCGTGAATATAAATAAACACTAAAAAATCATTAAAACAAAAAGAAAAAAAGAAAACCATGTGCAAACCAAATATGTGTCTGATGAGTGCCAAGCAATGCTATGCAGAGGATTCAAGGTATCTGTAGTTTCTAGCTTCACCAGCAGTAGATCTTTCAAAAAAAAAAAAAAACAACAAAAACAAAAACAAAGCTAACAAAATAGTAGAACTGTTAATAATGATAATAAATAGAAATTAGTAAAATAGAGTCACCATAATACAAGAAAAGCTTCATCACAAATGCCTATGCAATCTCTCAGGTGATTGTAAGTACATAAACCAAACAAAGTGAGTACTGAAACATAAAATGTATCAAAAGTTCGGAGACACATATTTGTTTCACAGAAACAACCAAGAATTCAAGTGAATGAAATTTTAGTAATAGCAGCCAGTATGAAAAAAGTGAGAACTAGGATACATCTTCGACAATATTCTTTGTCCGATCAATCCACTGCAAATGGACCAAGCCTTCCTCTCCCTGACACAAATATTAAGATATATTTCTCTCTAAAAAGATGTGCTAGGCAATAGGTTCAAAAGATGAATTAGACTAACAGAAAAAAGTTCAAATGTTAATTAAGATGGATTTTAGACAAATAAAATGCAATAGAAAAAAATTCAATTGGGTTTTCACTTGGCATACCCTTGCTATGCGAATAAGCCCTTTGCGACTATCAGGGATAACCCTTTTCCCCTCAAAATACATTTTACCAGCACGAAACTCCAGCATGATTTCCTGCCATTAGTAACCTCAAATTACAATGCAAAACAAAGAAGAAGAAGAATTGTGCTCTTATTGAGGAGTAAGCATAGAGTTAAAACATTTCGGGTTAGATGTTCATATAGACAACAGAGAATAATTAATTATGGTTCCTAAATAATTGGATCATTTATAAAGTATTTCAATTTGGGGCTTAGAAAAATAACGTGCATTAATTGCTCAACAATCACCCATGCTTCAATACAATCATAATTTGGCATTAGCGGAAGGGCCCAACTTCTGGCTGTCAAACGTAAGTATAAGGAAAGGGCAAAGAAAGTAGGCACAAAATGGCCTAAGTTTAGGGTTTTATCACTCCAAACGCACAGGCTTCTCACATTATATTATATATGCGTATATATATATATATATATATATATATATATATACACACACACGTTTACCCACATATACTGATTGAAACTCGCAACTGATATCAAATACATGAAACACAAGATTTATGCATACACACATGCTTTATAATTAAACGCAAACTTCAAAATGAATCCCCAAAACATATCTGTACCTGAAAACTGCACAGAGATACGGACTGAAAGTCGCAATCGATATCGAATAAAAGTATGAATATTGTATTAGAATCACACACACAAATATATATGTTTTACTTGCATACACACGTAAATTTCATAATGAAGCCCAAAAAATATATGTACCTGCATTTTTGGAAAAACTTCGGATGAAGACGAACCCATAGCTCCGCTTGTCTATTGCTTTTGTTTTGAATTGCAACTAAAATAGAAAAAGAATAAATACAAAATACAGATGAATGACTGTTAATTCAGTGATGGTTTAACAGCTAGAGATCATTTTTCCTTCACAGAAAACCCTAAACAGAAGCTAAACAGCTAGAAAGAAAAACCCAAACAGAGAAGGAGTTTACAAGAGGATAATAACAATTATAATGATACCCGTGGAAACCCACGAATTTTCCCGAGTAATTGGTGACTGGATTCAAATATGCTCCGCCTCCGAGTTTGTGTCACAGAGAGAGAGAGAGAGAGAGATTTTATTCAGGAGTAACTCGATCCGCTCGCGAAGGCTCGGAGCTGAGTTGGGCTTTCGAATCAGACATCGCTTTTCATTAATACTACGAAAGTGGTATTGGATGTCAATTAAGAATTAATAATACAAGTCGTGCAAGTTTCGTATAAATTTTTTAAAAAAATATAAAATTTAATTGAAAGAATTATTTTTTATAGTGAGTTTTACTGTTTTTTTAAAAGACTTGTACCTAAAATTACGTGAGAATTGCTGCAGCTACAAAAATATATATAAATTAATACATAAATTAATATGATTTTATATGATATATTAGATTTATTTTACAATTATAAATTTATTTTTATATAATTTTTTATGATTAAAACATTTCTCAATTATAGACTCTAAACTTATATTTAACATTACTTTATCCACAAAATATTAATATTTAGCCCTTCAGATGAGATAATATTTTGGGTGATATGTGGTATTACTTCTCTCCATTTCCATCACAAATCTTTTAATTTTCTGTCTAAACCCAAAACCTAGGAAAGCTTACATATACAAAGTAGATCTTATAAACTTGACCCAAAATTGATTACAAAATGGTGGTATTGGCCCATTGGGACAGAAATTCAATGGGCTGTTAGGAATATTGGGAGCAAATGGGATAAAACGTGCTAGGCCCAGTCCACGGATGACACTCATGATCAAAAGTAGGAGAGAAAATAAGAGTAAGCCTAGGGGTGGCAAAATGGTACACGACCCGTTAACCCAACACGAACACGATACGATAATAGCGGGTTAGGGTTTAGTCTTAATGGGTTTCGGGTCAAAACGGGTTGACACGTTAAGACACGATTACTTAACGGGTTGATAACGGGTCAACCTGTTTTAATCCGCTATGACACGTTATGACACGTTAAGAAAGTTAAAATTATAAGTATACCTTTACATTTAAAAGTAAAATTGTTACAATCTTAATTTTGATATTTTTTTTGTTTAGATTGTAATTCATATTTGTAGTTAGTATTATAATTTTTATAAATATTATGGTTTTAATATTTGTATAAAATTATGCTAAGTTTAATTAAGTCAAACAGGTTAATTTCAAGCATATTCAACATATTTACATAAATAAGTTGAAACGTATCATATTTTGTCATGTTAATTTATTTCATAATATTCACTAATCGGTCATAACGGGTTGACACGACACGACACTTTATGTTAACGGGTCGTGTTAGGGTTTGAGATTTTGACACGATAAGCTTAACGGGTCGGGTTAGGGTTGACCTATATAGTATAATATACATGTCTTGACACGACACGAACACGACCCGTTGATACGATTTGACACCCCTAAGTAAGCCTAGACAAGAGCTGAATTACAGAGAGTTGGTAGGAGGGAACAATTGGGAAACGGTTCGACTGTTTTCCATCAATAAATAACTCTCCAATAATATTATACCACATCATCAATTCAACAAAAAATATAATAGACTTGTTACACTATATTATTACAAATCTTCCCCCACTCTTTACCCCACCCCGACAAGTAGGGGTGTTCAAAAATTTCAATTTTTGAATTTTTTTTAATTTTCACTCTGATTTAAACTTCGATCGAAGTTAGAAGTCGGATTTCAAAATTAGAAACGGAGTCCAGATTAGCTCCAATTTTCAGCTCCGAGCTTCGACTATTTATATTTTATATATTGTAAATTAGATATGATAAACCCAAGTGACCTAGTGAATTAGACGCAATTTTTGGTTCTTTGAGAACAGGATAATCAAGTCCTCGCTCGATTGTTTCTCTCCATTTGCATAGCAATTTTTTTTTAAGCAGCCTTAAACGATGTCGGTTTAGCAAGGTATATATTCATTTCTTCAAAATTGAGAAAATCCTAACCTTTCGCTATGTGGCACGCTTCTCTTCTTTATTCTCTCTTCCCTTCAGCTGCATCTTGACTCTCTCCAATCGTGGCCCAATTTCATTCTCAACTTCTGTCGCCACTGGTCTCTAATGCCACCAATAGAAGAAATGTCACCTTTAATGTTGCACTTCTTTCTTCCCTTCTCCATCACCGTTGAGGATTACCTGGGCCTGAGGTTTCAAGTTTTTCAAAGTTGCGACCTTCTCTATGATGGTAAGTATTTGCCCTCTCATTTGAAATTTGTTATTATTAGCTTGATCATATAAATTTGTCTTTGTTGCCATGAATCTAACTTGCGGCTAAAATGATTGATTTATAGGGTTTTTTATTTCTATCGTTGATTGTGGCTAAAATCTTTTTTTCTTTCAATGTAAATTTGTCTTTGTTTACTTAGTTGATTACTAGGATTTCTGTTTTGAACAACAAAATTCCGACGAACTCTGATCGGAGTTCGAAACTCGAGACTCCAATTGGAGTTGAACTCCGACTCCATTTTGAAGTTGGAGTCAGAAACTCCGAACTTCGACTCCATTGGAGTCAAAGCACAAGCCTACTTGCAACTTCCCCCCGTTTCTCCCTCACCCTCGCGATTTTGTTCCCCCACCCCTGTGCTACATTGCACTACAATCGACCCTTAAAGTTTTGTAGTCTCCGAAACTTCAGAGTGACGAAAATTATATGAAGAACAGCTTATGAATGCTTTCATTTTGGTGAGAACAGCTTCCGAATGCTTCCCCTCCTTTTTCCTTGTTCACCAAAAGCAGCACCCATGAAGAAAAATCGCCTGAAGGTCTTCTTCTTTGGTGCCTGAATCATTTGGAAGCTCTTGAATGCTGGACTGCGCATTTGGATCTACATGTTGCACCCTTCGAAATATCTCGATCTTTCTTCCATTTGTCCAGATCCGCACATCATGTTATTTATTATTTATATTTCAACATCTCCCTTTTTAATAAATATTTTATGGCTCCGAAGTAAAATGAAAAGCGAAGTTCATCATTTCGTTTCTTTATTTTATTGCCTTTAAATGCATTGTTTGGATACCGAGAAAATATTGTTTGGATGCTGAGAAAATTATATCTGCTGTTTGATTTCCGAGAAAATATATCAGGCACATGGGTAGAAACCAAGGCATCACGAACAAAGAAACTGGGAGCGGTGGCATGGACACAATAGATCCCGACGTCGTTACCATGGGAATTAGTCTTCAATGGACACAGTATACTTGCTGGCCAAACCAACGAAAGGTTGGTTGAAGCTTGAAGTGATTCGGTTTTGATTCTCTGTAGTTGATTAAGTTTTTTGATGTATTTTTGATGTATCTTGTTACGTGACAGATTGTAATTGAAGGTCTGCTATTCTCATCTGAACAGACCAACCGGTGAGCAGCGTCTCCCAATCAACTAATAGACCATTTGCCCTCCAAACACTTTGTAGACATAGATATTTTATCGAATCATATAAATTTGTGCATTTTTTATTTATTTATATTTTATTTATTATTTTCTGTCACCAATAAACACAAGAACGTTGTACCGATGCGTTACCCACTACCATGGGCCGATCGTCATGTAATTAAGATCAAGCTTGTATTTATATATATATATATATATATATATATATATATATATACTAGTTTTGACTGCAACGTGGGATACACGTTTGCCTAATTCCAAAAAAAATTATGAAAAAAAATTATTTTTATTGAAAAGAATAAAAATATCATATCAAGATGAGAAAAACTATATCTACCTATACAATGTAAATGAGCACAAAAGTAATGATATGTTATGTAATAAAAAGTAATTTCTATCAATCCCCTCTGAGATTGATACCTTCATGCATAGACCTATGAACGCCACCCAGGAGCAAAAGCAGGATTGCTCGCTTGATATCTTGGTGACCAAACACTATTGGGACAATGCTATCAACAAGTTTATTGAAGAAATTAAGAGTATTTCTCATTCTCTAAATGTCATCTAGCATATTGTTTCTCCCTGTAAAAGAAGGTGAAAATAAAATAATTCAGAAGATGCATGTCCAGATATGTATGAGGGCATTTATACTTATGTATGTATGTATATATATTTGCATCTTTGTAAATTATTTAAGTACTACATGGCAATAAAATAAGTGGGTGGCCAAAATCAATAAAAGAAAATTAGAACATTAGCATAAGATTCGTATGCTTGGTCAAGTTAATGATTATTATAAAATATTATGAATGAGGATTAAGTCTATTCAAAAGTACCCAAAAGTCACGTGATCCATAAATTACAATTTGCTTACCAAATTCCTCTTCTGAAGCCTTTATTGTGATGTGCTAACCATCCCTTTCCTACTTAACATGGAAAAACACAGAGATTTGAGATGGCAAATATTTTGAGGTGATATGCATTCTTTTAATCCAAATCAACAAGGAAAAACAGAGATATACGATTTGAAGGTATGGGATGCCTTTGAAGCCAAGTGCCTAATTAATTCCAAGGAACTACCAGAGCTGGCTCTTGCCTTAGGCAAGATAGGCAATTGCCTAAGGCCCCTAGTTACAAAAAACCCACTCTTAAAAAACTTTAAAATATAATTTAAAAAAAATCTAATTAAAAAAATTAATTAAATAGATATTATATATGTCATTATTAGTTTTAGAAGTATTCTACATAATAATTATTTCAAATATTCTCTTTATAAGGATATATTTCTCTTATTAGTTTAATATATAATGTGAGAATTATAAATAACAAAATCTAATTTTTGAATGTTTATCAAAAAAAATTTTGTATGATCCTTTAAAGAGATAAGGGCCCATTTTTTATAGAATTTTATTGATAATAATTCTTATAATTACTTCTAGGTCTCTTTTAGATATTTAAGAATATCTTAGAATATCTAGAATAGTAATAAAATAATTTGAGTTAAGATACTTTATTTGGTTTTGAGTGAGAAAAAAAAGTTGAATTTGAAAATATCTGAGAATACATAAAAATAGTTGTATTCCTAAACGACTCCTAAAACTCAAGGGTACGTCTTATATAATTAAGTTTTATAAAATCTTTTCTAAATCGATTTTTTTTTTTATAAAGATAAAGTTGCTTATTAGTTGAAAAGGTAATGTAAATTTTAATTAGTAATTTTACTTGACAAACGATATGCATTATTTTTAAATAAAAATGTAATGTAAAAATCAAAATTAATTAATTTAATTTTACTTTAATAAAAAAAAGCCTCAATCAAAATTTTTACCTTAGGCCCCCTAACTTATTGAGCCGGCCCTGGGAACTACTTCTACAATTTACAACATAGAAGATTAGCCACTGCCACATTATAGACCAAAAAGACTACACTAATTATCAAGGAGAAGGCCAACTACCAAATACCATTCATTGCATCCCACCTCAACTTCTAGATCCAAACTTTATTTTTAAGCTGCCGTGATTTGTACTATATTTTTAAGTGCCTAATTAATTCAGTAAGAGAATTGTCTCAAAACAGAAACATGATTCCAAAAAACAAACTTTATTCAGAAGATGCATGTCCAGAAAAAAAAAAAAACTGTTCTTTCGTGATGTGTGTTTTTTTCTTCTTCTCCTAGTTGTATAAATCCATTTAGTGATGCTTCACTAATTCCAACTCACTAATAAAAACCCAATAATCCAAATTGCATAAGTCAGTTTACTTATTTAAAAATAAAAAAACTGCACATGAGAGCTCAACAATAGAAAATGCACAGAAATAAAAATAAGAAACTCATTAATCCAATAAAACAAACCAGGATCAATTAAAGAAAAAATAAAAGGACAATAACGTAATAACATGCAAACCCAAAAGAAAATGCATAAAAATTTTTTTCTCTAGAAAACAAACATGCAAAAAAACATCGGAAAGCAAACATGCACAAAAAAAAAAAGAAAAGGAAACTATCCTTTTCTTCAAAAGCAACGAGAGAGATGGGAAAAAAAACTAAATTTTTTGCTTTAGGGGTGGTTGAGCCGAAATCAGTGGCCACCATGATCCACCAAATTCTAATCAGAATTCATTTCAACCTAACAAATAACCCAAATGACTCTCATTGAAAACAAAAGTAAGCATGTCGGTTCATATCTATATGCCAAAAAAACCCAATTCAAAGATGATGAGTTACAGGTGCATGATTTCTTTGCATAAGTATAAAAAGTACACATACAATAGATGAACATGGGTAGAAAGAAAATGACCTAACAATAATGCATATAGCCTGTAAGACAATAAACAAAAATGCATGTAACCTGTAATGATCATGCATTTTATATACAACAATATTTTTGTAAGTAACATTTTATACAAAGTAATTATACGAAAAAAGAAAAGAATGTCAAATGGCATTTCCAGACCCATACCATTTGTAGCCGCCAATCTCAAATTGATTACCACGAAGTTCTCTTCTGTTGATCTGTGAAAAAATCTCTATCTTCTCCGTATGTTTTTCAAATAACTCATAAGGTTTTGGCCCTATATACAAGTGAACATGACTTGTGAATAAGTAATTATCCGTTTGATTAAAAAACAAAAGGGACAAGCAGAAGTAATCAAGAACTTCAATATGACGGGTTCAGAACAATTATTTAAGAAATGCAGGAAACTTAGCTCTTAGATAAATAGCATTGGCAATTTTATCAATTGGAGTTTACAAATAATTGGAAGTTCTATTAACCTTCAACTCAGATGGGCAAAACCAAACAGAAAGAAAATGAAGTATGAGTATATGAGAACCCTCTACACAAAACAATTGACTAACAATGAGCAATTGCAAAAATTTCTCAATAACAGAAGGAAGGTCGAATGAAAAAGCATCTCACTGTACAGGGATGCCCATCATATTTGTATATGATGGGCATCCTCTAATGATTTTCTACTTTGTTTGGCATTAGAAAATCCAGAAATCCTATAAAAAGTTCTATAAATTCTTTACTGTCACCAAATTTTAGAAATGTAGAAACGTGGATACAATTGTACAAGAAAAGAGTGAAAAATAAAGAAAATGAGACATGTAGAAAAACTAAAACAGAAAGAGAGAGAGAGAGAGAGAGAGAGAGAGAGAGAGAGAGGACTTTGATCTCATGAAGTTTGCATTTTGGTGGGTCTTGTTGTGTGGGTGATGCCGACACATTCTGCAATGGTCTGAGGCGGAACCGCGGACTATATCTACTCCAGACGCTGCTGCAGGAGTTTCACAAATACAGTTTGAGCACCTTTATAACAATAAGAGGGATGTAGGATAATTTCGATATACATTAATTAATATAATTATTGAAGTAAGCAGCACGCACCTTTTCTGGACATCATTTTTTCCTTTGACTATAAAGGTTTTGCATGGCAGGGCAAGCATACTCAAATGCATGCAATGCTGAATTAAAAGATCACCAAGCTAAAACATTTATGCCAATGCCCATAGTAGGTATCAATATTCAATAAACACAAACAGACATAATATATCACATAAGAATATCAAATCAGAGAACCGAGATTTATAAGTTTTAATTCTTCCAGTTCGCTACTTAACTGATGACGGGTACATCAGCTAATGAGCCACTGCACTAGCTCCATCCAGTCTACTCATGCTCAAAACCTGTTTCAATGCATCAATGGAATCAGAATCTCTAAATTTTCTTTTTGTAGTGAAAATAAATGAAAACAATCAATGTAAATAAATCAGCTGAATACAGAAGCAAAGAAAGTGGTATTAGTAGGGCAGTTCACATAAACTCCTTTTCAAATATTATGGTTGCAAACCTAAGATTATGACACCAGACAAGATCACTCATTATGATTGGTTTAACAAGAAAGCTTGCATTTCTTCAATGATATCTAAAATGTCAGACATGACTTCAACCAACCTTATAATAAAGGCATTCTAAAGATTCTGGAACTTTTTAACACGCAAGAGGTAGGAAGTTGTCTAAAGCTCTTGAAAACAATGGCGAATATGATAAATGCTTCAACCAAGCATATAACAAGGAATTGCAAGAAGAAAAACTGGGAGTAAGGTATAGAATAAATCTTCTCTATATAGTAACTCCATCTTGTTTATTTCTCTTCATTATTGTTAATTGCATATGCTTCATAAAGTCTATAAGAACAAATCACTAAATATATTTTAATTTTCAAGTACACAGGCTAAGCACTAACTGAATTATTTGTAATTCTTTGTAATTTAGTTCACTCTATAGTTCACTCTAATAGCCATATCATCATCAACCAGAACTGGGATTTTTGAAAGTAGCAGTATCATATTCAAAAACACCTATTCTATTCATGATATGCATGGCCACCAATCCCATAGAGGAAAACGAACTCCATTCTTGCCTTTTAGATTTAATTTATGAATTAACTTTGTTATGTTGAAAAAAATAGTTAGATATTCAGTTTTATCCAGAGTAACAAGTTGGATGTATACATGTAAGTAAAAGTTGGTGTGTCACTATATATACATATTGTTTGTATATATAGTTTTCTATTGTTTAAAGGATGTCAATTGCATATCATGAGCCTATACTAATTCAATATATTGTTGAAGTGTATATTTCTTAAGCAAGCACTATTTTAAACTGTATAAAATATGTACTTTGGTACTGGCTTATTGATTATTTCATGGTTTTTCTTGAGAAGAATAAAATTGAGAAATGTGCACGCATTGACAAATAATAGCAAATTAATGCTTACATCTTGGGGCATCTATGAGTTTAGTTTTTTTTCTCTTTTTTTTTAAGAATCCATTTAGAGGATGGAATGTGATATATATTGGTGAAAAGGTGTATGTTCAAAATTTTGTATGCGAACTGGGCCAACAAGTTCAAGCAGATTTTCTGATAGAAATGTGTATTTTTATCAATACATGGGATTTATTAAGCTCTCATTATGTACTAAGAGCACATTTAGGATGAAGCCATCCCCGCCTAAACCCCTGCCCCTGGCAAATGAAAACAAAATGCGCTTATAAAGCCATGACATGTAAAGTATGCAAAAAAATGCCATGGAGCAACGTTAAAACCATATTCTCCTTTCAATAGAAGTAAGCAAAATATATGCATAGGAAAAAATGGGAATAAAAATAAAAATTAATACCCACTTGTCCTTACTTCCAAAAAATCATTAATTATCTTGATAGTTATCAATCTTCATCACCTAAAAAGAGGGAAAAATTATGAAAACAGATTTGTAAGAGCCAAGAGTCAGAAAAACCCCTTGCCAACCTTTAAACCTAGACTTAAGCAATTTTAAACATGGGAACACATCGAAGAAAAAATTCTTTTCAAGGATTTAGATTGAATGGATGTTTATATTATTATATATAATTGCAAAAAAATAAATCAACAATAAAAATAAAACATTATATCCAAAAACAACAAACAAAAATGCTAAATGTGGAATACATTCATGGTTTTTGCTCTCAGATACAACAAACATGGAGGAAAAAAAACAAGAGATAAATGAGACAAGCAGTGAGAGAAAAGGCAGAAAAAGGATGAACAAAAATAGAACAAACAGTAAAACAGGAAAAGAACCAAAAGACATGCTTTGAAATCAAGAAAAAACAAAACGGGAAGAGAAATTCAAACTGCCTTTCAGGAAAAAACATATAAAAACATATCCTTAGAATTAAGTCTATATCTCATATATATATATATATATGTTGTTTTAATAGAGTTATTACTATCTTGCAAATTAGTATCATAAATAGAAAGTATATGTTATCTTTGGCAAGTTTATAGAGGGCAACTCTTTCTTGGCTCTTAGTGTTTTGACCATATTAAACTTGTACCTCTTAGTTCTGAATTTACTTTCTTGTTTCTATTAAGGAAACCAATGTAAATCATCAAAAGAAACTACAACCAGAATGACCACAAACCTGTTCAACAATGGAATTATAAGTCAATGCAATTCTCTGCTTGTTGAGTTTTCCATATCCCCTTTTGTAAATCAATTCTTTGACACTTTTCAAATTTGGATACCTGAAATCATGTCATTCTATTAACAAGACATTTTAGTATTATAAGATGGGCAACGATGTCCTTCAAACAAAAACAAAAGGGAAGGAATGCAACTGCATACCCGTAGGTCACATAAAGCTCAACTGTGTGCAGCATATTCATCATTGCTTTCTTTACTTTCAGAAAGACACCATTGAATATCTACAACCATAAAAGGTTTGTGTAATTCGATATGACCAATTTTTATTTGTTTAAAAACAACAAATATTAGAGAAGGGACAACAAATAGGACGAAAACAATATTAAAAGTGAATATAAAAATACCAAAAAACCATCAAAGGCAAACTCAAACAGAGAGATAAGTTACACGAAAATAAGGAATATAAAAGAGACAAGTTGATTGAATTACACAAGTGGTAAAATTATACAATAAAATGAAATGATAAAATATGGAAAAATTAAAACTTTCAAACTTCTAAAGGCACGGTTTGCATCAAAATCAGTCCAACTCAATGAGTTCCAAGTCTCTGGTTTATTACCTTTTGTGAGCTCCTTCCGAAAATGTGAAATGGATGACACCTATTGTGCCGTCTACCACTGCACCACCTTCCCCCCGCCGGCGAACAACCCCAGCCACCTCTGGCAGCCTCTCCCTTAGTCACACGCAGGCAACCCGAAATGGGTGTCCCGTGTAGCTTTCAACGCGGATAGGGCCAGCGCCGGCCACCGCGAGCCACCACCTCATGCCGGCCACCTCCTTGGACCACCTCCCTTCACCGACGACCCTTAGCCACCGGACCCAGCCACTGCGAAGCACCCACATAGCCCCCAACTCACAAACCCGAAAATGGGTCTCCACATGTGTTTCAACCCCTAGCTCGCCGTACGCCGCCACCCACGACCTCCAGCCACCACCATCGTGTACCGCGCTCACCGGCGACCTTCCCATGCACGGCCATGACCCAGCCGAAGCCCCTCTCGACCTTTCAGCAAATTACAAAGTGAATGGAGAGAACAAAAGCCACGCGGTCAGGGACAAAATTGGAAGCCAAAAATGCTGAAAATGCACTATTCATCTACTATTTATCCGCTATTCCCACTTACTTTAGAGCATGGCAGATTAGTCGAAAGTTTTCTTTAAAAATATAAGTTTTACACATAATTTAATTTTTTTTTATCATATTTAATTAATTATAATAAAAAAGTATATAAAAAGAATAAAAATATCTCTTTTTTTCAAAAATAAATTACATTTTCAAAAAAATTTTCAAATTAATTGATCATGAAATTTTTTTAAGTTATATACAAAATTTATACTTTTTGAAAGTTTTTTTTAATTAATTAAATACCAGTAATCTAATTAGATATTGTGTTATTGTTATGTAGAGTAGGGGTGTAAATGGTCTGGTCCGGTCTGGTTCGGTTCGAAAAATTTCTGGACCGATTTTATTCGGTCTAAAAATTCTCTCACCCTGGACCGGACCGAACAGGAGTTCGGTCTATACCGGTTCGGTCCAATTCGGTCCAGGGACGGTCCGGTCCGGTCTAGGGGTGTCCTATATGATTTAATGGGCTAAATTTAATTTAAAATTCTACAATAATCAAATATTTTTTTGGCCCAAATTTAACTACTATAAATTATAATATGTTAATATTATAAGAGTATATATTATATATTAATATATTAGTATATATTATACATTAAATATGTTAGTAAATTATAACTAATAACATTATTACATTAGTATATTATATATTTATATGTTAGTAAAAAGTGATAAATTAGTAATAATATATTAAATAATAATAATACACTTATTACTTATAAGTTATTACTAATATTTTATATAGATATATTATAATTTATATTTTTATACTACAACTAGTCAACCAATAAATAATAATATGTTAATATTATAAGAGTATATATTATATATTAATATGTTAATATATATTATATGTTAATATATATTATATATTAATATATTAATTTATATCAATGTTAATATTAATATTATAATTTATATATTATTTTTATATATACATATATAAATATATATATATATATATATAAATGGGGTTTGGTCCGGTCTGGTCCGGTCTAGGGGGAGAATTCCTTTAGACCGGGACCGGACTGAAATTAATCGGTTCATGTAAAATTTGGACCGGACTGGACCGAATCCGGTCTCGATCCGA
The DNA here is from genome assembly GCA_036559045.1 of Platycarya longipes. Classification (NCBI taxonomy): domain Eukaryota; kingdom Viridiplantae; phylum Streptophyta; class Magnoliopsida; order Fagales; family Juglandaceae; genus Platycarya; species Platycarya longipes. Next base: position 40,126,983 of record CM071803.1, on the reverse strand, counting down.
GACAATCGGTCCAGTTCGGTCCATCGGTCCGATCCGGTCTTTTTACAGCCCTAATGTAGAGTACAAAATGTTTAGAGTTGTGGCTTTAAAATTTTAGAATAATGGTCAAAAGAAGTTGAAGCCTAAAGTACATCGACAGATAGAATTAACTATGGGTCAAGACAACAATTCAACAGCTTTTTCATGTGCTCATATCTTTGATTGGAATTCACCCCATTAATTCAAACTATTTATATATATATATATATATGAAAAATAAGGGGGATAAGCCACACTTAGTGCACTCTCCCTCACAAAAATAGTGTCGTGAACAGTGCATGGTACTATTCATGTGAGGGAGAGTGCCCTGAGTGTGGCTACTCCTCAACATTGCTCTATATATATATATATATATATATATATAATTAATGAAGAGTGAAGGGATGACTGTCACTATTTGTCTTACCATCAAAATTATGTGAATGAATTCATCACTATTATTTTAAATTTTGCATAGTGACTTGCATAGTGACTTTTATAGTAACTTGCATAGTAATTTTAAGGCCTATAAATATGAGGTTCAGTTATTATGAAATTCATAAGAAAATATATAAAATGAAAAAAGTTTCAGTTCTTAAGAGTTCCAAAAAGTTTCTTTTATCTTTCTCTTGTAATAGTACTAGTTTCATTTTTAGTTTTATAACACGTTATCAGCACGAGGTTCTACCGATACTGAAACTAGTGGTCTTCTACTTCAAGTAAGTTTTTCAATATATTATTTGCAGTCCTTGAGATAAATATTAAAGGTAATATACTGAATATTACTTGATAAAATTCTACTTTTATTCTCATGATTATGTGAATATAATTCTTAAATCCACAGATTTATTTTTGTGATTTATATAGATAATGTCAAATATTAAGATTTATTACTATTGACATTTCTGAAAAAAGTTATTTATCCAGGATCCTTGATGAGATCCATTTGGATATAATGATGAAGTTGTGAGATACAATCATAGAAGAAAATCATGTATCCCTGAAGGACCGTGCTGTATATCTCATGGTGAAAAATCATCTTACTGTGTGAAATGAATTAAGAAAGAGATATGAGCACCAAAAGATGTAATCTTCTCAAAAGATCATTATAACTTGTTGCACCTGAAGTTGCAAGATGTTAAGAGTGGTATTAAATATTATGCACTCTTTAAAATCAGCTCAATATTAAAATTATGCAGTGAGAAAGTCACTGATGATGATATTTAAAAGAAGACATATATTATTTTTCATACCTTGAATGTGCCCTTACAGTAGCAATATCGAGAGCGAAAGTTCAACTAATATTCTGAACTTTTATTTTGTCTTTTAGTGATTGACCTAAATAATGAGTTTTTGTTAATAAATTACCAGTTATGTCTTATTAATGATATTGAATTTATATCATTCCCAGAAGTGAACGGTGCATCATTTCAAATGAATCAAGGGCGTAAACCTGGTAGAAAAACTAAAGAAGTGTTGGTTCCAAAAGCAATAACACTAAAGATGATAAAAATATACCGTATCACCAGAAGTGATCCAACTCAGAGAAGGGTAAAGGCCCTTAGAATAATTCTTCATAGAAAGATGAAGATGTTTGTCATAGATGTGGTATGACTGAACAGTGGTCACGTACCTACTATACGACCAAGCACTTGATTTACTTATACTAAGTTTTTATACATTATAGTAAAACTTTATCATGTTTTGAAATAACAAAAAATCGATGCCTGAAGCACGACAAGAAATTACTTGGAATAATAAAACCCTGTCTAAATTTGATCCTCTTATAAATGAATGTGAACCAGAAGTTCAGAGGATTACCTATTTGCAAAGTGTTGCAAATCAGTTACAGGATGTATTTACTGACACTAAAGGTATTGTAAAATCATATATTACTGCTGTTAATGCTTAAGCAAGAATTGAAGTCCTTGAAGGACGAATTGTTAAAACAACAATAGATGAGTCTAAGATACGCCTGAAGCGTTGAAGACCTATTGGTGCAAAAGAAAAAAAAAATCGGTACTCCTGAAGAGACCGTACTTTCTGTATAAAATATAATCCTCCTGAATAGGAAACCTCTTGAAGAGATAACTCCTGAAGAGTATAACTCTGGAAGAGTATAACTCTTGAAGAGAAAACTCCTGAAGAGTACAAACCTCCTGAAGAGGAACATCCTGTACAGGTGTTTCATGAAATGGTTTTCCTTAGAGAGGAACAATGAGATCTTAATACATTTTATGAGTAGTAAAAAAAATTTATAGATAGAAATAAAACTGTTGTCGACAATATATATGATAACACTTGACATTACCAGAAGCAATGAAAAAAGTGAGTCAAGAATTGTCGAAAAATGTCGACGTAGAAATGATTGGCCAAAATGAAAAATAGCTATTGAAGCTGAATTAAAATTGCTAGCAAAGCGAGAGGTATTTGGACCTTTTGTCCAAACAACAAAGGGTGTAATGCCTAAAAGATATAAGTGAGTATTTATACGAAAACGTAATGAGAAATGAAATTGTGCGGTATAATTTATCGCACAAGGTTTCTTGTAGAAACTCGAAAGTAGTTATGAGGAAACATATTTCCTTGTTATGAATGCAATCACATTCATATTTTTAATCGATTTGGTTATTACAAAAGGATTAGATATGCAGTTGATAAATGTGGTCACTGCATATTTATAAGGATCATTAGATCATTACATATATAAAAATATACGATCCTTGAAGCATCTAATCCAAGTATATTTAGGAGTATGTACTTTATAAAATTTCAAAGATCTTTATATGGGTTAAAGTAATTCGGACGCATGTGATAAAATTAAATCAACGAGTATTTATTGAAAGAAAATTTTGAGAATGATCCTATATGCCCATGTGTTTTATCAGAACCCAGATTTGCCATTATTGTAGTTTACGTTGATGATTTACCTTGTTAGAACTCCTTAAGAGATCATAAAGGTTGCTATAAATTCAAGGAATGCATTTAAAAAGGAAAGATCTTATTATTCAATTGATAGATGAGTTACAAGAATTTGAGACTTCTAACCTCATCTCTCAAATGCATTTGGTTTTCATAAAGTAACATGATATCCTTATCTAAAGGATTAGGCAGTCGAAATGAAGAGGCAAGTAAGAATTTTAAATCCTTATTCTCTTGCTTTAAATTTGCAATTTTTCTGTCAGACTTTTGAACGAGTTGTTGAAGTACGAAAATCTTCTCGTTAAGTTCCTCAATCTCACGATTTTTGGATTGTAATCGGTTGGAAAATCCGACAATAGAGGAGGAGTATCGGGTGCCGAGATTCACCAGTTCATAAATGGTTTTATGATCTGACTTATTAGGTAGATCATTCGCTTGCTCCAACATGGCACCTGCGGAAGATGCAGGAACAACTTGTAACTGAGGTGAATGATACCTCATATGTTGATCGTGAGAAATATTGAAAGGAAATTGATGAGCCATTGAGAATTTGTAGAATAAGAATGCAAATATAGATGAATTATAGATATGAGAAGAAGATTTGATGCGAACTATATGAAACTAAAGACGGTTCTTATAGAAATGGAAATAAAAACAAGACAAACCATTATCTCTTCAAATCTCACTTTACAAGATATGCTGGATACATAATTTCAAAAGCTAGCGAGATTAATTACAACTATCTCTATTTTCTTGTAAACGCTAAATCTCTGCCGTTAGCTGCTGTTGTTGACTTTGTATTTGAACTCTCTCTCGTTCCAGCTCTTCTACTCGTGTTTTCAGGTCACGAGAATACCAGTCTACAAATTTTTTCAGCTCATTGTTTTCTTGTCTTAAATATTTATTTTTTCTATCTTTAGTGGCAAGCGTTTGATACAACTCAGATATTTGATTTTTAAAATGATCAACCTCACTCATTCTCGCCAGTAGCCTCTGAGACATGGTTGTAAGAGAGGCAGCATATTGAGCACTGAGGGTTCTTGATGCTGCAACAATTTTTATAATCAATTTTACTAGAAAAATATATTTCTGCTCCTATCATGGTGTTTACAACCTTAGGAGAAAATATAAGTGGTTGAGGTATAAAAGGTTTATGGTTCAAATCTGGGACATTAGAATTTCTATCAAACATAATATCGTTCTAGATGAAAAACAACTGAATCTATGAAGAATGTTAGATCTTTTTGCTGAAGTAAACCAATGATAAAACTGGTTATATTTAAATAACAAATCGAAGCCTTCAAATCTTTTCAAGATCTCTTTTGTCAACAATGTTAAGTGAATTTGATTTTCCGCCGAACCGATAATATTAGATCCCAAACTTTTACAGCTTTTATCACACATGGATGGTTTTCAATGCTATTTCCGTCGTATATGAACAAGTTCTTCCTAATAACGCCGAATGAGGGGGAGAAAACTTTTAGATGAAAATATTATCATGTTCTCTTTAATGCATTATTTAGTTGGAGATCGTGTTTGAATTCTTAACCTGTTATATATGCTAAAATCATGTTTGTTTATTACTTGAAACACTAATGCATATTATCAGAGAGAGTTTAAGTATTACTGTAGGTATCAGATTTCTATTAAATCTGTCAACCAGATATTATTTTTCACATCTTCAAATCATTAAAAAATTATTACAATTCATGAAACAAGTCGAGAGTGTATTTGGCTGAGATCAATGACTCAATATATCCAAGAAAAGTGTGGTGTTTTATAATCAATGATAGCTCAACAATTTTATACGAAGATAATGCTGCTTGTATCATTCAAATCAGAGGAGAATATATCAAAGATACGATCAATGATAATCTGGCAGATTTATTCACGAAAGCATTACCAACTACAACATTCAAGAAGATTGTGCAAAATATTGGAATGCGCAGACTCAAAGATCTATCGTCATAAACTATTCAAGGGGAGTAAATGTCATGAAAACTGGTGCTGATTGTACTCTTTTTCTTTCGCTGAGGTTTTGTCCTACTGGGTTTTCCTCTACAAGGTTTTAATGAGACAATCTTAAAGCACTTGTGGATACATAAAAAGATTGTACTCTTTTTTCTTTGCCATTAGTTTTTCTTCCCACTCGGTTTTTCCTTGGCAAGGTTTTAACGAGGTAGATTTTTTTATGGGTGGTCATTTAAGGGGGAGTGTAATGAACGAAGAGTGGAGGGACGGCTGCCGCCCCCTGTCCCACCACTAAAATTATGTGAATGACCCCACCACTATTATTTTAAATCTTGCATAGTGACTTGCATAGTAACTTACATAGTAATTTCAAGGCCTATAAATATAGGTTTCAGTTGTTATGAAATTCATAAGAAAATATATAGAACGAAAAAAGTTTCAGTTCTTAAGAGTTCCAAATAATTTTTTTTATATTTATCTTGCAATAATAGTAGTTTCATTTTTAATTTTATAACAATATATATATATATATATATATATATAGTGCTTCTCTCAATTTTTTATTTTTATTTTTATTTTTCTTTCGTCAACTAACCCACAAAGAGTTATGGGAAGAAATGGTCTGCATTTCTAAAAGGTCTCACTCTACCTAGTTGAATACTTGATCTAGAAAATATTATAAATGGCAATAATGAATCAATATTATCAATTTATTAGGTAGAGATTTTTAAGAGTACTTGGGTCAGGAGTTTTTAACATATATTAATATATCTAGCACCACTACATTTTTTGAGTAAATTAATTTTTCTTTTATTTTGTTTTATATAAAAATGCAATTTTGTTATCGTTAAATTTTGAACGGGCTTCTTTTTCAACATATATTATAATTCAGCTAATATAATTATGCCACTTCATTAAATTTAAAACAGAATAATTTGGTTCGGTAATTCCAATTAGTTGTTAAAAAAATGAATATATTCGTGCATGATTGGCCTTGTTTGTTTACAAAGATGAGGCCAAAAACTCAAACACATCTCAAATTTATTATTACACTTTTTCAAATTCTCATACAAAATTTAATAAAAAATTTAATTTATTCAAATCTCCATACCACTTTTTCAAATCCCTATACAAAACTAATATTAAAAAAATATCTTACAATAATATACATATATATTTTTTTACTTTTATACATATATATTAAAAAAATATCTTACAATAATATACATATATATTTTTTTACTTTTATCTCATCTTATCTCTAAAAACAAACAAGGCAAATTCACTAATTAATTCTACTTTTAACTAGACCATATATATACATTTTATAAGAATGAGCATTGACTTGACTCGGTTTTCAACACACTTAGGAAGTTGCCAAGAAGTTTTCTCATCGTTCTTTAGGGTGCCTTTGGATGTCGGATTGAATTGAGTTGAGTTGAATTGAATAAAATATTATTAGAATATCAGCTTTTAATATTATAAGTGTGTTGAGATTTAAAAAAGTTGAATTGTTTATTATATTTTGTATGAAAATTTGAAAAAATGTATAGAGATTTGAAAAAATTATATGATGAGATAAAGTGAATTGAGCAAGATTTGGTAACCAAACTAAATCCTACTTGCATGCATGCATTATTTTCATTTTTAAACATAGGATGCAATGCTTATTGAGTACTTGTTTTCACAAGCATAATCTTTTCCCAAATCGTACCGTACAAAATGGCTTCTTCCATCGCCTTCCTAGGACTCTATTCCTCCTCGGATTCTTCTTCTTCCAATTGTCAATGGAGCTACGACGTATTTGTTGGGAATTGATTGGTTAACAAATAGCAAGTAGGAAGTAACGCATCGAAAAATCAACAAGAGAAAATACGACAATCACACAGAACACATAGGACACCAAGCTTTGAAGTGATTTGACTCAACACAAGCCTATGTCCACTGTTGGATCGGTCTCAATGAATCCACTATCAAACAAAGATGGATTACTGGAGATGAATCACAAGATTCTTACAAAGAAATCACTTTCCCTCTATTACAAGTTGCAAAGCTTTCTCTCACACACTCTCAACTAACAAATGCTCTCCACTCAGAAATCTAAACAAAATGAGTTCTTCTCTGAATTGTGTTTAAATGAACGTCGTTCCATTTATATAAGTGGAATCTCGCTCGAACAAGACTCTTCTCACTCGAGCGAAACATTATTCCAAACGACGCAAACCTTTAATCACAGAACATTAGCTTGAAGCGAGCATCAAGCGAGACTCAAGTGAATGTTTAGGGTTGACTCTTGCTCGAGCTGGATGTCGAGCGAGAGTGGAGCGAAATATCTGCCTAGAATCTCGCTCGAGCTGGATGCCAGGCGAGAGTTAAGTGAACTCTCTGTCTGATACATCACTCGAGCTGGATGTCGAGCGGGGGTTGAACGACCTTACAAGTTGAGTCTTGCTCGAGTTACCACTCAAGCGAGAGTCGAGCGAGCATACTGAAGAGGCGTTTTACAATTCAAGCCATCTCTCAACAGTATTCTTGAACTTTCGAGGTGAGGATACCTGCAACAATTTTACTGCTCATCTTTGCAGTGCTTTGCGTCAAAAGGGAATCAACACTTACATAGATGACGACCATCTTAGAAGAGGAGAAGAAATTTCATCGGATCTTGTCAAGGCCGTTGAAGAGTCAGAGATATTGATCGTTATACTTTTTGAAAACTGTGTCATCCACATGGTGTTTAGAAGAGTTGTTGAAGATTCTCGAGTGCATGGATTCAAAACAACAAAAGATTTTACCAATGTTTTACAAAGTGGATCTATCAAGTGTACGACATCAAAAAAGTAATTTTGAAGAAATGCTGGCTAAACATGAAGGTACGCTGAATGATGAAGGGAAAGTCCAGACGTGCAGGACAACCCTAAAACAAGTGGCTAGTATATTTGGTTGGCATTTAGGGATCAACGAACATACTTCTAACAACTTTTTCCCTTGATCAAATTCATTAATTTTGATCAAAATATATATTTTCAATATACATATTTGGTGTTTGATTTATATTTCAATACATATGTTTTCAATATATAGAGTGGGAGGAGGAGAGACGAGAGAGACATTTTAAAGGGGAAATTGAGATAAATCCTACATCTCATATACATGCACCATTAGTTCTCTTTGATCTAGTCTCTCAGTGTGTGTACTACTCAGGCCAACTTACACCACTAGTCTTCAACAACTGTTCTTTCATCATCTTCTTAGTTTACAAACCAAGAAATTTGGGATACAATATTACAAAATTACTTGAAGAAAAACATTAACTTACAATTTTTTAACATTCTTCTATAACTCTATATAATGTAAACAGTACTTCATGTTAGTATATCATTACTAATGAAAGACGAGAAGTGCTACAGTACTCACAAAGAGATCCTATAGAAATAAATTCATAAATTTACATAATTTCATATGATACGTATGTTGGCTCAATTTCATATTAAAAATAGATCACAATCTAGTGTACCATATCAAGTCAAGTCAATTTATAAATTTATTTTTGTAAAATCTCTTTATGACTAGAGAATTTCTCACACATATATATATATATATCTTAAAACTAAGTTGGGGGCTTATGTGTATTTATGTCAAGTTGAATGAGATCATTACACACAAAAAAAGGGGGAAAAAATAAAAACGAATTGAAATGTTTTGGGCCATGTTTGGTTTTATAGATGGTCTCATCCCATCGCATCTCGACCATATCTTTAATATATATTACATTCAAATACCATTCAAATACATTTTTTTTTTAATTTCAAATTTTAAATCTTTTTATCTAATCATTACAAATTTATAACTTCCCAAATTTCAAAACAAAATATAAAAAATAATTTAAGTTTTTCAAATTTCAAAATAAAAATAATATTTTGACAATATTTTTATTTAGCTTTTCTCACTTATTTTCCAAAAACCCATAAAATATATTAACTTAAGCTATTTCAATTACTATTTACCAACTATCTCAATAATACTATTCATATATATATATATATATATATATTTCTTTATCTCATTACATCTTATTTGTTTAACCAAATGAGACTTTAGTCAAAGGTGGTAGTGGTTTAAGACATCTTTTTACAACTTTTTGAATAAAGTAATCTAGGTTAGGATATCATTTCTTAAATATCAAATACATTAATCAATTTTATGCTCAATTTGCAAAGATTCTCTGATCAAACTTCTCTGTTCATATTAATTATTATTTTCCTAATTGCACTTTTCACATTCAAAATCACCCTAGCTTATTTAAAATAAAAAATAAAAAAATCACCCTAGCTTTTTGAAGTTTAAAATATAAATTACGAAAAAACTGAATTTGTACCCTAAGAAATAGAATACATATTTCCAAATTGGTCAAGTGGCACATTCTTGATAATACTTTTAAATAGAAGGTACAAAGTAATTAAACGTATGTGTGTTTTATTTTTCTGTGTTTACCAAAATCTTTCGTCAGGAAAATTAAGATTCCCTACATTTTTTTTTTATCCAAACACTTTTTACACTTTTTACAATTTAAAATTAAGTTTGTATAAAAAAATTACAAACTTATTAAAAACACTTCCTTAACTATTAAGTAAATAAAAAGAAATCAGTGCAAAAAATCAGTGACATTTGTCGATGGGAGTACTAGTAGTGTTTTCCATCTCGCTCTCTCTCTCTATATATAATATATATATATATACACACACATATAACAAGATCATTGAAGAAACCACAGAATAAAGAATGACTAGTATTAGCATGATTAAATTTGCCTCAAGTCCTACCAAGACAGTCATTTATTACATCATATTAAAATTGTGCCTAGATCACATCCGTATAAGTGTCTTTTAAAGTAAGCAAAACAAACTCATTAAATGTATTAACTGTTTTCTTTTTAATCTTTTTCATTGACAGGGATGAATCTAACCTCATAAAAAAGATCGTTCAAGAGGTTTCAAGGATAGTAAACTGTAGGTACTTAAATGTTGCTTTTTATCTTGTTGGAATAGTCTCGTGTAAACAACATCAATATGCTTTTAAGTATTGGGACAAAGGACACAGGCATGGTAGGGATCTTCAAAATTGGTAGAATTGGTAAGACGACTATTGTCAAAGTGACATACACTACAAGAAAAATAGATTTTTGTAGTCAAAATTGACTGCAAATAATCATTTGGTTACAATTAAATGACCATAAATAAATAGTTTTTGGTAGTGATATAATCTTATTGCTGATTAGTTTGAAGGTAGTTGCTTTCTTGCAAACGTTAGAGAAACTTCTAAACGAGAACTTGGTCTCATTCAATTGCAAGAAACAATTCTTTATGAGCTAATAGGAGATTCATGTTTGAAGCTTCACAATGTTGATCAAGGAATTAATGTGGTAAAATAGAGGCTTTGTCGTAAAAAAATTCTTTTAGTTCTTGATGATGTGGATCATTCGAACCAATTAGAAAAACTATGTCATGAAAAATGCGTTTGGTTTGGGTTAGGAAGTCGAATTATCATAACAACAAAGGATAAGCATCTTCTAACTCAGCATAATGTTTATTTGACATATAATATGAAGGAATTGGATCATGATGAAGCTTTTAAGCTATTTAGCCGATATGCCTTTAAGAATGTTAGACCTAATGAAGGTTTTGCAGAACTCACAAAACTTGCACTACATTATTTTGGGGGTCTTCCACTCGCTATAATAGTGGTAGGCTCAAATCTATATGACAAAGATATACATTATTGGAAAAGTGAATTGAAAAAGTATAAAAGGATTCTAGAGGAAAATATCCAAAAAGTACTCAAAGTAAGTTATGATGGATTGGATGAATATGCGCGGAAGATTTTCCTTGACATTGCCTTTTTTTTTTTTTTAAATTTCAGAGGCGAGAAAAGAGAACATGTCACTAAAATACTAGACAATTGTGGTTTCTTTCTAGATTCTGGTATAAAAAAGCTCATTGATAAATGCCTTATACCTTTTTATTTTTTATGAATTGAGTAATAGGTAAAAAGAAGAGTTACACAGATTTGACATTTCATGAGTGTGATCACTTCAGAAAATTTCAATGATAAATATAAGGTTCTCTATTTTAGGATCTAAAAACAGCAACATATAATGAAAGATATAGCTTAAGTTTTTTTTTTACTTATAAGAAACTGAAATAATGATGTATATACATATTTAATGATAACAAAACTTATAATTTTAGGAAGTTTTGAACTATAGAGAATTTTATCTTTAATTTTGATTAAGAGTGGCAATTTCTCACACGACCTGTTAACTCAACACAAACATGACACGATAATAGCAGGTTAGGGTTTAGTCTTAACGGATTTTGGGTCAAAATGGGTTGACCCATTATGACACGATTGCTTAACGAGTTGATAGTGGGTCAACCTGCTTTAACCTGTTATGACATATTATGACACGTTAAAAAAGTTAAAATTACAATTATATTCTTATACTTAAAAGTAAAATTGTTAGAATTTTAATTTTGATATTTTATTATTTAGATTGTAATTTAGACTTATAATTAGTGTTATCAGTTTTATAGATATTGTGATTTTAATATTTATGTAAAATTATGCTAAATTTAATTAAGTCAAACGAGTTAATTTTGGACATTTCAACACATTTACATAAACAGGTTGAAACGAATCATATTATGTCGTGTTAATATATTTCGTAATATTTACTAATGAGTTATAACGGGTTGACACAATACGACACATTATGTTAACGGGTCGGGTTAAAGTTTGAGATTTTGACACGATAAGTTTAACGGGTTGGGTTAAGGTTGACCTATATAGTATAATATACATGTCTTGACACGACACGAACACGATCCGTTAACACGATTTGACACCCCTAATTTTGATAGTACACGTATGCCTTCTCTCATTAGGGCACAAAGCAAATTGAAGACATATTGATCGATTTGCCTAGAGGCAGCCGAATGATACACTTGAATCCCAAGGTGTTTACAAAGATGAAAAGGCTTAGTTCTTTATAAACCAAAATGCACGCTTTTGCGGCAGATTAAATTATCTCTCCACTAAGTCAAGAGTTCTTGATTTGTCTCATTATCCTTTACATTCTCTGCCATCTAATTTTCATGGAGAGAAACTTGTTGATTTTAGAATGCCCAAAAGTTTGATTAAGAAGATAGATGATGGCTTACTCTTTAAGGTATGACAGTTATTTTTAATATTTCTTCTTTCATATTATGTTACAAACTTCCTTCAAGCTAGCTAATATTTTTTTTCCTTTAATTTTCTTCCTTCTTATTGACAGAACTTGATAGCTATAGATTTTATTGGTTGTGAATTGTTAACAAAAATCTCGAATCTTTCATCATCCTCAAATCTAGAGGAATTAATTCTTGATGATTGTTAAAATTTAGTTGAGGTTCATGATTCAGTTGGGTTCCTTGGCAAGCTCGTAAAATTGAGTCTTGGTGGATGCTCTAACCTAGATGGTTTGCCAAGAAGCTTCAAGTTGAGATCTCTAAAACTACTTGAACCTTGAAGGTTGTCCAAGCCTTCAAAACTTTCCTGAAATCGAGTGTGAAATGGGACAGTTAAAGGTGGTCCTTTTAAATGACACTAAGTACCTTTGTAAGGCCCGCAGCCCAGGCCCATTCCGGCGTATTAAAACCCGGCCCACTACACCGAAACGACGCCGTTTCACCCAGGTATTTGATTTCCGCCCCTTCTTCTTTCTTTTCTTTTCTTTTCTTTTCTTTCCTTTCTTTCCTTCGGCACCCGACGGTACTAACCTCCCCTGTTTTTCGCGATGCTCCCGATTTTCGTTCGCCAGTTGCCACGCCCAGCGGTTTGCATCAAATGGGTTTCACTTCCTTGCAATTTAGTTTTCACATTCACCGGTCTCTCTCTCTCTCTCTCTCTCTACGGCAGTCACCCCTGTTTTTGGGTCTTCTCTCTTCTGTCGATCTCCTTTGTTGCGGCCATCCACTCATCTCCTCGGTAAGTTGATCTAAACCTCTCAACTTTTCATGCAATTCATCTATATTAAAGGGTTCTGTTTGGGACTTTAGTCACTGATAATCTATTTAATTCCTGTTGGTGGCAGCCGAGCATTAGGGAAACGAGAATTTCATCTTCTAAGCTTCGGTTTCTTGCGGTTTGTTCTTCATATTTAGGTAAGGTTTAAGATTTTTTTGGATAGATGTTCTATTAAGGGAATTATCTAGTATAAACCGTTAATTACCGAACCTATTTTTATAATGAATACTGATGGATGTTTTTAAGTATTCAGTGACACATTGGTTGTTGTTTTTCCTTTGTACTACTCCAGTTATTGATTGAGAATGTTTTAAGTTAATACATGATAGTTGGGGTTGATGAATAATGGCTGGATATTGTTGGAAGATTCTTAATCCTTGTGGCTGTGTTGTTTGGCTGGTTGGTTTTAATCGAATAAAATGTTGTTTGGCTAGTTGGTCTTAATCGAGTAAACCTTGAAATGCTTTGTAGTGGGCTGGTATAAAAGTTTTTTAGACGCAAATGATCTTTCGGTCGTGTTCTTGTTAGGAGACTTATGCCGACAGTTAAATAGATATTGGTGGCTGTTAGAATTGAGATTTTTAGTTCCAAAATTTTATCGTATGTTTTTATATCAGGTTGTGGTTATCTGAAGAGGCTTGGGCCCTTTGTTGAGAAAATTTTTACAAGTCCTTGGTGGTGTTATATAAATTTTATCACTAGGAGGTTGCAAGTTATAAGTGGTAGAATAGAGAAATATTCTTTTGCTGGCTGGAGGTGTAATAAGGGGCTGATTACGTTGAAAGAATGAAACATGCTAAAATGTATTTTGGAACATTAATTTATAATGATATTCTTGGAGGGTTGTATAGCTGGTCATTGATATTTAGTGAAAATGTTATGCGTAGGTGACGAGAATCTTAGAGATTGGACTCAAAACTTTGAATATACGTCTCAGGAGTCAGGTAAGCGGGGCTTCTATCCTAGATTTACATACATAGAAAATTGGCTTGAGGTTGGTTTTATAAAATGTGCATGTTCTGCTTTTTAAAGAAAAATGTGAAAAACAACCTCAATATATGTTTTATGCATTCGCTCATGAAAATTTATACGATAGAGAAAATTTTCTTTTGACATGAAATGTGTAGACATGAGCAATATTTGACATGTTTCTGAACTATGCATAAGAGCGAACATTAATTTTGATGCTATCTTGTGCATGTAAAATAATATGTTTTGTTGTGTTTTTGGCTTATATGGAAATGGATAAGAAAGTGAAAAACAAGTGGCTTAATATGATATGTTTACGGAAAAAAATCTTTGGCATACTTATCTGTTTGTCTTTATTTTTGAATATGGTTCTGACATGATTATATGGATTCACGTGATATGGTTGGTACCACCATGATACGATATGATAGGAGTGCAATCACTTTGGAAACAAAGTGATCCTTTTTATGTGTTTCTTTCCTATGTGCACATTCGGAGCTCCGAGAACGAATGAGGGAAAGTCTCACAATATGATACTGCCTGGTTTGGCCACTGGGGATAGCACAACCCTATCACAGGGATTAAACATGGTATATGTTTTGGAAATATTGATGAGATGTTACAGTTATTTTTGCCAAAGTGTTTTGGGTATAAAAAGTTGGTTTTTGTGTATACTTTATGAAAAATAAAGGTTCGCTCAGCTTTTGGTTGGTTTATAAGTTTTGGAGTTGTTTCCTTTGAATAAAAGTTTTTCCGTTACATGCTTAAGAGTTTTATTAAAAATGCTTATGATTTATATACTGTTTTGCTTACTAAGTTGTGGATGAACTCACCCTCTTATCTATATACATTTCAGATGAAGTGGAGGTCTTGACTGAGGACCAAGGTTAATATGTTGGGACCAGAATAGGCGGTTACCTTTGGGTTGAAGTGAAGACGATATTTATTATTTTGTTGTTACGTTATTTAGCATGAATAGATCAAAGTGTTAGTAGGATATTTTTTTATATGGGGAGTTTGTGGACTCTATGTGATGGCATTATTTTGTTTAATATATGAACTTTATGGATATTTAGGATTTAATTGTTTTAAGATTTGGAGATGAGGAATTATTTGTGGATTATTAATAAAATATTTTTAGATAGTATTTGTAGATAAAAACAGGTCAAAGTCAAACAGGTTGATTTTCAGGACCCCTACGAGTACGGGGTGTCACAACCTCTCTGGGCTCCAAGAGTTATCTCTAAAAGGCTGCAAAAGCCTTGTGTGCCTCCCAAGTAGTATTTTTCAGTTGCAACATCTAGAGAAGCTTTGGGTAAATGATTGTCCAAATCTTGTAAATTTTGGCAAAGAGGAAGGGATCTGGGATAATCGACAAATCATGCCATTTCCTGGGTCTACAATGTTGGCTCCAACGAACAATTCAAGCAATTCCAATGATCATAGTGATTGTTTCTCAATGGCATTTCTGTCGCTGGCTCATTTGAATCTTCTCAACTGTCCCTTATCAAAATAAAATTTATTTAGGACATTTAATTACTCGACCACATTGCGAGAGTTATATCTATCTGAGAGTGATATTGTTAGCCTTCCTCCGTGCATTAGAACATTTGTTCAATTGCGGCACCTTGATTTGGACGACTGCAAGCAACTTGAAGAAATTCTACAACTTCTACCAAATATAGAACAGGTATCTGCAGAAGGATGCATGCTATTAGAAAGCTTTCCTCAAGTGTCAACAAAATTTCAGTTCGATACATACAACTTGCAAGAACTAAGACTGATTAACTTGTCAAGTTGCCCTAAAATGGTTATAAACATAGGGATTCCTTTGCCAAATCCTTTATTGCTTGATGTATCTCTCTCTCTCTCTGTGGTTTATAGCTTGTATATCTGAAATTTTATTATATATTTGTTTTAATAGGACACCTTCCTGAATGTAACATTATATTTCCAGGAAATAGGATTCCAGATTGGTTTGACTATTGCAAGGGGACTAATTCAAATAATAATTCTTGTGAAATAGACATTAATGGGCCAATGGGTTTAGATGAGATTGCAGGAATAGCTTTTTGTGTTGTTATTGCTCCAAATAAGGAGCGGAACACATATTTCATTATTTCTATTAACGATATAGTAATTGGAGAAATTGGGTGGTTTTGTTCAACAAACTCAGATCATGTATGCCGGGGATACTCGGTTGAAAAATCTCTTTAAATACCGCAAGAGTATCTGGATGGGGACAATCTGAGGTTTACATTTGATAGTGACCCAATCATGAAAACAATCTTCAAGAGTTGTGGAATCCATGTGATATTCAAGCATGAAAAGAATCCTGTAAAAGATCATGCAGTAGATCTAAGGGATGGTATTCAACTTTCTAAGAGATGGCGAGTCGATGAATGTTGTTAGAATACGAAGAACAAAGTTGAAGATAAACTATTGAAGTATGAAGAAGGAAGATAAAGAGAAACCTTTGTTCTGTTTTTCTCATTCAAAGATATATGTTATGTAATACAAGTATAATAATCCTTTATATGTACAGACCTGTTCAAAGTCCACTATACTAAAATAGCCAGGTAAACATAACATTTCACAAATACACATGACTGTACACAATTCAGGTAATGCTGCAGAGTGGTGCAGCTTGGTGTAGTGTACTGCAGAGTGGTGCAGCTTGATGCAGTTCCCTTGGCTGCTGTGTTTCTTGGACAGGAGGGAGTGTGTCAAGTCCCTTTCCTTTGATGCATCTTCCTTGAGAAATGTGAACAGAACATGGACCCTGATTGGTACTCTCAACAAAGGCATTTTGGGTTTGGAGGAGGTACTTTACTTGATGATGATTTCAATGAAGACTTGGATTTAGAGCTTTGACTTGGATTGTTATGCAACAAGGGTGGTTCTAAGTGCCACCCGTGCCGAGATTTATATCATGAATGATGAGCATATGGAGATATGAACAGTTGATGCAAACCCAAATTAATATGGGGCCCGGGTCAGATTCTATATTGATTGTACCGAACTATCTTTAAAAGGTGAATCTATACAAATATGACAAGAAGCTTAATCTTCATTGGATTGGCAATATTATTAGTTGTTTTGAGAAATTTTTGCATTCTTAGGAAAAATATTGTTTTAATTTTTGGAACAATTCTGATTTCGATTTTGACCAAATTATGGCAGAAATATTATTTACTTATGTATTTAATTTTCATGTAATAACTTGGATTTTTCCTTTTTGAAAACATTATCATAATTCAGAATTTTGAAGCTATTAATTAAACCTCGTCGGGCTTCATGAAATAATTCTGAATTTTATCATTAGCCAATATTTTCAAAGATTTCTCTCTGTTTTGCATCTATTTCAATCTCAATCCCTAGGTTCTGTTGATTATTAGATGTTAGAATAATTTTTATTTTTATTTTCTAGCGTACTCAACAATCCTCATATTTCTTCAGATTAATTTTTGTCCTTATTTGTTATTTCAACTTCGTTTTTTTATTTTCTATGGAATTGTTTGTGATTGGCATGCTACTAAAGAAATTTCATAGTTTGTGATTAGTTTTAGCAGCAATTTTTTTTTTCACGTTTCAAACCTTTTAAAAAGATCAATCAAAATTATAAAAACCATTGTTTATTCAAAGAAAGGTTAAAAAATGATGAAATTTAATTGGTCAGGTTTCGGTATGTTGGGAGCCAACTAACATCTCCCATAATAAATATTGTAATGTCAAAAAGAGATGAACATAATTAGAGGTAGAAAATATTCTCATATAAATTAGAGGTAGAAAATATTCTCATATAAATATTTTCATCTCATCTCATCATTATAATTATTTTCATATAAAATATAATAAATAATTCAACTTTTCAAATCTGAAAATAATAAATATAATACTAAACAATAATTAATATCGTAATAAAATTTTATTCAACATAATTCAAAACTTATCTCAACTCATCTAATTTCAATTTACTATTTAAATCACACATTAGATCATGGTGACTTATATTTACTATGGTCAATGAAAGCACCCCGCATAAAACGTGTAAAGTCGTGCGAACGTAATGTGGATTCTTTGGGAATCAAAGTCCATTGTGTTATAAAATTAACAAGATATCACATTAAAGAAAAATATTAGCAGTCAGAAAATGCGCACGAGGCTTCCACAACTTATAAATGTTTCTATCATATTAGGTTCGTTCAATAATCCATGTTTTTCATTAAGATTCAATTTGTTTGGCAGCTGAAACTTGTAAATTTATGAGAAACAAAGATGTGCAAAGCCAGGATACCTGGTTGTGCTGTATTGATCAATATAAATAGAGATTATACGATAATATTTGTTACATAATTTGAATTTAAAAGAACATGGAAGTCGATTAGCATACGGCCTTGGCTTTGTTGGGGCAGGAGCATTTTTACCTTGGCTTGAATTTTCTCCATTGTTGTGAGTCCTTTTGTAGCCTCTCTATGTATTCGAGTGTTTGAAGGGGGCCTTGCTGAGTTCCACCATTTTTCTTCTTAAAATTTGGAGCTTTGTGTAAGAAGAATGCCACTGAACTGCTGCTGTCTGCAACTACGTCTTGTTGCTCTAGGAGTTGCTCATGGCTGAGTAATTCGGGTTGAAATTATTCAATGGTTAAGGATCCATCTCTTGTTGCAAAAGAGAGGGAAGTGATAAAAGAGGTGAATTGTGGGTTGAGCCCTCCCACAACATAAGAGATGAGATCATCATCTCCAATTGGCTTCCAACCAAAGCAAGTTGATCGGCAAGGTTCTTGGCAACATGGAGGAAGTTAGAGCAGCTCTTATTGCCTTGTCTAAGATTTTGCAATTGTTGTCACAGATGATTGATGCGAGCCTTGGAGGGTGATGCATACTTGTTTGACAATGCTAAGTTCCATTTAAGGTAGACTTTCGGCCTTAATCAAAATATATAGGTAACAGGCATGTCGTAGTATTATCAATACTATGCTTTAAAGAGGATTCAAATCTTCACACTAATACATGGGAGATTTTAAGTTACACAAGCTACAACAAAAATGAGTTTTAGTAACGGCTTGGCAATTGTGATAGTTTCTAAACTGTCACTAATAAAAAACCATTTTCTATGATGGTTTGTGGAAATAGTCACTAAAGACAGATTTTCTTTACGTTTGAACGTCACATTGACCTTCGAACATTGAGGCTGCTGATGTGCGGACCTGAACTTTTTAAGCGCCAACATTTGAATGTTAGTAATTAACCTTCGAATGTTACATGTACTTTAAACTTTTAAAATTGACTATAATGCTACTTTGATATCTTATTTTGACATTTATGTATTTTAATATTTTAAATTTTTTTCCCTATTTAATAGTTAAGGAATTGATTATTAGTGTATTGATATTTTTTAAAAAGGTTTAAAAATGATAAAAAATAAAACTAATTTTACTCTAACAGGACCCCCATTAAATATTAAAAAAATAAAAAAATTCAATTAAAAAAGAATTTAATTTAAAAAAGATTTGAAGTGCAATGATTTAAAATTAAAGTTGGATAAACTAATATTAAAAAAAAACTGAGAATAGAAATTCAAAAACAATAAATACATAATATTGTCTATTACATAAATTAATAACAAAATACATAAATATGAGAAGCTGGATCAGTGAACACTCGTCAATGTCTCAACCTTCTTGTTTAGGACATCTACATGACTGGCAAGTTGACGTACAATCCAATCTATATGTGCAATTTGTCTATTGATTTGTCAGTCCATATGCGCATGCAAATCTATCATAATAGAGATTACTCAAGTAAGTTGCACATCTCTTGTAGCTGCACATCCCTTGTAGTTGCACCTATCGGTTGTTGACTATCGCTCCCAATAAGAGGAGCAAGACTAGCCGTAGATTGGGTCGGAGGAACAAGATCTTGTATAGGAGTAAGCTGATGCCGAGCAAACCCCCTTCCCTGGATAATGCTCTGATGACTAGTGATCATGTCAATAGGGCTCATCTGATCTAGCACCATCTTCTTTGCTTGGTGTGTCACTCCCTGTGCCAGTAATAGCTGGCTGAGAATTATCGAAGATAAACAAGAAAACTTGCCCATTGAAGATAACATGGCAAGTTGCCCAATGGCTAACTCATGTCTATATGGAAAGATTATAAGCAATGGCGCTAGCTAACCGCATATGGAATCTGCCCACCGAGATCATCAACACTATCAACGGCTATTTTACATGCAATTTAGGAAATTATTTTATTCCCTTTCCATATTAGAGAAAATCTCTTTTTCTATATATGTAATTACTTTTACTTCTAATGTATTTGATAGTTTTGGTATATAAGCAAAAGGATTCTCAATACACTCTCACGTTGTGTGAGAACTTTCTCCAAACATCTTTAGTATATTATTCTTTATGGTATCAGAGCCAGGTTGTTTAAAAGGGAAGCTATTTTCATCAAAAACAATGTGTCGAGAAATAAAAGTCTTGTGAGAGGTTGGATAATAACATTTATAACCTTGGTGTTTGTCACTATAGCCTAAGAAAATGCATAAGACAATTTTGGGATCAAATTTATTTTGTTTCATGTCCCAAGTGTATGGGTAACATTTTGAGCCAAAAACACGTAGTGAGGTATAGTTGGGATAAGTCCCATAAAGTAAATAAAATGGAGACTGAAGTTGGATGGATGTGGACCGGAGGCGATTAATTAAGAAAACAGCCGTAGAAAAGGTTTCAACCCAAAAATGTTTAGGTACACCACTATGAAAGAGCATAGTCATACCTAGTTCATGAATAGTACGATGACGTCGTTCCACCGACCCATTTTGTTTAGGTGTATGTGGACAAAAGTATTGATGAAGAACACCTTGTCGTTGGAGATGCAAATTAAAATCATTACTAGCGAATTCACCACCACCATCAGTTTGAAAAACTTGATTTTTTTATTAAACTAGCGATCAACAAATTTCTCAAAGATTAAGAATGCATTAAAAAATTCAGATTTTTTTTTCAAGGGAATAAACCACATATATTTAAAAAAAAATCAACAATACAAGCATAAAATTAAAATTTGCCAACAAATAAAACGGATGTAGGACCCCATAAATCACAATAAAGTTTATCAATAATACCAATAGGCGAACTAGTAGAAGGTAAAAATGATAGTTTACTCATTTTTTCAACTACCATTTTTACCAATTGGTAACTCTCACATATAGAGGCACCTTTATTTTTGCCTAAAACATTAATAAGGCCTTTATTACGTAAAATTTGAATAGTAAAGGCTTGGGGATGCCTAAGCCGTTGATGCCACACTTCTTCAAAGACCGATCGAAAATGGGTGGAGAAGTGTGCTTCGGTTGGTGGACTCAAAATGTAGAGATTACCCTTGCGTTGTCCGATCAACAATGTGCGATTGGTTGCTCGTTCCTTAATAGAGAAACCAAGACCATAAAATTCATAAGAATAAGGATAATAAGATGTAAGTTGACTAATAGACAAAATATTTTTTGCTAAATCGGGAACAAGTAAAACGTCTTTTAGCATAATACGAGAATCACCATTGCCAATAACAGTATCGCCTATATGAGTAATTTCATGAAGACTACTGTCACCAATAATGACTACATCATTTCCAAGATAACGATGAAGATTATTAAGCATACTTGAGTTATCTGTGATATGAGCGGAGGCACCCGTATCGGGAGTACATTCAACATTTGGATGGATCATTGATGGTCATAGCAGCTAAAGCTTGCGGGATATCGTTACGTTGCACACTATGACTGAACCGGTGCCAACATTTCAAAGCTGTATGTCCAATTTTTCCACAAATTTGGCACACTATGGGATCACGCACAGCTAATTGTTGAGAATTAGTAGTTGGGTCTCCTGGATGGGCTTTGGAGTCATTGGGCTGTGGGGCATGATTTACTTGAGGAAAGCCACGACCTTTTGAGTTAAATGCTTCTTAAACCCCTCAAGTGTCCCTATTTTTGGAGTATTGGTGAGTGTCGTGAGGCCTATTTTGGCCATAGAACGCCACTGGCTGAGGGGAGAAGTTGTTGTGCACCTGTGTCCTCATTTCAAACCCTTGGAGGAGCGGCACCAACTCACCGTACGTTGGCATCGGCGGCTTCAACATGGTGGTTGTAAAGGTTTCATATTTGGGATCGAGATTGTTAAGGAGGGAAAACACCCGCACCTTGTCACTCACCGGATGGCCAATCGTAGAAAGATTGTCACAAATCCCTTTGAAGATTCGAAAATGATCTGCCAAGGGAGTGGAAGAGTCCTTCCGCATGTAGGACAACTGCTGAGTTAGTTGAAATTCCCGTTCTTGGGAATTTTGGGCCTCTTGGAGGGCTTTCCACACTTGATGTACCGTGTCCATGCCAACCACCAATCCTAGAGACTCTTCTGAAAGAGTGCCAAGGATCCACCCATAGAGGAGCCGATTCTATTTCTGCCATTGGAGGTAAGTCTCACTCATCTCTTTGTCGTTGGTCTCATTGGTTTGGGTGGTGGGTTTTCTTTCGTGAGATGAGAAAGGAGGTCTTGGCTTTTAGCCAAGGCCACAATCTATTCCTTTCGTAAGGGGTAATTTCCTTGAGTTAATTTTAGTGTAACGAAATTGTTCACTGAAAGGGAGATGATTTAGTGCGGAACGAACGGTTTTGGTTTCTTTGGGTAGGTCTACAAGGGTATGAATATTGGCATATTTAGGATTGGGTTTGTGAATCCCGTCTTTGGCACGAGTGACCATGGGGTGAGGTGTAGTGGCTTGAGTGGAGAGGGGTGTAGGTGGTGGAGTAGGCGATGCATGATGAAGTAGATGCTCTTCATGCAAACAACACATGGACTCTTGTTCCTCGAAAACCCAATATGCAAGTAGTTGGCTGTAAATAGGTCTTCAAGACCAAACTCACGACAGACGGCACTCTTGACCGTCTAAAAGCACGACTTGGTGCCAAGGGCTCTCATCAAGTCGATGGTGTCGATTACAATGAGACGCTCTCCCCTGTCATCAAACTTGACACCATTCGAATCGTCATCAGCTTAGCCGTCGTCAATCAATGGGACATTCACCAACTTGAGAGAAAATTGCTTTTCTCCATGGTGATCTCAAAGAGTCAGTTTTTATGGAACAACCTCCAGGTTTTATCAATCCCACTCTCTTCCTATGTTTGCAAATTAAATAAAGCACTTTATGATTTAAAACATGCTTCCCGTGCATGGTTTGATAAATTTAGTATTTTCCTTCTATCTAATGGCTTTACGTGTAGTACGACATATCTTTCTCTTTTTATATATCATTGTTCTCGTGGTATGCTTTATTATTATATGTTGATGATATTCTCTTAACTAGTTCTAATCATGGTCTTTTACATGACTTTATGTGTACTGTTGATACCCAATTTGCTATGAAAGATCTTGGTCTATCGCACTACTTTTTAGGAATATAGATTACCTGTAATTCTGCTGGGCTCACTCTCTCTCAAACAAAATATGCCCTTGAAATTCTAGAACGAGCACAAATGCAAGATAGTAAACCCATGGGTACATGGCCCACACTAAAGGCCTAACCAGTGATACACCTTTTTCTGATCCGTCCCATTACCGTAACATTGTTGGTGCTCTCCAATATCTCACACTTACACGACTTGACCTATTTGTCTCTCAATTTATGCATGCACCTACCATTTCACACTATAAAATGGTAAAATGTATTTTTCGCTATTTATATGGCACTATTGACCTTGGTATTCATTTCAGTTCCCAATTTACACTCGATCTTTATGCTTTTTCGGATGCAGATTGGACAGGTTGTCCCTATACCAGACGCTCTACAACTGGATATTGCATTTTTCTGGGCGGGAACTGTATCTCATGGTTTGCTAAGAAACAACACACAGAGTCTCGTTCTAGTACTGAAGCCGAATATAGTCCCATGTCTCATATAGCTGCGGAACTTACATAGATTTCATTCATTCTTCGTGATCTCGGTGTCCATCTCACGTCTGCACCACTCTTATTTTGTGACAACCTCAGTGCTCTTTACATGACCATCAATCCTGTTTTTCATGCTCGTAGTAAACATATCAAGATTGACTACCATTATGTACGTGAATGTATTGCTCTTGGACTACTTTAGACTCGACACGTTCTTGCCAGCTTACAACTAGTTGATATTTTTACTAAGCCTCTTGGACGTCTTGCCCTTCACCTGTTACGATCCAAACCTGGCTCCCCCGGCAAAGTTTGCGGGGCCGTATCGAAGATAAACAAGACAACTTGCCCATTGAAGATAAACAAGGCAAGTTACCCAATGACTAACTCATGTCTGTATGGAAAGATTACAAGCAATGGCGCTAGCTAACCACAAATGGAATCTGCCCACCGAGATCATCAACACTACCAACGGCTATTTTACATATAATTTAGAAAATTATTTTATTCCTTTCCATATTAGAAAAAATCTCTTTTTCTATGTAATTACTTTTACTTCTGATGTATTCAATAGTTTTGGTATATAAGCAAAAGGACTCTCAATACACTCATGTTGTTTGAGAAATTTCTTCAAACATCTTCAGTGTATTATTATTTAAGAATGACTCCGTACAGAAGGTCGTTCGTTGAGATAATGTTCGCGTCGTAACGGTTCTTCTCAAATATGACCAGCGGCAAGTCAATCGGCTCTCCACGTGCCAAGTTGATCAAAAATTATGTGCGAGCCCAACTAAATGTGCTCCTATATCCCATAGGATCTATATTTGTTGTAACAATAGGTTGCAACATGTGGAAGAAAGACAGTTGGTGACTCTGATAGAACGAGTTTGCACTATTGAGAGGTATAAGGTGTCTGCCAGTAAGGACATAGAAATCCTCAATCTTCGATCGGTCTACATCACGACTGGCCGTAGAGTCAGTATGACTTGTAGATGAAGCAGACATGCCTACATCCATCTCAAATGTAGGTGGAGTTGATGCAATTGTTGTGTCCCCCCTAGGTCGAGCAACTGTCGCCTCAGGTAGGCGACGAGGGATCCGAAGTAGCTCGGCAATAACATCTGTCAAAATCTCGAACTGTACAATGTGTATAGAGAGGTGTGGGATGTCACATCATTAGGCATCAATGACATCGCGATATAAAACTCCCAAACCATGGAGGGGTAAATATTTCCCCTCAATGTGTAAATGAGTACCCAGTCTCTTATCATGAAGACTGATTTGAGACTCTTATGCTTCTAGATGAGTTTGTCAAACTTGTTTATCATAGTCTCTTGTTCACCCATAACTGTGAGGGCCCCTAGGCGAGCAGTACTTGGGTTGGCTCCTTCCCTCTCCCTTTTCTTAGTTTTCATGTAGTGAGCCATATCCTAAAAAAAAAGGAAACAAATTATGCACATTTGTGGTTAAAGATATAAAAAATAATGGAAACTGTCACGAACTTATGTTCGAACATAACCTAAAATGTCTGAACATAATCGGACGTGCGTTCAAACATGTATATCATACTGGTTCATCGTTCGAACGTAACTGTTACATTTGCAGGTGATGGTGTGACCTCATGTCCGAACATCAACTATGAGACGTTTGAACGTTAGGACCATTTATAATAAACATAACAATTACATTCACACATACCATGAAAGGACGTTCGAATGTAACAATTTTCTAGGACCATGTGTATATGGAACGTTTAAACATATAGGGCTAACTTTCGAATGTAAACCCACAACGTTCAAAGCTGAAGTGTCTACATTTGAACGTTTCATACAACGTAACGTTTGAACGTACGTGGTTTACGTTCGAACTCTAAGACTTAACATCCGAACGCTATGATCAAAAGTTTGAATGGTAGAACTCAATGTTTCAAGTCTCGTATCTACGTATAAATTTTGATGATAACAAATAAATTCAAGACTCAAGCTTAAGTTGTCTACGCATGAAGAGAGCTAAGCACATCAAGAAATCAAGCATGAGCAAAAAGAAGAATAAGTCTACAAATGAAGCTTATAGAGTAATTTTGTACATTTGCATAACTTTATTAAAATATTTAATTTCGAAAATTATTATTATTTTTTCACATATGCATAAAGATTTGAATTTGTAAGATGATTGATTGTTATCTTTAACATGTGTATGTGTTGTTTGAAAATCTTGAAAGGTGGTTGTGTTTTTTTTGACAAATACAAAAGATAGATGATTTTGTTTGAAAATCTTGAAAGGTAGTTGTGTGTTTTTTTGACATATGCAAAAAGAAGATGATTTGATTTGAAAAATAAATCATGTTCATTTTGTTATGTATGAAAAGTAAAAGATTATGTATAATTTTTTTGAAAAATGAATAGAGTTGTCTTTGACAAATATAAAAAGGAGATGTTTTTATTTGAATATTTTGAAAAGTGAATAGTGCTCTTATTTGACATTTAAACCTTTTCAAATTTGAATATGAAAACTCATTTGCCTATAAATAGCTCACTTGAGTTTCGCAAAAATCATAACAAGAGTTTACACATCAATTGCTAAGTTTTGCATCATTCTTATAAAGCCCTTATTCTCTCTTCTCTAAGTTTTGTACCTTAATCCTTGTTCATTTTGAGAGAGTTATAGGTTGTACTATATTGTTCTTATTTCACTCATTAATGAGTGTACTCTGATAATCTACCTACTATTAGCTCTTGTATTTGTAAGAGGGTGCGTATAACCCTTGTGTGTATAGAAGGTATCCTACACAGGGAATAGTTGAATCACCAAGTATGAGGTGATTGCAAGTATAGAGGGTGTTCTACACGGATTCTTTGTAGCAGTATTGCTTAAAGGTGTAATAGGTTTTTATTTCCATCTGAAGGAGATTAAATAGTAAATTTGGGATCCTCAAGGGGTAGTTTGAGGATCCCAAATTCACTAGGGTTGAAGGCGAGGACGTAGGACGTAGGCAGTAGGGTTGAACCTCGTTAAAATACTGAGTTTGCTTCTTCTTGCCCTTACTCTTTATATTTCCTACTGCTTCGTATTTTGTTTACATTTTTTATTGTGTATTTGATTTATAAATGTTAATTTTTATAATATAACCCAATTCACTCTCCCTCTTGTGTTAGTCATCTGGGCAACATGAATGTTAGGACCTAATGTTTGAACGTTAGTTGATGATTACAGAATTTCAAAATGTAACGTTCAAACGCTACAATTAACGTTCGAACACTACGTCATAGGAATAACTGTAACACCCCTTCCTCATAGGCTAAGGAGTGTCACATGATTTTTCTAAAACTGTTAATCCGGTATAATATTCTTGGTTTTAATAATAAAATAAATAACATTTACTCCAAAGAAATGAAATTTGAATAAAACATGTTTTTTTTTCTAAATAAAAACGTTTACTGAAATCACTGAAATTAAACTTGTGTCATAAAAACATTTATTTTTAGAAATGCTGAAAATACAATAACTGCTTAATCTACTCCTGGCTTGCTTGCTTGAACTGGTCATCTTCTTCACCTGGGTAGTTTTAAAAACAGGAAATAAACTGAAATGAGTTGATGACTCAGTAAGAAAATTCACCACAACTTAAGATAATATTATAAGATATTTTTTATAAAACTTATGCTGAATTCTGAAATATGATTATACATGTTAATGCTGATGCTATGCATGACTGACTTGATTGACTAACTGACTCAGTGACTGGTCTGAATTAACTGATTGGTTTGACTGATCTAAATCGATTAACTGAACTGATTTAAATGATCTGATTTGATTGTACTAATTTAGCTGAATTGATCTAACTGAGTTGATTGGCCAACACACTTAACCCTGTGTGTAAGGTTGTGCACCGGCCCTACTTCCCGCTGCAGCAAGTGGAGCTGCTGATAGAACTCTAACGTACTATGGTAAACCACGCTTAGGTACGTGGCTTGCACATTCATCCTGATCTGATATGCATTGGTACCATGCATCTGAATAACCATCTGAATTGAACTGATTACTGATATGAGTTAACTGGATAACTGCTTAATTGATTTCTGATCTTATTTAGTCTTATACTTGAACTTAACTCAACTTATGTGACTTATGTGGCATGATATGTATAATACATACTATCATAAATAACTATAATTCGCTAAGTCTAAACATAATGCTGATGACATGATCGAATGCTGTGCTGAATGACAAGTTTGCATGACGTGAGAGGTATTTGAAAAGGGCTATCAAAGAACTGGCTTTACTAATAATATAAACTAATATCAGGATCCTAATTTTGTGATCAAATTCACTTACCTCGTAGCAATGCTTCCTAAATTCTTCCTTCATAACTCATTACCTATATGAAATATTAAACAGTCACTAATCTATCTTCAAAATGTGTCCTAACAATCCATTTGATTAAATCATATCGTAGGTTTAGTCAAATAAATATTCTACTTAATTAATAAAGTCTAATACCATAATTTATTTAAAATAGTAATAATACATTTGTACCTTTAAAATAGAATTTAGTAAAATACTTGGACTATATTATTTAAACATTAATATCATATAGTCTTTCAAGTATAATATTTTAGTATATATTAATATATTCAAGTCCATAAAATAATGGTTAGAAAATTTAGTTCCTAAAATGAACTAAAAAGTACTGAATATTAAACTTCTCATGAACTATTAATATAATATAATTTAGTAAAAGAATCATATTTGATTTAAATCTATAATAAAGAAAAAATGGGAGCTTGTTTCATAAAATATACTTAACAACTTAAAAATAAATCAAACTCTATTTATTATTTGAAACCTGGCTATGAAAATTTAATAAAATAAGTATTTCTCCAAATATTTTCTGTAAAACATACATTTATAGATTAACATAATTATTTAGTGAAAAATGAAACCTGACTTAAAACCTCAACTCAATCCAACTTAAAAGATCAACAAGCGCAAAAGCTACGGCCAGAAATAAAATGATAAGCCCAAACGTAAGAATTTTAATCCAACTGTTCACGTCTTAGAGTTAATGTCATAAATGTCATCAACTCCGTGCTTTAACACGTATGAGAGAAAACTCAAATTCAAAAATCACTTCAAAGGTAATCCAAACCATGCGTAGCGGCTTGATTGGAGTTTAAACACATACCAAGCAAAGCAAAACACTAAAATCTTTGGGAGATGATTACGAAGCAGATGGTTCAAGACTCACCAACTAAGAAAATTAACTCAGTCGACTAATCCGACTTGGGGTGAAGACGTGGCTGGTCGTTTCGCTTACGGTGGCTGCCAGTGCGTCGATATATTCTGGTGTATCCCGACAGTGACAAGCGGCAGTTTCAGGGTTATCCAAGCTACTTCAACGTGGTGTCGTGTGTGCAGAAGCTAGGCTGTGGCTCACGATTTTGTTGATATGATGGTGCTCTGTTTTGATGGGCTGAAAACAGGGGACTTATACAATGCTTCGATGGCTGACCGACAGTGGTTAAGGGAGCGACGAGGGGCTGAGCAATTTAGTCTTGGAACGTTCAAGGTGACCTATACGTGCATGAGGGATGTGGTGAAATTGTGAGGTTTGTGGAGGTGGTGGTGAAAGCTTGGGCATTGGCGTGAAGTTTGGTGGCTGTCGGTGTTAAGGTGGTTTCGTTGGGAGGCCAAGAGCTAGATCTAGTGTTTGGGAGGATCCTATCGGAGGTTTCTGTCACCGCGAGAGGTAGTCCAACTTCCAGGTGATGGGCGGCTCGGCTGGGCAAAAACAGGGGCTTTTATTCACTGGGTTACCGAGATGGTGTTTGGTGTGTTCTGTGTTGAGCAAAATAGAGGGTCTTTGTGGATATTTATAGATGAAGGGAAAGGAAGCAACGGGTTTGGTCAGGAGTTTAAATTTGAGGTTTCAAATGGGGATGATGAACGAAAGATTTAGCTGCTATTTAATCTCGAATTGAGATACTGCTATGCATCATAGTGGCATCTGAAATATTTTTATGAAAGGATAAGAGTTTGAGTTGGGATATGCTCGGATAATGATTCAGAAGGATTGAATTTGAAATGTTTGAGTTGAAGTTTGCATTTGATTTTAAATGGGATCTAGAGGAAAGAGGCTTCGATTTGAATATGCAATCGGGACTGGAAATTACGTGCATTGCATGGAAGCTTAAGGTTCGGATAGGAAGTACTTGTATACGTGAGAGTCGTGCGTGAGTAGAAATTGACGTGCATGGCTAAAAAGATTGTAAGACTTAATCGGTTAACTAGGAGATGAAGCCTAATTACTAATTAGAAACAAACTCTATCTTAAAATCTATTTTTAAAATAAATAATAATAATAATAATAATAATAATAATAATAAAAAAGAATTTGATCCTACTTCATCTATTAAAATATAACAATATAATAAAAATAATATCTATAAACAAAACTCGTATTTAAAATATGAACTTATTAATGTCATAAGATTTGATAAAATGGATAATACTAATATTAAAAATATATAATAATATGAGAGATGGACAGATCAATTTATTCGCATATAAACCTAAATATCTAGGTCGGGATGTTACAAACCAATCTTGAACCTTCATTTCTACACGTTTTGAGGCCAAAAGCAACCGTAGATGAAGTATACACTTTAAGGATGTTTCTATGGTGGTCATTTGACCATTGGCAATCCATCCACCAAGGGTTTTCAATATTAACAAGATCCCATTCAAAATTAAAAAAAAAATCACAAATAAATAGTAGAGGGATGTCTACCTTTTTGTGATGGTTGTGGTGGCATTTGGTGACGGCAGAAATAGCAATGTTTTGAATACCGTACCGGTGAGCGTACCGGTAAAGGCACTGGAACGAAATATTTCGGTACCGGTACCGTTTCGTGTACCGTTTCGGAATAGTCTATACATAAAAAAAAAAATATATATATATATATATATATAAAAATATATATAAATTATATTTCAAAATAATAGTCTCAATTATATATATTAATATATATGTAAATAATCTAGTCTAAATTAGGATAAAAAAATAGGAAGAAATGAAAAAAAAAAAAAATCTCAAATCCGGTACCGGCCGGTACAGGCCGGTACACATGGCCGGTACAGGCCGGTACGGCCGAAATCTGGGTCGGTACGAAACAAACCCCATTTCTGTACCGGTCACTGCTCCGGTACGGTATGTACCGGCTATACCGGCCGGTACGGTACGAAATTAAAAACATTGGGAAATAGTGTGAGTAGCGAAGTGCATTGTGAGTGAGTTTGTGAAAAAAAGTGAGAAATGAGAGTTGTGCCATTGGGACCACCGTTTATATACATTTAGTATTCAAACATTTTTAAATGAACGTTCAAACATGAATAGTAACCATTGCATACGTTCGAACGTTAACGGTTTATGTTTGAATGTAAAGAGTCTACATCTAAACGTAACGTTAGACCGTTCGAATGTTGCCACATGTATAGACTTAGGGCACATTATGAATGTGTTATAGGTCTATATTTGTTAAT
Organism: Platycarya longipes; assembly: GCA_036559045.1. NCBI lineage: Eukaryota > Viridiplantae > Streptophyta > Magnoliopsida > Fagales > Juglandaceae > Platycarya > Platycarya longipes. Next base: position 40,095,552 of record CM071803.1, on the reverse strand, counting down.
TCAATAATAAATTTACATTATATTATACTATTATTTTATTATTTAACTATTTTATGACATCTCAACAAGTAAGCAACCAAACATAACTAAAAGTTTAAAATACATTTAAGCAATTAATACGTTTCCACCAAATACACAACAACGCATGCAAGAAATAATCCATCATTTTTCCCAAAAAGGACATGCTAACTCATATATGCCAAAAACCTAGTTTTCAGCCCATATCACAAACCATTTAATAATTGCACACCATGATATCCTCTCGAGACTATCCGTGCATTTTGGCTTCTTTCGTCTCACCATGGATGACAATCGTGTATGCAACTTCGTAACGAGTGATCCGTGCACAGGGCGTGCCATGACTAGGCATCCTCTAACCCCTGCCAGTAGAGGGACCACAGAGTCGGCATAAGAGTATTACCATTTCGTCCGATCCCATTGTCGTCAGGCGACAATCTAGAGTACGTCACATCAGTTTATTGCAATCCCGAGTGACCAGAGGAGTTCCGCCGAGATGATGCCTCGTCTCGGCTTGGGGTTATAATCCATACAATCATTTTATTATGCATGCACCATGGCCTCCCCTAGATATCATATGCATACCCTGGCTCCTTTCGTCACACTTGGGTAACAATCGTGCATGTGATTTCGTAACGAGCGATACCTAGCCCTGCGCTCAGTGCGTACCATGACCTGGCATCCTCTAACTCCCACCAGCAAAAGGGCCACAGAGTCGGCACGAGAGCGTCACCGTCTCGTCCGATCCTATTGTTGCCCAGCGACAACTTAGGGGGCGTCACTCAATTTTATACGCTCTTGAGTGACCAGAGGAACTCCATGGGAATAATGCCCCATCCTAGCTTGGGGTCGTGATATACATGCACTCACATGCTTTGACCAATCACATCACCCAATTTATAGACATACACCACAACATCACATTATAGTAAAATAATGACAATAATTAAATAACGAGCGATGCATGATGAGCAAGTATTGGATGACATGGCAATGACACCCAAAAGGCAAACATAATCATCAATATAATCACATCAACAATTCCAATTCACAGTCTTTTTCGAGTTAAAGTCCTGTTTTCGTCTTCTCTCTCGAGAGTGTGATTACAGAGTGTTGAGTCCCTATGTTCCCACCAAATAGTGGTCAGAAATGAGTGACTTAGGATTAGATTCGTTAAAGGAGGTGTGGGGAAAGTTGCAGTTGAATGAAGAGGAAGAGGAAGAAATTGATATTGAGGGTGACAACATTTATGAGGTTCAACGTAAAGGAGACAGGTCTTTGGTGGGCAAAATTTGGTTAGAACGCCAATTTGGGAAAGGAATAGTGGAGTCCACCATGGTGAAGGTTTGGCGCCTAAGTAAACCTGCTGTGTTTACAGAAATGGGGAAGAATGTTTACATTTTAACCTTTGCGATGCATGCTGATAAGAATCGTGTTAAAGGGGGAAGACCATGGTTTTTTGATGGAAACCTGTTTGTGCTGAATCCTTTTGATGGATTTGCCACCATTAATAAGATGTCTTTTGATCAGGCAACGTTATGGGTTCAAATGCATCATATCCCATTGGCTGAAATGTCAAGAGAATGTGATGTGAAACTTGGTAGCTCTCTTGGCACGGTAGAACACGTTGAAGCAAATGTTGATGATGTTGGGTGGAAAGTGTCCTTAAGAGTGAAAATCCTTCTAGATCTAAAGAAACCGCTTGCAAGAGGGAGAACTGCTACAGTACAAGGTATGAAATACTGGGTGCCTTTTCAGTATGAGAAGCTGAGAAGCTACCTTGATGTTGTTGGACTTGTGGTCGTATTATCCATGAGTCTAAGGAATGTCCATTAGCAGGGGATAAGGTAGAAAAATCTAAGCAGTACGGAAGCTGGTTACAAGCAGAAGTGGGTAATCTGCATTTTAGGAGTTTTCCTCAAACTGGTAAGAATTCATCAGTATATGATGCTGGGAAACAGAGGGCAGAGGAAGATGGTGACAGAGCCATGGCAAATAACAGACGTAATCTCATAATTGATTTGATTATTGAGGGCGAGATTGTAGGCGAAAAAAATGAGGCACATAATCAGCATATATGCGTTACGCCTGATTGTGGGGATATGCAGTTACAAATGGAGAAAGTGGATCCTGTTTTTTCAAATGCTGAGGTTGATACTGGTAATAATGGATTTTCGAATTCGAGTTCTGAGATATGGACAGATCAGCAAATGGGCCAAACAGAAGTGCAAGCCCAAAAGGGAAGCCGATTGATTGAAGGGAAGACAAAGCAACTTTCCTGGAAAAAAAAAGAGCTCAGAGCACAGGGACTTCTTCCCACATGTCTCTGACTCCAGTGGGTTCTAAACGACAATTAGATACCATTGAAATGGATGATGTGGGCCAGGAGGGGAACAAGAGATTGAAAGAAGGTGTGTCAGCTGAAAAGGAGATGCCTAGTAAGAAGGTGACTCGAAGGAAGATCAATAAATCTAGAAAACTCATATCGGCAGGGTCTATTGAACAGCCCTGTCAATTGCCGTGAGTATATTGAGTTGGAACACTTGTGGGCTTGGGAATCCACGAGGTGTTCAAGCGCTCTCTGATTTAGTCAGAGGGAAAGATCCCAAACTCTTGTTCCTAAAAGAGACGAAACTCCATCAGAAAGCAGTTGAGAAACTAAGGGTGAAGTTGGGCTTTGATGGTTGTTTGTGTAGCATATTTTAAGTTGATATTTATTTAATCAATAGCATATATTAGAGGTGGCAAAAGTAAAAGAAAGATTGAGAAGTATTTCCCTTGATTTAATGTCCCTTTACACCAATAAAAAAAATTGATTCACCTTGAGAAGCGACCCACCATGCACCATGTGTAAAAATGAACTTTTTTAATGTCAAGATCCACGACTTTTAAGGTTATATTTGGGTCAAATAATATTTGCAGTCGAAAAGTGCAAAAATATTGCGTAGTTACTTTGAATAAAAGTGAATAAATACAAGTCTCATACGAAATAATTAATTTTTTAATAGTGGACTCCATTTTTTTTAAAGTGATTGCATAATGTTTTCTCACTCTCCGACTTTATGTCAAATTATTCTATATTTACACAAACACATTTTAGCCCATTTCTAATTAATTATTGATGACTCATTACATTTTTAATATCTTATATAAAAACAAAAGGTCAAATCAGCCATCTCAACTTACTTAATACATGTAAACCAATGTATAAACTTAGTTACATTAAAACACAACTCAATATGAGCTATAAAATACTATTATTTACAAATCAATGACTTCTGTCTTATAAAATTATCTCATCACCCAAATGTTGCCTAAATTTTCTTACAATAATGCTATATACATTCATAGAATTCGTAAACAACGCGTACAAGTTTTGAAAAATAGTGGGGTCCACAACACTTTTTCATGTGGGTCTCGTATTTTTCTCATTTTTTTCAAAGCAATTGTACGGCACTTGCACACTTCACGACTGCAAATATCATTTTTCATTTTTTTTATATCTACTTGTAGGAGAAAATCCACGACTTCATCTAGCTCTTCTTTATTGCTGCAAAGGGAGTAAATACTAGTTGAACTAAAGATTAAATAGAAAGTTGTCGAGGAAGCCAAATACACTATATTAGGTAATCAAGGAGTGTTGATGAGTTTCTGTTTGGTTGCTAGAAGTCTTTTTCTCTTGTTCCCTCTAGAAAAAAACCCTAAGCGCACCTAGAGAGCAAATCTTGCTACAGGGGGTGGGCTCCCCTCCCCCCCTCCTTCCCTTATCCTTGCAACCGTCTCTTTTTTGGTTTTCTTCTTCTTCTTCTTCTTCTTCTTCTTCTTTTCCAACTTAGGGTTGTGGGGTTCAGAGCTTTCTGGTGGCACCAGAGGTACACTCCCTCTCACCTTCCATATTCCTCCCTCCCTCCACCCCTCATCTCTTTCCCCTGTCTTCTCCTTCTTCCATTTTCTTTTTTAGGTTTTGGTTGCAAGTCTTCACACTGGCAAGTTTTGGCGCTTTTGGTCTTGGTGTAGTTTTGGTCTTGCAAGTTTTCCATATCACCTAAAGTGACGACGTGTGTCCGTCACGTGCCACCACAATCGCTAATTATAATAAAAAAAACACACACTTTGTCTCTAGTACCTTTAATCCATAGAATGTGTCCTTTACTTCGTCTTAGAATAAGTGAGGGGTTGATTTCCACTCTGTCTTGAATAGAGTTGTGCTGTCTCTTAAACGGTGGTCTAGAGAGGTTTGCAATATAGGCTAGTTCATGTCAGTCACTTTGGTGGACTAGGGAGCTATAAATGTTGTAAAAGGCTTGTAATGTATGTTTCAGATTCAGTTGTAATGTCTAATATTAATGACTGCATTATGCTTTCCCTTTGTGGCATCCTCGACCCCCATGTGAGAACAGGTGGAAGACGATACACTCAGATGATGACCGCACGGGTCACACCCCATCGATAAGTGCACCAAGGTGTATGCATTATGCATAAAGTGTATAAATAATATTCATAGAGAAAAATAAAAGGGCATACAATCTAGTACTAGAAATTTAAAATCTTTAACCCAATCACAACTTCTTACAAAATTATTACAATAACCCAACTGACCAATAAGGTGAAGACAGATTCTCAATTCACAACTACAACACTCCAACACTTCACTTCTCGGGCGGAACTAGTCTAACGCTCAAACTCGACCTATGCATCAAAACTACAGTTTCATAAGACGGAACCGCAGGTGGATAGAAAACACTACATGAAATTATGACATCTCAGCAAGTAAGCAACCCAACACAACCAAGAGTTTAAAAGCACATTCAGGCAACCAACACATTCTACAAATACACAACAATACATGAAAGCATAGATTTGTATTTTTTCCAAAAAAGGACACCTCAACACATACATTATTTTTCCAAAAAAGGATAACTCAGCACATACACCATTTTCCCATAAAAGGAATGCATTTATCTGTAAATGCCAAAAATCCAGTTTTGGCCCACAATACAAACCAAACATAAGTGTACACCATGATCTCCTCTAGGGACTATCTGTATACCATGACTCTCTTCGTCACATCATGGGTGACGACTATGCGTGCAACTTCGTAACAAGTGATACCTAGCTTCGCGCCCAGCACGTACCATAACCAGGCATCCTTTAACCCCTGCCAGCAGAGTGGTCATGGGTCAGGCCAAGAGTGTTACCATCTTGACAGACCTTGCTATCGCCCGGTGATAGTCCAGAGGACGTCACATCAGTTTATTTCGCTCCCTAGTGACCAAAGGAGCTCTACCAAGATAATGCCCAATCTCGAGTTGGGGTCGTGATTCACATAATCCATACAATCCATTTTATTAGGCATGCACCATAGTCTCCCCCGAGGACGAATCGCATACCCTGGCTCTCTTCATCACACCATGGGTAATGACCGTGCATATGACTTCGTAACAAGCAATGCCTAGCTCCGCACCCAACTACCATGACTAGGCATCTTCTAGCACCCCCTGGCAAAGGGCCACAAAGTGGGCACGAGAGTATCACCATCTCGTTCGATCCCGTTGTCGCCTAACGACAACCCAGATGACACACATCACCACTCCCAATCCCAGATTGGGGTCGTAACACACCCCACTCACATGCCTTAGCTAGAACAAATCACCTCTAAATCCAATTCATACAACATAGCATATCATGACACAATTAATTAGTTAAATCAATTAAATAAATGTACGTATGCATGAAAGACAGGTATTGGATGACATGGCAATTCACTCAATAGGTAAATACCAACACCAAAGCAAACATAAACACAATATCGCAACCATAGTTACACGAACAATTTCACAAACATAGATTCACACACAAGATTCACGACATATCCAGTTCACAACCAAATTACGGGGTGATCCCATCCTCTGTTTAATGGCCTCAGGCCTAACCAACCTAATCCCAATTTTTTTTATTAATATTATTAAACAGTTTACCAAACACTTCAAAGTTGCAAATAAAAGAGTTAGCATAAATATTATATATTTTAAACCCTACAGATGAGTTTGGAAGATTACTTATAACGCATAAGCGAATGCCTTGATAATTGAACTCGCGCCGATCCACAATCCATAGCGGGGTAAACCCATATGTTACTCGCCTCTTGGCACGACTAGTGACGGTTTGGGTAAAGTACTCGGTTTGACACTGGAAGATAGGGGAATACTTACTGGAGGAAGGAAAATCTCATGGCGATTGTGGTGGGGTGGGGTAATCACCGAAAAGTGTTGGATCTAGCTTGGAAGGTGTGGAAACTCATTTTCGGATTTATGCACATATAAGGGAGGTGGGGCCAAGGATGAAGGAGCTGAGTTAGGGGAAAGGTCGCCTGAGGTGGGGGAGCACTTTGATGGTGGTAGTGATGCTGGACGGTGGCGGACGATGGCAATAAAGGGCTAAACCCGCGGGTCACAAAACCCACTTCATGGGTTGCATGCTTTGGCCAAGGGAAAGAATGGAGGGTCAAGGTGGCTAGGGGTTGGTCGTCGGTGATGCCAGGCGGCTACTGGTGGTGGTTGAGGCTACACATGACGACTCTAGGCCATGCGAGGTAGGTGAGACCCATTTCGAGTATAGCTTGCACGGAGGAGATGGGAGAGGTTTGGGAAGTTGTCGACAGCAAGGGATGGTCGCCGGAGTGAGGGGAGATTGTTGGTAGGGGCGGTGATGCCGTTGGGTGGCTCACGGCAGAGCTACATCGACTAGAAGCTTAGAAAACCCATTTCAGGTTGGGTAGCTCATGCATACAGTGGGGCTGCCGAGAAGTGACACAATCGGCAGCTGGCGGTTCAGGGGTGACTGGCAGTGAGGTTGGCTGGGCGACAGTGGCTCTGCCATGGGCTGGAGGCCAAACGGGCAAGGAGGGCATCGTGTGGGTGACAAGAGAGAGAGAGGAGAGAAAAAGAAATAAAGGAGAGAGAAAAAGTGAGGAGCTTGGCTTCCTCTTTGGGATATTTATAGGCCCTATGTGGGGTCTTCAAACGAACAGACGATGCGCTTAAAACACTGATCTGAAAACACGTAAAACCAATTTAATTTAAAACACTCGAAGGAATTAAATAGAATATTATTTTAACTTAACTTTAGTTTACAAACTAATATTCTTCATCATTAATTAAAATGATGAAACTTACTAATTATTTAAAAGAATAAATCCATATATTTAAATCGAAGATTTAAAGCATAATTAAAATCTCATAATATTTTAAATAACTAAAACCGTGCTTATAAAATGATATGTACAATTATAATATTTTGCAATTCTTCAAAACGCCATCAAACAAAATAGAATAAAAATAGTAAGACCTAATAATTTGATAAATTAAAATCATTGAACTAATCCGAAAAGGTCCAATAAAAGAAAGTGCTCATTGAAAGAACCAATAATAATAATTAAATAAAATAACTAGAAACACTAAAATTAGAGATCTAACAAACCATCAATAACCATAATAAATAAAACCACTAAACCAAAAATAATAATAATACAATCCAAAATGAAAGAATAAAAAATAATACATAAATAAAACAACAAGATCCATAATTACCAGTAAAATAAATCACCAACAATAAAGATAAAATAAATAAACAATTAATACTAATAAAAATAATATGTAGAGTATATAAAACTTAGGGTCACACAATAATGATAACAATTCAAATGAAAATACCAGTATTAATAATTAAATAGAATAACTAAAATACTAAAATTAAGAATCTCACAAACAACCAATAACAATTAAATAAAATAACAATACTAAAATTATGGATCTCACGAAGAATCGACAATAGTCATTAAATAAAACAACATGACCCATAATTACTATAAAATACACCACCAATAATAATGATAAAATAAATCAACAATTAATAATAACAAAAACAATATGTAAAGTACATAGAATTTGGAGTCTCACACCCTTTAAAAAAAAAGAGAAAGTTGTTGAAGAATTTTGTGGTCCCGTGCTTTGTTGATGATCCTAATTTTGTGGAAAAACTCTTTAATTTTCGCAATTTATCAGCCGTGACAAATAAAATGGTCCAATATAGTTATTTGCAGTGAGAATTTTCTGATGATGTAAATTTGGTGATAAAATGTCATTATTTGCTAGTAAATTGCATTCGTAGGAAAAGAATCTATCCCAAAAACCACATTTTTTTGTAGTGACTTTGTCAAGACGCGTTATTATTATGCATGGATTTCAATCCGACTTCAAAGAATTTATGGAATCTTCCAAGAAAGTTTTTCAAATTAATATAGACTATCACTCAGAACGTACTATATATTTGAAGTTGACACTTTTATAGATTTATATTTGGCCGACCGAGATCACTACTAAAAAAAAAAAAAAAGACAAATTGAACGGTTTTAGTCAAATTAATAAAGTAGGTCATGATCGTTTAGGACCTCTTTTCTTGACTTTCTAATATTAAAGCAATTGGTTTCAGCACTCTGGTCCAACTTTACACACCAATTCAAAGATATCAGGCTATTCCCATGTAAATTGTAACAAATTAAAAGAGCAAGTTGCCATGCATGCATTGTGCTAGATGTATCAAATGCTTCTTTCACTGTCTGAAAAGGCAGATTAGGAGCTTCTTTTAACTCCAATGTAATTAATTAATTAATTAATTATAACAATTCAAAATACAACCTTTTATTCTGATCTTTTTATTTGTCTTTTTATATGATGCATTATTGCGGAAGTAATTTCCAAGAAGTTCCCCATGCAACGCGGTCTCGACTTCTTTAAACTTATATTGAGGAGCTAATCATCAACCATCTCCAATTACTTATACTTTACATGCAAAAATATGGCTTCTTCTGTCGCCTTCCCAGGAGTGCTTTCCACTCCCTTTTCCTATTCCTCTTCTTTAACTTGTCAATGGAGTTACGATGTATTTTTGAGCTTTCGAGGTGAAGATACCCGCAATAATTTTACTGCTCATCTATGCAATGCTTTGCGTCAAAAGGGAATTAACACTTACATTGATGAAGAGCTTAAAAGAGGAGAAGAAATTTCACCGGCACTTGTCAAGGCCATTGAAGACTCAAGGATTTCAATCATTGTATTTTCTGAAAACTATGCATCATCCACATGGTGTTTGGAAGAGTTAATGAAGATCCTAGAGTGTAAGGAAACAAAGCAACAGAAGGTTCTACCGGTGTTTTACAAAGTCGAGCCATCAACAGTTCGACATCAAAAAAATAGTTTTGAGGGAGCGTTGGCTAAACATGCAAAAGACAAGTTCAAGGATCATGCTCATGTGAAGGTCCGGAGGTGGGGGGAGACAGCCTTAAAACAAGTGGCCAATTTATCTGGTTGGCAATTGGGGATCAATGGGTACTTCTAACAACTCTTGTCCCTCCATTAATGCATATAATTTTAGTCATGATATGAATAAATCCTTTCAAGATATTTATATATACAACAATACTACGTATAGTTATGAAATGCGCAAGTTGCGCAATCGCTTTGAAAAATAATGATGTTTACTATTAAAAAGTTAGTTTTTTTCCCCTCAAGTGGAGTCCATATTTATTCATTTTTTATAAAGCAATTGCACAATATTTGCGCATTCTACGACTGCAAATATAATTTATTGTATACATGTGCTTGCATTATAATTGAATCTTGACTTGAGACTAAGCCTCAACAACTTTTCTTTCTGCATCTTTATTAATTTGAAAACAAAGAAATTTCATATACAATATTTAAAAAATTACTAAAAATGATAAAATACTAATGAAAGCTATATTCTGAAACAGCTAAGTTTGGAAACGGAAGTTTCCCAAACATTCTCAAACATTTTCTATTATTATTCACTATTTTATTATTATTTTTCACTTACTTTTATTACTATTCATTACTTTTTTATTATTATTCAATATTTTATTATTACTTTTTACCTGCTTTTTATTATTATTCACAAACACTCTCAAATATTCTCAACATTCATACATAACCAAGATGCCACTATTGTATATCGATGTCAAGTTGGACGAGATCAACATTACCAAAAAAACAAAAATAAAGACAAATTGAACAGTACTTATAGTCAAAATTCCTAGATGTATTTAGGATATCTTTTCATAATTTTTTAATATAATAATCTACTTTAGGATTAGTTTCTATATTTTGAATAAAGCAATCAACGGCCAAGTTTACGTAATTTCTACCGGCCTATGAAAATTGCATATCTTTAAGAATTAATTTGGTCAAGCGCCACAATATTCTTGATATATTAATACACACACACACACACACACACACATATATATATATATAGTCAAATTAAATTGGATGGTACAAATTAAATAAAAACTATCTGTATTGTAGATTACTGCAAATCAATAGTACTTTTTTAAGCTTATAGTATAAATTAAATATTGGTGGGAGTTTTTTAAGGGGACTAGGCCCCGCGGCGCCCCGGGGGGGGTGGGGTTGTTGAGGGTGATATTTATTTTCCCATATTTTTTAACAAATAAATGTCAGGTACTGAAAAAACAATTTCTGCAATGCGAAGTGAACAAAGAATTATGCATGACAGCATACATGCCTTTGCTTCTCCACTATTTCAAAGTTTCATGTCTTGATCAATTTCATAAAGACCATCTCTGCACTTTCTTCACCAATTATAATGCGAATTGTTACACTTTCCAAATTCATAAGTTTTTAACAGTTAATGTTAGTACAAATGGTAGGGATCAATTTCCTACATTTAGTAGTACTACTTAACTCGCGCGTGGTCAGCCCATAGGAGGATTGGGATTCAGGTCGACAAAGATTGAATTGTGACTAAATCTGCTCCCGTGTCTTTATATTCATGAGTTTCTTTATATTCTTTTGCATTGGTAGGAACGAATCTAAATTTATACAAGAGATTGTTGAAGAGGTCTCAAGAATAGTACTAAATCGAATTAACTTCCATGTTGCCGATTATCCAGTGGGAATAAAGTCTCGTGTAAAAGATATTAGTATGCTTTTACGTATTGAGATGAATGATACACGCATGATAGGGATCTTCGGCATTGGTGGAATTGGTAAGACAACTATCGCAAAAGCGATGTATAACCTCATTGCTGATCAGTTTGAAGGGAGCTGTTTTCTTGCAAACGTTAGAGAAACTTTCAATCTAGATAAGGGTGGTCACATCCAATTGCAAGAGAAAATTCTTGCTGAGATCCTAAAGGATCCAAGTTTAAAGGTGGGTCATGTTGATCGAGGAATCAATTTGATAAAGGATAGACTTTGCAGTAAAAAGGTTCTTTTAGTTCTTGATGATGTGGACCATTTAGACCAATTAAAGAAATTATGTGGAAGTCGTGATTGGTTTGGTTTAGGAAGTAGAATCATCGTAACAACAAGAGATGAGCATCTACTAGTTAAGCATAATGTTGGTTTCAAATATCCCATGAATGAATTGGATCTCAGTGATGCTTTTAAGCTCTTTACTTGGCATGCCTTCAAATCTAACAAACCTGATGATTGTTTTGCGGAATTGACAAAACTTGCACTGCAATATGCTGGTGGCCTTCCTCTCGCTATAACAGTGGTAGGCTCGAATCTATGTGGAAGAGATATGCATTATTGGAAAACCGAATTGGAAAAGTACAAAAAAATCCCAGAGAAGAGGATCCAAGAAATACTCAAAATAAGTTACGATGGATTAGATTATTATGAGCAAAAGATTTTCCTTGACATTGCATGCTTCTTCAAAGGAGATGACAAGAAATATGTGACTAAAATACTGGACGGTTGCGGTTTTTTTCCTGATGCCGGTATTAGAAAGCTCATGGATAAATGTCTCATAACTGTTGATGAATATGACCAATTGAGGATGCATGACTTACTTGAAGATATGGGTAAAGAAATTATTCGAGAGAAATCACCCGAACAACCTGGGAGACGAAGTAGATTATGGTTTCATGAAGATGTGCGTTACGTACTTGAAGAAAATACGGTAAGATTCACTTCAAAAAGAATTTTTTTTTCTCAATTAATGAGGCTACTATAAAAAGAGAAAAATTTATAATTTTGCAACTGTTGAACTATAGGGAATTTATATTTGATTTTTGATAGAACACATTTGCATTCTCTCACTAGGGTACAGAGCAAATTGAAGGCATATTGATAGACCTGCCTCAAGGGGACCGCATGATACGTTTGAGTCCCAAGGTGTTTGCAAAGATGAAAAAACTCAGAATATTTATAAACCGCAACGCAAGTTTTTGTGGCGGATTGGGTTATCTCTCTAATGAGCTAAGAGTTATTGATTGGTTCAACTGTCCTTTCCAGTCTTTGCCATATAATTTTCATGGAGAGAAACTACTTGTTTTAAGAATGGATAGAAGCATGATTAGAGTGATAGACATGAGATTGTTAACAAAGGTATGCATATTTATTTTCAATATATTGACCTGTCTTCGTTTAAGCCATGCTGCAAATTATTTCCTTTAATAGTTAATAGGTTTCATTTATTTTCCTTTTTATTTTATTTTTTACAGAACTTAACAAGTATGAATTTTCGTGAATGTAAACACTTGACAAAAATATCAGATCTTTCAAGGTGCTTAAATTTAAAGGAGTTGATTCTTGATGGATGTAAAAATTTGGTTGAGGTTCATGATTCTGTTGGATTTCTGGATAGGCTTGTTGAATTGAGTTTTGACCAATGTTCCAGCCTAAAGAATTTGCCAAGAAGCATTAGATTGAGATCTCTAAAGTTATTTAAACTTAGAGGTTGTACAAGCCTTGAAAAGTTTCCAGAAATCGAGTGTGAAATGGAACATTTGAAGCGTCTCTGGTTAGAAAGCACTGTAATAGAAGAGCTGCCTTCCTCCATTACATACCTTACTGGACTCAAACAGTTATATATGTATGGGTGCAAAAGCCTTGTGCGTCTTCCAATAAACATTTTTCAGTTGGAATGTCTAGAGAGTGTTGGAGTTGCCAGTTGCCCAAAATTTGGAAAAAAGGTAAGGCATAATGGGCAATCCATGCCATATGCACAGGAAAACGAAACTTCATCAAGTACTGAATTGCTCCCATTGCTTCCTCCACCCATGAGTTCAAGCATTTCTAAAGTGGATTGTTTCTCAATACCATTTCCATCTATGGTACTATTGCCAGAACCAAATTTATTTAGGACATTTAATTTGTCATCTAGTTTGAGGACTTTAATTCTATCTGAGAGTGGTATTGTTAGCCTTCCTCTATGCATCAAAGAATTTGTTGGATTGTCTCACCTTTATTTGGAAGACTGCAAGCAACTTGAAGAAATTCTGCAACTTTCACCAAATATAGAAAAGATAAATGCTCGGGGATGCATGTTATTGGAAAACTTTCCTCATCTATTAGCAGAATCTTCATTCGGGACACCCGACTTAAAGCGGCTAAGATGGATTGACTTAACGAATTGCAATAAAATGCTAGTACATGTAGGGAATCATGCGCCAAATCCACTTTTGATTCAGGTATATATGTCTCTATTTATCTAACTTCTATCTCTTAATTGGTATGACTTATTTGATAGCTAGTATAATTTATTTATTTTTATACTTGGTTTAATAGGAGCGCTTTCAAATGAAAACTTCAAGTAGGATTATATATCCTGGAAGTAGGGTTCCAAAGTGGTTTAAGTATCGCAAGGAGACTACTTCATATAGTAATTACTGTGAAGTGGACATTGATAATGCGCCCCTGCGTAGGCATGAGATGGTGGCATTAGTTTTGTGTTTTGTTGTGGGACCTATTCCAGTGGGATTAGAAACTATTACTGTCTCGATAAGCGGCCAACCGAGTAGACATCATATGTGGCTAACTCCTTCAATTGACCAACATCTTGTATGGCTACAATACTTAACTGCAAATTCTATTGAGATACAGCCAATGTATAGGGAAGGGAATTCGAACAATATGAGGTTTACGTTTGAAAGTTATTCAAAGGAAGCAATCTTAAAAGGTGCTGGAGTCCATCTAATATACAAGAATGACGATTTCATGGATCGTATTCAACTTCCGAAGAGATACCGAGATGAAGGTAATCATGACAACTTGGAACCCGATTGGAACCCACAACAAAAGAGGCAGTCTTCAACCTCGAGCATATATGGTTTTGGAGGATGCTGTTCATGATGATGATTTAATCAATGAAGATTTGGATTTAGGAATTCAACTTGGGTATGCATGGTCATAGATGAGACTGACCTTCCGCAGCATAAATGGTGGTGGGTGGGGTTTGTATCATGTTGATGAGTGCAATATGGAGAGATGAGCAATCCCTATATTTCATTGAATTTATCTCATTAGTTTGTTTGTGCAATATCGTTCCTTTCTGTTTAACTTTGTCCCAATTTGATTCCACATTTGTTTCAATGCAAGTCAAAATAAACGAATCCTTCAAAATTCTGAATAGATTAATTAATAGTGCTTAGACTCAATGTGATTGGCGCTTAATTTGTTTGTGGATCTCTGGCCACAAATCTCGAGTGGGCGTACATGTTTTAGAGGAATATTGAGGCGGGTGGAGCATGAAATGAATGATCAGGTGCATGCATAGTATAAATTTAAGCTAGCCATGAGAGACTCACTACAAGAAATTGAGACTTTTATGACCAATTTTTTTTTTCTGCAATATACGTTCATGGCAAAAAGTGATTTATTGGGACCAAAAATGCTTGTGACTATAAAATCGTACTTGTTGCCATGATTTTTTTTGTGGTGGATAAAAAATGATAAGAAAAAATAATTTATCACGAGAAAAGAAGCTATTGCTACAAGGTTAATTTTTGCTATAACATTTATCACTTTTTACCACAAATTCTTTTCTCACGATATGAGCTCATGAAGAATACTTCTTATTGTAACAAAATTCATCCGTGGAAAAAGCGTTTTTAAATTTGCCACGACTTCACATCCGGATAAAACAACGACGAGTTGAAGTTATGACAAATACAACTAACCTTTAAACTTACTTTTTGCATTGACATCTTCTCATGGCAAATAAGTATTCTACATTACTACATATTTTATTTTAATTTTTAATAATAATATAATTATAAAATATTATTTTAATTTTATCACTTATTTAATAATAAAAGATAACTACTTTTATAAATTAAAGTTAATTTTTTATGATATGATATTAATATTTTTAATTATTTATTTTAATTAGTTTAATTTAATATTTAATGATTACCGTTGGATTAGACTTGAAGATCTAAGGGTTCACATTAAATATAAAAATCCTAAACACCCCGGAGTAATTGGCAGTTAGATGCATGGGGAGATGATGATTGCATCTAATTCAGCTCCTATATTAATCTGTTCCTATATTAATCTGTGTATAAGTGCTAGTTGTAAGATGTAGTAAACGAGGTTAGAAAGTTATAATAATGTTTCAAAAGCTTTGATCAGGTGAGTCATATATATGTATCATGTATGTGCGCATGATAGCTAATGAAGCCGCTTATAAACTATACAACAGAATCTACAGTTAAGTATTGTAGCCATACAAGATTTTGGTCTATTGGAGGAGTTAGCTCTACGAGGAATATGGTCTATTCCTGCGAGAACAATCGCCCCAAAACATTTAATTTTTAGCCGCAAATGCTCCATTGCATCTACTTTTGGCCGCCCTCAAGTCACGGCAACTGCCCTGTCCTAAATGAAAAATTGCAGCGAGAAACCAAAATGAACCACAAACGCCACATTATATAACTCGCCGTCGATAGTCTTTCGCCGAAATAGTATTTGACAAGAAAAACAATTGGTCTAGACACAAAAGTAATTAGACACGATTGTTGCCACCACAATTAAGCAAAATAATGTCGTCAAACTAATTATCTGGTGATCTTATAATTTCTAGAAACATACTTTGTTCCGATGATTTTTAATGTTGTAAAGGTACAACATAAAGTTTTTTTTGAGAGAGAGAGAGAGAGAGAGAGAGCACTACTTGCATATATGTTGTTGACAAGAGACAAAAAGTGAGACTTAAGAAAGAAGAGTGAGAGTGAACGACCCAAGAGTCCGAGAGTGAGACAGGAGGGGTTGATGAAAGTAGCATATTTAGATTTCTTTTGTTTTATGGTAAAATTTGAAATTTTGAAATAAGATTTAAACAGGTTATGAGGATTTATTACAAGTTAAGTGGGTTGATCCGAAACAGAACTACCGCATGCCGGTTCCCTCTCTCTCTCTCTGTCTCTCTCTCTGAGAGAGGATTCTCTCTACTCAATACCCTTCTGGCAGCCATCCTAGCCTTCTCTCCGCCCAGGGGGTTGGAGTCTCGGCTCCACCTTTCCTCCTCCTGGCTGGCCTCAGCCGGCGCTACCTATAGTGCTTTTTCTAGGTTTTTCCATATTTCGTTCCTATGTACTGTTGGAACGAAAGACCAGCCACCAAAGACCACCACGCACCTCGCCTGCTGACTCTCCAGTTGTCAATCTATTGGACGACCGAAGAAAGCTGCCCTTTTGCACGGCGTGTGAGATTCATGTGCGGCTCACATCGTGTGTGAGTTTCACGTGCCACCGCGCCTATGTGTCTCTATTGCCGTCATGCGCGGCTCTATCATTTTCAGTGGCCTTGGCTTTCTCAAAATCAACCACTTGTCTTGTAACACCCGGATCCACCTACATTATGCTTTAAAAAAGATTTTGGTTTTAGTTGTGCTAGAAGCCTGTTTGAGTTTTCGAATGTTTTTATTTAAATAGATTATGGACCTAAAATTTCTGTTTTGGTGAGCTATGATTTTTCTCTTTAGGTTTTATAATTTTGTTAAAATCTGTTTTATGAGATGTGATAATTTTTTTAACAAGTTAAGTTAGATTAATTTTTTGAATTTAAATCAAGATCTTATTTATTTTCGAGAATCTTATCCATGACTTGTGTTTTTTGAAAAAAAATTATCATTTTTTTTAAACAGACTAGGATTTTAACTCTAGAACCTATTTTATTTTTTTTATTTTCTTTTCGTTGTCCAATCTTGAGCCATATATTCTAATTTCGACCCTACCCGTTTCCCTTAAAACTCAAGCTGATTGCACAAGTTGGTCTCTCAACTTTATTCATACCATTACGTACATTTCTTTCCCCCTCCAACCCTTAAGGTTTCCTTTTTCACATATATGCATAAACGCATATCCTCTCATCTGCTCTAGGGTTTTTCTGTTTCCTTTATATATTGCATACATCCCTCTCATATACTTCAGTACCTTCTAAAAGAACTAGGGTTGCCACTCCAAATATTTTTCGCTAGTTTTGTCTCACGATTTTCATTGCCTTGCTCCCCATAATGGAGCTTCCATCCTCCATGTTCACTGTGGCAGTTTCTTCTCATCGTGTACCAGATCACAAACCATAACCCATTAGCCCTCTATCCCCTCAAACTCGGCAGTGCACCACCGTAGCATGTAGCAGCCCACCTGAAGCTAGTAGCACCTTGGCTGCCTTCCTGTAAAAAGTCTAGAATACTGGAATGTAAATGTTAACCACTTCTAGGGGGTTATCCTCCACAAGAACAGATTTCTAGAAATTTGTTTAACTTCATTCTTGAATCAATCGGTACATAAATAGGGATCCATTAAGTAACTGCTTGGTCTAAATCCAGCCCTTAACGACAACATAAGAAAATACATAACCACCCATAAAACATGATAGGAAATAACTGACCTGACCTAAAGGAAATAACCACATTCGGTTAATATCCTTAACAGACACGATACACACTAACTAACTGAATAAATGTAAATTAAAACATAATCAGCAACAAATAACAAGAGATATGCAAGCCCACGAGTAGAGCCCAAATTATTGTCCCATGCGTTTTGATTTCCAGTCTATACCACGAGACCCATGGCCCGGTCCAAGGCCCATGACAACTTGCCTCCCCTTAGAAGACCTTATCCTCAAGGTCTGGAAAGTCATTTTTCAACTTCTCCCTCTCAACCTAGGTACCCTCTTCGTGCCCTAGACCCTTCCACTTGATAAGGAGCTTAGTCATGGCCATATCCCCCTTTTTCTTCACCCTTCTTTGTAAGACCTCTTCGGGTTCGGCAAGGGGAGCACCATTAGAGTTCACTGGAGGCAAATTAGGGCATAGCTGGTGTCGATGCCCTATATTCTTCTTGAGATTGTAGATGTGCATGACGGAATGGATCGCAGCATTCGGTGGCAACGCCAATCGAAAGGTGACCTTCCCAGCTCATTCCTCCACTTGGTATGGCCCAAAGAACCTTAGGGATAGCTTGTAGTTCCTTTGTTGAACCACGAAGTGCTGTTTATAGGGTTGGAGTTTGTGGTACACCTAATTGCCTACATCAAACTCCCCTTTAGTTCTTTTATAATTAGCAAATCTCTTCATCCTTTCGTGTGCTAACTACAGGTTACTCTTTAAGACACATAACAGGGTGTCAGGATCTTTTAACAAATCATCTGCCACCTGTACAGATGCTGTTTACAAGGTATATTGAAGTAATTTTGGTGTTGCTTAACCATATACTATTTGAAAAGGAGACATTTTAGTGGAACTATGAACAATAGTATTGTAGCACCACTTTGTCAAGGGTAGCCACATAGCACCTTAGATATTGCTCTAGGCTCTTGTTAATAATTTCAGTTTGTCCATCCGTTTGTGGATGGTAAGCTGTACTCATTTTCAACTCAGAGCCATAAATCTTGAAAAGTTCCTTCCAAAAAGAGCTTGTAAATGTAGGATCCTGGTCAGATATGATGGACTTAGGCATGCCATGTAACTTAAAGATGTGAGTGATAAAAATTCGTGCAATTTTTGCTATTGTATAAAGATGAGAAGTAGGCATAAAATGAGCATACTTTGACAATCGATCCACCACCACATATATCACACTACATCCATTAGAGTTAGGCAAACCATCAATAAAATCTATAGGTATGTCAGTCCAAACCTTATTAGGTATGAGCAAGGGTTGGAGGAGACCTATAGGGTGCAGATTTTCTGTTTTACTTCTTCGACACACTTCACACTCTCTTATGAACTTCTTGATGTCCTCCTTCATTCCCTTCCAAAAAAACTCTGCTCTAGCTTGATGCAGAGCTTTTTGGAAACTTGAATGGCCAACTAGGGGGCTGCTATGCACCAATTGCATTATCTGCTCTTTGACCATTGTTGAGCCTCCAATATAGAGCCTCCCCTTGTAAAATAGAAGGCCATCTTTTTACTATTAACATGCAAATTTCACAAACCGTTATCATAATCCTTCATTAGTTTTTGCATGTAAGGATTCGAGACATAGGACCCTTTGAGTGTGTCCTTGTTGGAATGGGATTCCCACTTTTTGTTCCAGCAAATGTTTCAGACTTTGGTGGTTAGTTTGAACCTTGAATTGCTGTCCCAGCATATACGATCTCCATTTCTTCACTGCTAACACCAAGGCCATCAATTCTTTTTCATATGTAGAGAGTTACATTGCCTTTCCTTGAATAGCTTGACTCATGAATGCAATAGGCCTCCCTTCCTATAAAAGAACAGGCCCAACTCCATACCTCGAAGCATCATATTGAATAGTAAAGGATTTAGTAAAGTCAGGTAAAACTAAAATATGGGGGTTAGTCACTGCTTGTTTAAGTTGTATGAATGCTTCTCTTGTTGAATCGATCTTGGAAAAAGACTTTTTCTTTAGGAATGCAGTTAGGGGAGCCGCTATAGTTCCATATCCCTTAATGAATTTTCTATAATATATCGTAAAGCCTAGGAACCCTCTTAAGGACTTGATATTTTTAGGGAAGGGCCGATTCAACATGGACTCATTTTTTTTTTTTAGGATCAGCTCTAACTCCTTTAGAAATTAAGTGACCTAGGTACTCTATTTTAGTGTACCCAAAGCTGCACTTAGATTTTTTTATAAAGAGTGTATGCTAATCCAAAATTTGGAAAACAATTTTGACATGTTGTAGTTGTTCCTCTAGGGACTTTCTTTAGATAAGACTGTCATAAAAAAACACCTATATAAATTTCCTTAGTATGGTTTAAAGATGTCATTCATAAGATTTTGGAAGGTGGATGGGGCATTAGTAAGCCCAAAGGGCATTACCAAAAACTCAAAATAGTAGCATAAAGAAGTTCATCTAAGAGCTCATCAACTACAGGTATAGGTATTTTTACCTTGATGGTCTCTTTATTTAAGGCACGATAGTCAACACATAACGTCCAACTACCATCTTGTTTCCTAACCAACAAAATAGGTGATGAAAATGAACTTTGGCTTGGCCTAATAATTCCTGTGGATAGCATTTCTTAAACCAGTTTTTCTATATCATTTTTTTGGAAATATGGATACTTATAAGGCCCCATGCACACTGGTTTGGTGTTTGGTAGTAGGTTAATGTGGTGGTCTTGATCTCTTGGTGGGGGAAGTCCTTTTGGTTCTTCAAAGAGTTTTTGGTAGGCATCAATTAGTTGTTTCAACTTTGGTTCCATTTCTAGGGAAAATAGGATTGGGTTTAGGGATGTGAAAAGATGAATTACTAATCCCATTTTTTCCTGTTTAGTCATCTTTCCTAACATTTTCCCATTTATCCAAGAGATGTTTGAGGGTTTCATACCTTGTAAAACATGCTAGTGTTTTTTTGTCTCAAATTTCATCAACATCTTTGAGAAATCCCACCAAATAGGTCCCAATGTACTGAGCCACTTAACTCCAGGTACTACATCACAACCACCCAAGGTTAGCACATAAAATTTAGTAGTAAAAGAATTACCCTGCATGTGCAGTTGAACTCCTTCACATTTGTCTTGGTTGAAAAGTGTGTCTCCATTTGCCACTTGTACTTCTAACCCTTTTGTTTTTTGTGTAGGTAATTGAGCCCATTGCACAATTGATGGATCCAAAAAGTTATGAGTGTTGCCGATATCAATCAACAGCACTACCTTACATCCATGGATCAATCCCATAATCATCATGGTTTTTGGTGTTGGGGATCCCACCAAGGCATGTATAGATATCTTGGGTTCCACCTCTACAATCTTAGGTTCCTTGACTTTGTTATATTTTTCCAGCACTTCAGTTTCTTCATCACTAGAATTAGTACATTCCATAATAAAGAACTTTGCTGGTTTGCACTTGTGTCCCTGGCCGCATTTGTCATCACTTATACACGCCTTTCTTTCATTTGTGCAGGGATTAATCTTTGTACTTGAAGAGTATTTTACCCTTCCTGGTTTGCTGGCAAGCTAAGCATTAATTTTGGAGGACCTAAACCCACTCAGCTGGCTCTCTTAATGGCTGCAAGGTTCTCTTCCTGCATTTTAGCAACACCAAATGTCATGGTAAGAGTTTTAGGATCAGACATTTTTACCATATACCTTATGTCCTTTCTCAAACTGTCAAGAAGCAATTGATTTTATAAGACTCAGCAAGACCTCTTAACTGATTTGATATGATTTCAAATTGTGTTTTGTAGGCCTCAATTGTGATAGTCTGCTTCAGTTTCACCATAGCTTCCATTGGATCATCATAAATATTTAGGGACTTCACAAATCAATCACAACTTACAATTCCTCCTGAAGCTTCCAAATCCTGAAACCAAGTGAGATTTTCCTTCCATATGAAAGGATGCTAGTAACACTTTATGGTGAGGATTAGTTTGGTGATAATCCAAAAATTGTTTCGCCCTATAGATGTTGGTCAATTGAAGGAGTTAGCCACATATGATCCTAAAACTCTTACCAAAGACCATCACGCACCTCGCCTGCTGACTCTCCAGTTGTCAATCTGTTGGACGACCGAAGAAAGCTGCCCTTTTGCACGGCGTGTGAGATTCATGTGCGGCTCACATCGTGCGTGAGTTTCACGTGCCACCGTGCCTGTGTGTCTCTATTGCCGTCATGCGCGGCTCTATCATTTTCAGTGACCTTGGCTTTCTCAAAATCAACCACTTATCTTATAACACTCGGATCCACCGACATTATGCTTTAAATAAGATTTTGGTTTTAGTTGTGCTAGAAGCCTGTTTGAGTTTCCGAATGTTTTTATTTAAATAGTTTCCTTCACAAATTTCTAGCTCCGTCACTGAATGCATCCTAATTGATTTAATATATATATATATATATATATTAAATAAGATACTACAAAGGAAGTTGCCAATGATATTACTCATCCTTCTTAATTTTTACCAACGCGTTCTTTTCCCAAACGAAGCTGGCATGCATGATCACGATTGACTTCAATTAACTAGTTTTTCGACACAATAGGTTGTGAAGAAGTTCATGCTCATCAATCATTCTTTCACCAATGCATCTGACCAACTTGCACGTTTTCTTACTCTTTTTTAATGATGCAACGCGGTTTCTACCAGATCAAGATCTCCTAATTTCCAAGTAATAAGACTGGTTCTAGCTCCAAGTACTTACATCTAGCAAGCAGAACTCAACCTTACATGTGCAATGACTTCTTTCATGGCCTTCCATGGAAACTCTTCCTTTTCCTCTTCCTCTTTTTCTTCCACCCATCAATGGAGTTACAATATATTTTTAAGCTTTCAAGGGGAAGATACCCGCAATAACTTCACTGCACATCTGTATAACGCTTTGCGTTTGAAGGGAATCAACACTTACATCGATGATGAGCTTAGACGAGGAGAAGAGATTTCATCGGCACTTGCTAAGGCTATTGAAGAGTCAAGGATTTCGATCATTGTTTAGATGAGCTGATGAAAATCATAGAATGTAAGGAAGCAAAGCAACAAATGGATTTACCAGTATTTTACAAAGTGCATCCATCGATAGTACGACATCAAAGAAAGAGTTTTGGAGAAGCATTTGCTAAACATGAAGAGAGGTTCAAGGATGATGAGAAATTGCAGAGGTGGAAGGCAGCACTAAGAGAAGTGGCCAGTGTGTCCGGGTGGCATTTAGGACGGAACGGGTACTTCACTTGTCTCTTCACCAATTATTTTCTTTTAATTTTGATCCCAATACATCCTTTTACGACATAGCGGCATATGAATTGTGCTTTGGGAGATTTACATATATCTTTACACATCTTAATTTTACAGCAATATATATACACGTGCAGGCCAAAATTGAGTTTGAGAATGAATCAAAATGAGTTAAGAAGCTTAATGAAAAATGTAAAGACTGAAAAATCTAATTTGGGCAGGACTTGTGGCCACATAAGAGGATTATGACCTATGGAGGGAAGGATATCATTTTATTTTCTTCGTACTATACCCTTGTCATTTATCAAAAGAGAAATAATTACAAGTGTTTTAAGATCGTCTTCTTATGTTTTTTATGTGAGGAACCAAGCTAATCATCAAATGTTTCTCTTAAAGTCTTAAAGGCAATATATATATATATTTATATATATATATATATGACAGCCTTCTTTTAGGAGACAGCTTTATTATTTATACCTGCAGGCCCAATGTTACTCAAGATTCGTTGCAGGTCCTCCAATTTCACATGTCCAGATGAAGAGGTGACTTCACTAGTTACATCCACACCCAAGTTTGGGCCTACCAAGTTTCCAGCCCTAGAAATCACAATGTCGAGATTGAATTGAAGTGATGTCCAGCAAATTGAAAAATTTAATCAAACTATTTTTAGTAGCTGAGCAATATATTGTCTATATGAGTCCAGGTAGCTTCAAAGGAATCAACTGCTTTCTATGGTCACTAAAACGCCGTTGTAAACTTTTGTAGCTAAATGCTACACATTACGTTTGGATGCCGAGCTAAACTAATTAAGTTAAATAAAATATTCTCAGAATATTATTTTTTAATATTATGATTGTTTTGGAATTTGAAAAAGTTAAATCATTTATTATTTTATATAGAAATCCAAAAAAGTGCATGAGAATTTTAAAAAAATTGTAACAATGAGGTGAGATGAGTTGCGTGGACTTAGGTTCCAAATGGGGTTAACATGGGGCACCACTCTCAAAGCAATGCCAGTCTTGAAGATTGTACAAAAGATGGAAAAGCATCTACAAATTGCATCCCACAATATTCATCCAGCCATCACTAAATTCAAAACGCTACATTTATCAACTAAAAACTCATATAGCTAGCTGCCGTAGCCCTTCTTTTAAAGCAAGAAAGGGAAAAGAGGTCGGAGATCAGAGGTTGGCACACTCTACCTGTATGTGATCATAATAGCACCCTTAAAGAGGCTAGAAAGCCCCTCAAGAGGGCCCTGGATGGAGGGCAGCAGAGAGGCCACAAAAGTGGGGTTGATTTTCCGTTTTGTTTGAAGCAATTTCGTACTAATCAGAATATTGGATTTTAAAATTATTATTCAGCCATAAAAGATATGGCTTCCTTTTCTAACATATCTGAAAAACAATAGGCAGTTGGAAGCACACTCCATGTGATATAGGGGGCCACAACCAGGAATAGAAAATGAAAAAGAAATCCACTCTGATAAAAACTATTCATTACTGGGTAAACTATGCCCATTGAATCAGCTTGAACAATGAATAGATACTTAAAATAAAAACCCAATCTTCTTTATGGCTGTCAACTTGAACCCCATCCAATTGAACTCTTCACCAGACCCAATTAACCAGTAATCAAGAGTGACTGGTCTTTTCGGCGCAAAGAGAGAGAGGAGGGAGGGGGGGGGGGGTCACTCATGGCAAGAAAAGTTGTGATCGCTTTCAGAATTGAGCAGATCAGGGCAAGCAGGTTAAATGGTCATTAAACAATGGAAATTGTTTATAAGAATCTATGGCATTCAAAGAGAGAGAGAGGGGGGGGTCACTCATGGATAACAACATGACAAGAAGTTCACAACAGTCAATGTTATGGTTAATTTTAGTTTAGAGCCCTTCAAAACTTATAGTGACCCAAAAACATGTGCATTCAGTAAAGAAGCAAAAAATGATAAACTGTGTTTGATAAAAATATGGCCTTTAGTAAGAATCAAAAAAGAAGATCCATGCAGCCAATGCCAATAGATAGCTGAGCTTAAATCAGAAATTATATACCTATTGGTTGATTAAGGTGGTAATTGACTGCACTACATAATTGTGAATCATCATCGGCATTAGGCTCCTGGAACCAATTTAAAGGAACAAGATATCAAATCATAGAACTAGCGTCTCAGCTAACAACAAACAAAAGGAGAAAATAAGGGAAAATGTAAATAATGAACCTGACCTGCATCCAAAAAAAGAACTTCCTGTCATCGCTATGAACTTCAGTATGTACACCCGTCCTGATGAAACATTAACCTGAGTAAAACATGAACAGCATCACTTGTGATCACTAATATACTCAAACATACCACGACTGTAAAGGCAAAACAACTGAATAAATAGTAATATACCTTCTCAATAAATGCCTCATCAGGAAATCCTATTTGATCCTATGAGAATGTGTCAAGGAAAATCTGGAAATTTATGACCAATAGCCACATAAGAAACAGTTAAAGAAAGAGTTGAATACGAATTAGAGCTTAAAGAGGATAAAGGGGGTAGGGGGGAGACATACAACAGATTTACTAAGGCAAAGGCAAGGAATAAGCAATAATGTGAAACCATCATTAAAAAAATAATGAGAATGTAATCTAATAACAGTGAAAGCATTGAATCCCAGTGTCAATTTCTACATCCATGGAAGAAACAAAGAAGAAAGACAATCAGTTCACTACTTATTTCGTGAATATAACTAAACACTAAATAACGATGACAACCCTTCAAAACAATAATGCCTCTGACCGCATCATTAAAACAAAAAGAAAAAAAGTAAAACAAGCCCACTCATATGTACCCATCTCCAACTATTTTCCACTTCAAAAATCATTTTTCCAATTCATGGACATGCATAAACCATGTGCAAACCAGATATGTATCTGATGAGTGCCAAGCAATGCTATTGTAACAACCCGACACAAATTTTAGGATTTAAATTTGATATCTTATTTATTTTTTTTATCTTATTTGGTAATTATCTCCAAGCACCTATTCCGAAAATTTAAATATTTTGAATAGATTTCTTCTCGAATCAAATCTCTTTGAGTAGTTCCTAACTTCCTATTCTTTTTGAAATTTAATGCCCAAATCAGTGTATCTCTAAACTTATTCGAAATATTTCCGTGTCAGTTTCCTAAATCAGGCCAACCTCAAACTCTTCGAAACTCTACCCTCTATTTTGATTCCTGGAGAAACCAAATCCAAATCTCCCACGATTCACGGCACCTCAATACTCTCGGTATTCCTTGCTAAGCTGATTCCTTAAATTTTGCAAATTCAAATTCAAATTCCAGCCTAATCTTCTGATCACCCTTATTAGCTACCCCCCTTTGTTATAAAAGCCCCGAGACCCTTCGGAATTAGCATGCAAAAATACCCAGAAAGCCAGAACCGAAACTCGTCTCTCGGCAGCATCGTTTAGGATAGCCCAAGTGTAGCAAGCCACTGCCGACCATCACCCAGGCGTCGGAGCTTCACCAGCCTGCGCAGAAAGTTCCGACCAGCCAACCCCAACGCATCCAAGTCGTCCCAGTAAGCCCATGTCGCCGGAAATCTTCCCTCCATCTCTGTTATTTTCGGTTCAGACCCATTTCTCTAACTCTCTCACTCCTTCGCGTCGCAACATCTTTTTCTGTGTTGCCCAGTTCCGCCGTCGTGGTTTGCAGTCACCAGAACACCGTCGCATGCAGTTCTCCCTCGGTGAGCATCCCGCAAGCCTTTTCTCTGTAAAACTGGTTTCGTTTTATTTGATATATTTCATCTTGCTTTTGGGCTTGGTCTTCGTATCAGCAGTGTGCTTTCTTCCTTTGAGGCTTTTATGTTTTAAGTGGGTCACGGGCCTTAAGCCCATTCGGCCAGCAGCTTTTAAACTCTTTTCCGAGCCTGCCTTGCGTAATTTCCATATTTCTTGTACTTCTTTGGTCTAGTGTGGGCCTGGGATCTTAAAAGGCTTAAATGTATTGGGTTAGTTTTCAAAATCTTGTTGGGCTTTATTCTATTCAGAAACTGCTTAGCGTTTTTAAACTGGATGTAGTTTTATTTAAATAGACTCTTTGGACGTATCTGTTAATTGGACTAGTATTTAAATCATATGGGTTTGGTTTACCTTACGTTCAGAAACTGTTTATAGGTGGTTTCTTTAATTGAGTTCGGGCCTAATATTGTAGCAACCTGTCCTATGACTTTTAAGCCACCCTAGGTTTTACTCGATCAATTATAAACCCACACGTTTTATAAAATAAGTTTAATGTTATAAAACTAAAAAGAAAACTACTACTATTGCAAGAGAAATATAAAAGAAATTCTCTGAAACTTTCTTTCTCTCTCTATTTTCTTATGAATTTCATTACAACTGAAGCCCATATTTATAGGCGTTGAAGTTACTATGCAAGTCACTATGCAAGTCACTATGCAGATTTTAAAATAATAGTGGTGGGGTCATTCACATAATTTTAGTGGTGGGACAGGGGGCGGCTGCCGTCCCTCCACTTACAGAATTCATAACACTCCCCCTTGAATGACCACCCATAAACAATCTGCCTCGTTAAAACCTTGCCAAGGAAAAACCCAGTGGGAAGAAAAACCAATGGCGAAGGAAAAATAGTACAGTCTTCTTATGTATCCACAAGTGCTTTTAAGATTGCCTCATTAAAACCTTGCAAAGGAAAACCCAGTGGGACAAAACCTTAGTGAAGGAAAAAGAGTACAATCAACACAAGTCTTCAGGACTTTTACTCCCCCTGGAAAGTGCATGACGATAGATTTTGAGTCTTCACATTTTAATATTCTGCACAATTTTCTTGAATGTCGCAGTTGGTGATGTCTTCGTGAATAAATCTGCCAGATTATCACTTGATCGTATCTTTGATATATTCTCCTTTGATTTGAGTGATACAAGCAGCATTATCTTCGTATAAAATTGTTGAGCTATCAAAATACCACACTTTTCTTGGATATGTTGAGTCATTGATCTCAGCCAAATATACTCTCGACTTGTTTCATGAATTGCAATAATCTCTAAGTGATTTGAAGATGAAAAATAATATCTGATTGACAGACTTAATAGAAATCTGATACCTGCAGTAATACTTAAACTCCCCCTGATAATATGCGTTAGTGTTTCAAGTAATAAGCAAATATGATTTCAGTATATATAACAAGTTAAGAATTCAAACACGATCTCCAACTAAATAATGCATTTAGAGAGAGTATGATAATATTTTCATCTAAAATTTTCTCCCCCTCATTCGGCGTTATTAGGAAGAACTTGTTTATATACGGCGGAAATAACATTGGAAACCATCTATGTATGATAAAAGCTGTAAAAGCTTTGAGGTCTAATATTATCGGTTCGGCGGAAAATCAAATCCACTTGACATTGTGGACAAACGAGATCTTGAAGAGATTTGAAGGCTTCGGGTTGTTGTTTAAATATAACCAATTTTACCATTGGTTTACTCCAGCAAAAAGATCTCGCATTCCTCATAGATTCAGTTGTTGTTCATCCAGAACGATATTATGTCTGATAGAAATTCTAATGTCCCAGATTTAAACCATGAACCTTTTATACCTCAACCACTTATATTTTCTCCTGAGGCTATAAACACCATGATAGGAGCAGAGATATATCTTTCTAGTAAATCTGATCCTGAAATTGTTGCAGCATCAAGAACCCTCAGTGCTCAATATGCTGCTTCTCTTACAACCATGTCTCAAAGGCTATTGGCGAGAACGAGTGAGGTTGATCATCTTAAAACTCAAATATCTGAGTTGCATCAAACGCTTGCAACTAAAGATAGTAAAAATAAAGATTTAAGACAAGAAAACAAGGAGCTGAAGAAACTTGTAGATTGGTATTCTCGTGACCTGAAAATACGAGTAGAAGAGCTGGAACGAGAAAGAGCTCAGATACAAAGTCAACAACAGCAGCTAACGGCAGAGGTTCAGCGTTTACAAGAAAATAGGGATAGCTGTAATTAATCTCGCTGGCTTTTGAAATTATGCATCCAGCATATCTTGTAAAGTGAGATTTGAAGAGATGATGCTTTGTCTTGTTCTTATTTCCATTTCTATAAGAACCGTCTTTAGCTTCATTTAGTACGCATCAAATCTTCTTCTCATATCTATAATTCATCTGTATTTGTATTCTTATTCTACAAATTTCCAATGGCTCATCAATTTCCTTTTACTATTTCTCACGATCAACATATGAGGTATCCTTCGCCTCAATTACAAGTTGTTCCTGCATCTTCCGCAGGTGCCATGTTGCAGCAAGCAAATGATCTGGTTAATAAGTCAGATCGTGAAGCTGTTTATGAGCTGGTGACTCTCGGCACCAGATACTCCTCCTCTATTGTCGGATTTTCCAACCGATTACAATCCAAAAATCGTCAGATTGAGGAGCTTAACGAGAAGGTTTCCGTACTTCAACGACTCGTTCAAGAGTCTGACAGAAAAATTACAGACTTAAAGCAAGAGAATAAGGATTTAAAATCCTTACTTGCCTCTTCATTTCGACTGCCCAATCCTTTAGATAAGGATGGTATGTTGCTTTATGAAGAGCAAATGCATTTGAGAGATGAGGCTAGAAGTCTCAAATTCTTGTAACTCATCTATCAATTGAATAATAAGATCTTTCCTTTTCAAATGCATTCCTTAAATTTATAGTAACTCTTGTAATCTCTTCAGGAGTTCTAACAAGGTAAATCATCAACGTAAACTGGAATAATGGCAAATCCGGATTCTGATAAACATATGGGCATATAGGATTATTCTTAAATCCTTCTTTCAATAGATACTCGTTGATTCAATTATATCGCATGCGTCCGGATTGCTTTAACCCATATAAAGATCTCTGAAGCTTTATAAAGTACATACTCCTAAATGTACTTGGATTAAATGCTTCAAGTATCGTATATCTTTATATATGTAATGATCTAATGATCCTTATAAATATGCAGGGACCACATTCATTAACTGCATATCTAATCCTTTTGTAATAACCAAATCGATTAAAAATATGAATGTGATTGCATTCATACCAAGGAAATATGTTTCCTCATAACTATTCTCGGGTTTCTGCAGGAAACCTTGTGCGACAAATTATACCGCACAATTTCATTTCGCATTACGCTTTCGTATAAATACTCATTTATATCTGACAGATATTACACCCTTTGGTGTTTGGACAACAGGTCCAAATGCATCTCGCTTCACTAGCGAGTTTAATTCAGTTTTAATAACTGCTTTCCATTTTGGCCAATCATTTCTACGTCGACATTCTTCGACGGATTTTGGCTCACTTTCTTCATTACTTCTGGTAATGTCACGTGTTATCATATATGTTGTCGACAACAGTTTTATTTCTATCCATAAATTTTCCAGTACTCATGAAATGTATTGAGATCTCATTGTTCCTCTCCAGGGGAAAACATTTCATGAAACACCTCTACAGGAGGTTCCTCTTCAGGAGGTTTATACTCTTCAGGAGTTTTCTCTTCAGGAGTTATACTCTTCAGGAGTTACACTCTTCAGGAGTTATACTCTTCAGGAGTTACCTCTTCAGGAGGATTAGAAAATACGGTCTCTTCATGAGCACCGATTTTTATTTTTCTTGTGCACCAATAGGTCTTCAACGCTTCAGGTGTATCTTAGACTCATTTATTGCTGTTTTAACAACTCGTCCTTCAGGGACTTCAATTCTTGCTTAAGCATTAACAGCAGTAATATATGATTTTACAACACCTTTAGTGTCAGTAAATACATCATGTAATTGATTTGCAACACTTTGCAGATAAATAATCCTCTGAACTTCTGGTTCACATTTATTTATAAGAGGATCAAATTTAAACAGGACTTTATTATCCCAAGTAATTTCTTGTCGTGCTTCAGGCACCGATATTTCATTATTTCAAAACATGATGAAATATTAATAAACTTATATATAAAAGCTTAGTATAAGTAAATCAAGTGCATGGCCGTACAACAGGTACGTGACTACTGTTTAGTCATATCACATCTATGACAAACATCTTCATTTTTTTTTTATGAAGAATTATTCTGAGGGCCTTTACCCTTTTCTGAGTTTGATCACTTCTGGTGATACGATATATTTTTATCATCTTTAGTGTTGTCGCTTTTGGGACCAACACTTCTATAATTTTTCTACCACGTCTACGCCCTTAGTTCCCGTTCACTTCTGGGAATTGTGTAAATTCGATATCATTAATAGGACGTAACTGGTGTAACAAAAACTCATTATTTAGCTCAATCATTGGAAGACAAAACAAAAGTTCAGAATATTTGTTGAACTTTCACTCTCGATATTGCTACTGCAGGAGCACATTCGAAGTATGAAAAATAATGTCTTCTTTTATATATCATCATCAGTGACATTTTCACTGCATAATTTTAATATTGAGCTGATTTTAAAGAGTGCAGAATATTCAATACCACTCTTAAAATCTTGCAACTTCAGGTGCAATAAATCATAATGATCTTTTGAGAGGATTACATCTTCTGGTGCTTATATCACTCTCTTAATTTATTTCACACAGTAAGATGATTTTTCATCATGAGATACACAGCACGGTCCTTCAGGGACACATGGTTTTCTTCTATGATTGTATCTTTCAAGTTCATCATCATATCCAAATAGATCTCATCAAGGATCCTGGATAAATAACATTTTTCAGAAATGTCAATAGTAATAAATCTCAATATTTGACATTATATTACAAAAATAAATCTGTGAATTTAAGAAATATATTCACATTATCATGAGAATAAAAATAAAATTTTATCAAGTAATATTCAGAAATATTACCTTTAATATTTATCTCAAGGACTGCAAATAATATATTGAAAAACTTACTTGAAGTAGAAGACCACTAGCTTCAGTATCGATAGAACCTCGTGCTGATAACGTGTTATAAAACTAAAAAGAAAACTACTACTATTGCAAGAGAAATATAAAAGAAATTCTCTGAAACTTTCTTTCTCTCTCTATTTTCTTATGAATTTCATTACAACTGAAGCCCATATTTATAGGCGTTGAAGTTACTATGCAAGTCACTATGCAAGTCACTATGCAGATTTTAAAATAATAGTGGTGGGGTCATTCACATAATTTTAGTGGTGGGACAGGGGGCGGCTGCCGTCCCTCCACTTACAGAATTCATAACATTTAAAGCATTTTTGGTCTATTCTTTGAATTAATACTTCAATTGTCTATTTAACCAGATTTTTAAGTTTATTAAAAAGAGTATATTAAAGAATATGTCATGAGTTGTTGAATATTATTATATGGTAATCTAATTAAATTATCTCTTTATATGATTTCAAGTGTCTGGAGGTGTAAGACAAGTTTTTTAGAAAAGTCAACAACGTTTAGTACCTCGTTTAAGTAACGTGCCTCAAGTTAGAAATTAGGAAGCAGTGCGAAGAGGTAATTAGTATGATTATACAATCTTACATATGTACTGTAAATATTAATTTTCCTATAAAAATGTGATGTTGTCTATGGTATGCTACAAGCCAAGTTAAGGTTAGATTCCTTTCACGATCCTTGATGAATTATAATACTATGCTTATATGTGTGATTGATGGATTTAATGAATGTCATGATCACGTAATATTTAATTCAAGTATACTATGTAATAAAATAACTAAATCAAATATGACATGTCTACATAGCACTTAGACCATGTATGCCATGTTCACGTACATAGATCATGCATGCCATATAATCTTAAAATGTTTAGATCACGCTAGGTTATGCCATGATGCTATGTTATGTATGAAAACATGTCATGCTATACCACGTCATATAATGCACAAGTAGATGCCATGTCCTGTTTAAGGGAATACCATGTTATGTTACATTATATACAAGGACATGCCATGTTATGTCATTTCATGCACAAGAAAATGTCACATTATGCAATACCATGTCACGTAGAAAACATATCATGTACAAGTAAAAATCATGCTAAAAAAGGTAAATCAAGTTCAGTAAATTCTCATGCATTAAGAAAAGATAACAAGTTTTCAGGTGAAATACGGACTTAAGCGTATTTTACAGTGAAACACGGACCCAAGTGTATTTCACGGTGAAAAACGGACTCAAACGTGTTTTACTCTATGTTTAGACAAATCAGGTAAAACATGGACTCGAGCGTATTTTACAGTGGAACACGAAATCAAACATATTTCACTTCATGTTCAAATAAGGTGAAATACGGATTCAAGCGTATTTCACAGTGAGACACGGACTCAAGCGTGTTTCACTTCATGTTCAGACAAGTTATAGGGTGTTACAGACTCAAACGTGTTTCGCTTCCGTTCATGTTTTATGGTTTATAAATGTGCCTTGGGAGTCCATGATGATTTGTGCATGTCATGTAAAGTCTTCTAAAATTAAGTCCATGATAGGTTATGTTTTTATAGTATGACGTGCTATTATTAAGTATTCGACTCATTTTTGTTTGTTTGTGTTTTTCTATGATTACGTGTCACAAATGAGGATTGTGATGACGATGAGCTGGATGGCCAGAATGTAGATTTAATGCAAGAGACTTAGAAGGCATTAAATATTTTCACATGTAGGATAATTTTCACTTTATGTTTCAGTTTATGTTTCAAAAATAGTTTTGTTCAACTTAAGATTTTTCAATAAATGAGGTATTTTAGGAATGGAATCTGTAATATCCCTATCTTTTAGGAACGGGGTGTTACAGCCATGTAGAGAATTCAAGGCATCTATAGTTTCTAGCTTCACCAGCAGCAGATCTTAAAAAAAAAAAAAAAAGACGGCAAAAAAACAAAGCCATCAAAAAAGTAGAACTGTTAATGATGATAATAAATTGAAATTAGTAAAATAGAGTTACCATAATACAAGAAAAGGTTCATCACAAATGCCTATGCAATCTCTCAGGTGATTGTAAGTACATAAATCAAACAAAGAGAGTACTGAAACATAAAATGTATCAAAAGTTCGGAGGCACATATTTGTTTCACAGAAACAACCAAGAATTCAAGTGAATGAAATTTTAGTACTAGCAGCCAATAGGAAAAAAGGTGAGAACTAGGATACATCTTCGATGATATTCTTTATCCGATCAATCCACTGAAAATATAATGGACCAAGGCTTCCTGCCCCTGACACAAATATTAAGATATATTTCTCTCTCAAAAGATGTGCTAGGCAATAGGTTCAAAAGATGAATTAGACTAACAGAAAAAAGTTCAAATGTTAATTAAGATGGATTTTAGACAAATAGAATGCAATAGAAAAAAATTCAATTGGGTTTTCACTTGGCATACCCTTGCTATGCGAATAAGCCCTTTGCGACTATCAGGGACAACCCTTTTCCCCTCAAAATACATTTTACCAGCACGGAACTCCAGCAAGATTTCCTGCCATTAGTGATCTCAAATTACAATGCAAATAAAAGAAGAAGAATTGTGCTCATATTGAGGAGTAAGCATAGAGTTAACACATTTCGGGTTAGATGTTCATATAGACAACAGAGAATAATTAATTATGGTTCCCAAATAATTGAATCATTTATAAAGTATTTCAATTTGGGTTTAAAAAATAACGTGCATTAATTGCTTAACAACCACCCATGCTTCAATACAATCATAATTTGGCATTAGCGGAATGCCCCAACTTCTGGCTGTCAAACGTAAGTAAAAGGAAAGGGCAAAGAAAGTAGGCACAAAATGTTCTAAGTTTAGGGTTTTGATCACTCCAAACGCACAGGCTTCTCACGTTATATAATATATGCGTATATATATATATATATATACACACACGTCTACCCACATATACTGATTGAAACTCGCAACTGATATCAAATACATGAAACACATGATTTATGCATACAAACATGCTTATTATAATTAAACGCAAACTTCAAAATGAATCCCCAAAAAATACATGTACCTGAAAACAGCACAGAGATATGGACTGAAAGTCGCAATCGATATCGAATACAAGTATGAATATTGTATGAGAATCACACATATGTAAATATGCTTTACTCGCATACACACGCAAATTTCATAATGAAGCCCAAAAAATATATGTACCTGCATTTTTGGAAAAACTTCGGATGAAGACGAACCCATAGCTCCGCTTGTCTATTGCT
Organism: Platycarya longipes; assembly: GCA_036559045.1. Lineage (NCBI taxonomy): Eukaryota > Viridiplantae > Streptophyta > Magnoliopsida > Fagales > Juglandaceae > Platycarya > Platycarya longipes. The sequence goes on along the minus strand of CM071803.1, from coordinate 40,060,380 downwards.
TTTGTTTTGAATTGCAACTAAAATAGAAAAAGAATAAATACAAAATATAAATACAAAATACAGATGAATGACTGTTAATTCAGTGATAGTTTAACAGCTAGAGATCATTTTTCCTTCACATAAAACCCTAAACATAAGTTAAAAAGCTAGAAAGCAAAACCCAAACAGAGAAGGAGTTTACATGAGGATAATAACAATTATAATGATACCCGTGGAAACCCACGAATTTTCCCGAGTAACTGGTGACTGGATTCAAATATGCTCCGCTTCCGAGTTTCTGTGTCTTTTAGAGAGAGAGAGAGAGAGAGAGAGAGAGATTTTATGCAGAAGATCGTCGATCGCCCGCGAAGGCTCGGAGGCTTGGAGCTGAGTTCGGCCTTCGAATCAGACATCGCTTTCCAAGGAGGGTAAAATAAAATCGGTCCGGATCGGCTAAATCGGTTTTGAATCGATACAGTTCGGATCCCTTTTTAAAAATATAAAATGGGTAAGTATCGGTTGGATTTTGGTTCCAAATAATTTTGGACCGGATCTGACTGAACCGTATCAGTCCTATTACATATATATTTAAAATTATTTTTTTAAATATTATATATAATATATAATTTTTATATATAGTACTATAAATTATAATGATGTATAAATAATGTTATAATATTTATAAAATAAAATTTTAATTTTAAACATAAAAATTTAATTAATCATATGTTTTAAACATATTTATTATAATTTTTAAACCAGATTTTTATTGTAGTTTTTTTTATATATAACAATTTTTATTTTATAACAATTTTTTTATTGTAGAATTTTTTTAGTAAAATAGATTTTTACAATAAACTACAATTTTTTTAATAAAACATATTTTTAAACCAATTTTTTTTCAAAAATAAATTTTGTTTTTAAAAATTTGTCATTAATTAAAATTGAAAAATCGTACTAGAACCGAACTAGAACTGATAAAATTGGTGCTACCGATTTGAGAGATAATTGGATCGTAATCGATTTTATTTTTTCCAAAATCGATAATACCGGTTCGATTCAATATTTTGGTGAAAACCAAATCGAATCGAATAAGTTACGCTCCTACTTTTCATTAATATTACCAAAGTGGCATTGAGATTTGAGATGTCAATTAAGAATTAATAATGCAAGTCGTGCAAGTTTGGTCTAAATTTTTTAAAAAATATAAAATTTAATCGAAAGAATTATTTTTTATAGTGAGTTTTACTGTTTTTAAAAGAATTGTACCTAAAATTACGTGAGAATTGCTACAGCTATATATATATATATATAAATAAATATATAAATTGATATAATTTTATATAATATTTTAAATCTATTTTATAATAAAACTAATTTTATAATTTAATATACCGAATCAAGTCTGTCAAGTTGTAAATTTATTTTTTATATAATTTCTTGTGTGTAAAACATTTCTCAATTATATACTCTAAATTTGTATTTAACATTACTTGATCCACAAAAGATTAATATTTAGCCCTTCAGATGAGATAATATTATGGGTGATATGTGGTTACGTATTTCCATTTCCATCACAAACCTTTTAGTTTTCTGTCTAAACTCAAAAACTTAGGAAATAAGTATATATACAAAGTAGATCTTATAAACTGGACTCAAAATTGATTATAAAATATTGGGCTGTTAGGAATATTGGGAGCAAATGGAATAAAGTGTGCTAGGCCCACTCCACGGATGAAACTCATGATCAAAAGTAGGAGAGAAAAGAAGAGAAAGCCTAGACAAAAGCTGAAGTACAGAGAGTTGGTATGAAATCAACTAATAGATTTGCCTTCCAAACACTTTGTGGATGTAGGACCTTTTTGTCCAATCATATAAATTTGTATATAAATTTGTGTGTTCTTTTTTATTTATATTTTACTTATTATTTTCTGCACGAATAAACACAAGCTTGTATTTCAATTTATATCGTGTTATTGTCATGTACAGTACAAAGATACATGTGGCTTTAAAATTTTAGAATTAATGGTCAAAAAAAGTTGAAGCCTAAGGTACGTCGACAGACGATGGTCAGAATTAACTATGGGTCAAGACAACAGCTCAACAGCTTCTTCTTCATGTGCTCATAATTATGGGAAGAAATGGTCTGACATTTCTAGAAGGTCTCACTCTAGCAAGCTAGTTGGATACTTGATCTAGAAAATATTATAAATGGCAATAATGAATCAATATTATATAATTATGCCACTTCATTAAATTTAAAACGGAATAATTTGGTTCGGTAAAGCCAATTAGTTGTTAAAAAAATGAATATATTCGTGGCAAGATTAAAATTCATTACTTTAATTCTACTTTTAACTAGACCATATATATCCATTTTATAAGAAAGAGCATTGACTTGACTCGGTTTTCAACACACTTAGGAAGTTGCCAAGAAGTTTCCTCATCGTTCTTTTAATCACATTCACGGCCTACTTGCATGCATGCATTATTTTCCTTTTTAAACATAGGATGCAATGCTTATTGAGGACTCCTTTTATAACAAGCAGAATCTTTCCCCAAATCGTACCGTACAAAATGGCTTCTTCCATCGCCTTCCCAGGACTCTATTCCTCCTCTGATTCTTCTTCTTCCAATTGTCAATGGAGCTATGACGTATTCTTGAACTTTTGAGGCGAGGATACCCGCAACAATTTTACTACTCAACTTTGCAGTGCTTTGCGTCAAAAGGGAATCAACACTTCCATAGATGACAACCAGCTCAGAAGAGGAGAAGAAATTTTGGCGTAGCGGAAGACGTGAGATGAATTACAATTGTGAAAAAACAGAGTAAAGTAAATAAAAGAATCAAGGAAGAGCTGTATCTTCCGTTTACACACAAGATGCCGCAGCAATTGTTTGGAATCAAATTCTTATTCAAATGTCATGATCATCCCGTCGGGTACAATGGCAGCCAATCTTATACTATAGCAAAGCAATTAACTAAATGGAAACAGAAGAAATAAAAGGAAACAAATAACTTGGAATCAAATCAACATAAATATTTGTAAAAGGGAAAGATCCTTGAAATTTGTAATATATGAGCCAACTATAGGGGATAGCAACACATGAATTTGGATTTATAACCAATAAGACATTATTTTTTTACAATCATATATATTTTACCCTATCGCATGATATATAGTGAAGATCATCCCTCACTAAATAATAAACCAGACGGTCCTATATATTGTCCTGCATATGTGCACCAATAAATCATAGTCTTTCTTGCAGGGGTGGGTTAGATCTCCAACATCATTAGCAAGGTTTCTGGAAATCGAGCAAACAGCAACAGATCAATGCAAACTTCTATTAACCAGCAATGCTTTCCATGAAGAAACCATCCAGCTGCAACAAGGACCCAAGCTAGTCATGCCATCATGCCTTCTACAGGGTTGAGATCACGTGTTAGTTACTTTTTGTTAATTAAAATAGCCACTAAGCTTTATCTTATTCTGAAACCTTTTTTCATTCAAAGTAGTTTAAATTTTAGAAACATTAATTATACATGAGCTTTTGTATAATCTCCATAGTTTTAATGTCATTTACTTCAATCTAGCTACTGATTTGACATTTCCTAACAGCCCCAATGAGCATTTACACAGAGTCTTGAAATTGGAAATTGTGTGCCATTTACTTACATGGGTAGAGTATAACACTTAACGCAATATTGACAAAGTCATAGCATCCCACAAAATGCACATCAGACCTGATATTGAGTGCACATCAGACCTGTCACTTACAATAACAACAAACCAATATGCACCATGATCTAGGTCTAAGCTCTGACAAAAATCCCTAGTGTCCCCTCCCACCCCCATTGGCAAAAAACCCTATTGGCTACACAAAATCCAGGATTCCAAAATATCTATTTGATCACTTACTTTTATAAGTAACAAGAAATATTTAGCCATACCTCTGCAACTATGTAAGCTTCAATAGGATAATTATTCAGAGTCTTTTGATCTCTCTTCTCAAAAGAAGGTAAAATATCTGAGTTGTAAAAAATAATTGTAAGAAATCTAAGCAATAACAAATAATTCATAGATAAACATATGATGCCAGAGTAAAAGGTGCCCATAAAAGTTGAGGACTGCTGCTTTACTATCTACTTCCAAATATAGATATCGATAAACATAACAAAACTTAGTATTAGTTTAAATTTGGCACTAGCAAGGGATTCATATAGAGGCCCCAAAGAAAAATACACATGAGCTAAACTGTAGGGAATAAATTAAAATTACCATTGCAGAAAAACTAGTCAATCCCACTCTACCAAGAATAAGACAAACTGCTTGATGAGTGCGCGAAAGTGTACTCTAAATATCTTAATATTTGATTAAATTGCAAAGAATGAGATTTCACTTATTTTATTTAATTACATTTTTATTTACATTGAGATGTTTTTAAGCATTATTTGTCTTTATATATTTTTATTTATTTTATTTTATTTTATTTTATTTCTTTCTTGATAGGTTGTACATGGGCCTAACTTCAATTAAAATATGGGCTGGACTTTAAATGGCCACATGCACGTTTAATCCATCACAAAGGCCCATCCATTAAATTGAAACACGGCAACATATATATATTTGCACCCAGCCGAGCAACACGGAAGATATATATATATATATATTCATACGTTTTGAAGAAAAAGAGGAGAAGAAGCGCCGCAGGAAGAGTTTAAGCCGCAGGACGAAAAACGTGCAACGAAAAAGCAAAAAGAGACGTAAACGGAAAAGCAGGAGATTTAAGGCCGCATAACACTTGATTGGAAGGCATATATATATGTGTTTGTACGTAAACGCAGGGAGAGTTTTAAGCCGCAGGGAGAGTTTTAAGCCGCATGCGGAACGAAAGCAAAACGTGAACGTGAGCAGACGCGGAACGAGAAGCGGACGTACGAACGTGAACGCAGATGAAGATTTTCTTCTTGAGATTTTTGTTGTCTATTCTATGTATGGATAACTAAATTCTCAAGTAGGGTTAAGGATGAACTTGTACACTAGATGATATTTTTAATTTATTTTTAATTTATGTATTTGATTTTCAATTATTAAAATTCTTTGTTTTATTATTCTCAAAATATTGTCAGTGTTTTTTTTTCCGAATAATTTTGGAATTTATTTCATTTATAGATTCAGTCATGCTTTTTCTATTGAATGAATTTATTCTTTAATTGTTTTTGGATCCATTGATTATTTATATTGATTTAATTCTCTGCTGCAATATCGCTCCCTGGGTATGTTGTCGTCGTTGGATTTTCCCAATGTGAATAACAATTAATGTGAATAACAATTTGTGTGATTTAAAGTGATGAATAATTTCTCAAAGAATTACAGTTGATTAAATTTTTGGTTTATAATTTTACATCTTCCGATTGAGAATTACGGAATTGAATTCTCAATTGAGTTATCGGTGAATTGAAAATAATTAAAATACCGGATATGTGCAAGGGATTCCCGACACTCTACTGTTCTTCAATTTTGATTACTTTTTCATTATTTACTTTGTTTAATTTTCATTTTCATTTAAAATCAATTTTTCTTTTCTCATTAATCAGTTAATCATTTAATTTTTTAGTTTCTTTGCTATTTTACTTTTCTTTTAATTGTCTCCCTGTGGAATCGACACCCCAAAGCTGAACTACAATTACCGCGTTATTCTTTGGGCGTTATCACTGCTGCACCAAAATTATCCATAAATTTGATTTCAAGATCCATATACTTGTTAAATCCTAATTTGCTTTAATGAACCAATAGGGACATGCGTTGCTGTAGTTTTCTAAGATAAAAGTGTAGTAGAAATCTCTCAAGCTACTCAAATGTTTTCAAAAGCATCGTCCTCAATCCCTAGCTATCTGATACAACAAGTTAGCTATCCTCAGAAATATCTATAGTATGCTAATACTATAGATATTAGCAAATACATGAAAGAGCAAGAGATACAACCGACAAGTCCATCAAACAGAACCCTTCACTCCTAAAGAATAGAGCAACAACTCTATTTAGCCCTAGCATTTATAATCAATAATCTCCAACCAGAAAGCAAATAATAAAGTGAGAATTCTATAATAAATCAAGATATTTATTTAATAGTGTAGAATCAAGTAGTTTAGATTAAGTAAAACATACCTCCAGTTGCAAATGGCTGCTCTATTATTGTTCCACCAAGAGGAATTCCACATGAAGAGGAACTTAAAATAGAAAATGTATTAAGAGAAAAAAAAAACACTTCAAGATAAATAGATAACAATGATTTTTAATGTATTAATTAGGGTGTTTTTTCTGAAGTTAGCAAATAGTACTTTCATCTTCTTTTAATAAATGGCTAAATGGATATGATATTGAGAACTTTCATCCCTATCAATATTATTTATCGATTTCTTACAAAGCTAAGCAGTCATAATAACTTGCAAGCTTAATTTGTCGAATAGTCCCAGCTTTCATCAACTGCAAATCTACAAAATTAATAAGTTATCTTGTTAATTATTCTCTCTATTTCATACAAATGGTTTTTAATATATAAATGGTTTCATATAATCTCTCTGTTTCATTTCTTAATATATACTGCAATGGTTATCCATTAAGGAGGCATACAATAGCAAGGATTAACACAACCCTCCCTCTTCTCAAAAGAACAAAAAATAAAAATAAGAAAACAAAAACAAAAAGTGTAACTGTATAAGCTTCTAATAAAACATAATTTGCAAATAAGTTTAAATTCTACCAGAATCTAATGTGCAAATAAGTTAAAAAGAGGATGCTATGCTAAAGTTAACTTGGCAATTTATTGTCAAGAAAGAACACTGTTAAATTTATAGCATACCTGCAAAAGAATATAACAGTTCACAACCACTCTATGTATAATTCTTGTATACTTGGCTTCGCCTATTTACTTGATTTAATAAAATCTTATTCTACCTAAAAACATAAAGAAACTAGAAAATAGAAACAAGAGGAACCTAAAATAGAAAATGAAAACTATTTATCTTCTCTTGTAAATTAAGTCAAGGCAAACATGTTACAGACATGTTACAAACAGAGGAATCTAACCAAGAAAAAAAAAAGATAACATGTTATGCGAATCAAGAAGGTAGCATATAAACTAGATCTCCCTCAGGAGTCATAGATCTATCCTATATTTCATGTATCTTGTCTCAAGAAGACAATAAGAGAGCATATGAGGTCACTTACCCTAAGACTTAGGGTTTTGTAACATACCATGGGGTAAAGAAATACCTCGGCAGTGGGGAAAGGGCTACCCCTCGTTGCAGTGGAGAAAGGTGAAGAACTTAAAAACCAAAATTACTTCTTTTACGCTAGTCCTATGTTTGTTTGGTGCGAAATGTAGTAAAGAAAAAGAGAGAGATGTCACTCGATGAATTTGTTTTGGGAGAAATAGAAAGAGAATAGGGAAAGAACAGAGGAGCGAGGAAGAGAGACTACCGCAATAGGACTCCATACGACGGTATCATGAACGATCGAAGGAGAAATTTGCTTGTTGCTGGCTTGGAGAAGAGAAAGAGAGAGAGAAATATGGAGATTAGGGATGGGGGGAAACTGTCCCATGGGGGGAGGGGGAGGGGGAGGAGGAGGGGGAGGGGGAGGGGGAGGAGGTTCGGATTAATTGCAATAGGTTTTAATTACTTGTTGCGGCGTATGTTTAAATTTGCCTTAATACACCTCTATTAGTGTTAAATAAAAGTGCCGAAATTAAAAATTTTTATTGCGGCACTATTACTGCCATAATGACGTTTAAAAGTGCCGTAATAGGTCTCCAATATAACTCAAGCGTGAAAATGGGCGTATTTGTGTCATTACTAGGCGACGAATTCCAAAGTGTCCCAATAAGCTATCTTTAGCGGCATTTTTAATTGTGACACATCCAAAAGCGCCACAACAACCCTTATTTCTTGTAGTGAATTAGAAGAGTTGTTGAAGATTCTCGAGTGCATGGATTCAAAACAACAAAAGGTTTTACCAGTGTCTTACAAAGTGGATCCATCAAGTGTATGACATCAAAAAAGTGATTTTGAAGAAATGTTGGCTAAACATGAAGATAGGCTGAAGGATGAAGGGAAAATCCATAAGTGGAAGACAGCCCTAAAACAAGTGGTTGGTATATCTGGTTGGGCATTTAGGGATCAACGGTTACGTACTTCTAACAACTTTTGCCCTTCATCAAACTCATTAATTTTGATCAAAATACATATTTTCAATAAACATATTTGGTGTTTGGTTTATATTTCAATAAATATGTTTTCAATATATAGAGTGGGAGGTGGAGAGACGAGAGAGAGATTTTAAAGGGGAAATTGAGATGAATAGCGGCCCGCTTGGATTTAGAGATGAGATAAGATGAGTTATGAATAGTAATAAAATGAGTGATTGAGATGAATTGAAATTTGAAATGAGTGGTTGAGATGAGTTGAAAGTACGAAATGTGTTATGAATAGTAAAACCCAATTTGTAAAACAAACTGGGCAGTACATCTCATATACATGCACCATAAGTTCTCTCTGATCTCTCTCAGTGTATGTACCACTCAGGCCAACTTACACCACTAGTCTTCAACAACTGTTCTTTCGTCATCTTCTTATTTTACAAACCAAGAAATTTGGGATACAATATTACAAAATTACTTGAAGAAAAACATTAACTTACAATTTTTTAACAATTCTTTTATAACTCTATATAATGTAAACAGTACTCCCTGTTAGTATATCATTACTAATGAAAAATGAGAAGTGCTACAGTACTCACAAAGAGATTCTATAAAATAAATTTATAAATTTACATAATTTCATATGATACGTATGTTGGCTCAATTTTATATTAAAAATAGATCACAATCTAGTGTACCATATCGAGTCAAATCAGTTTATAGATTTATTTTTGTAAAACCTCTTTGTGACTAGAGAATTTCTCATATAATATATATGTATGTATGTATATATCTTAAAACTAAGTTGGGGGCTTATGTGTAATTATGTCAAGTTGAATGAGATCATTACACACACAAAAAGGGGGGAAAATTAAAGACAAATTGAAATGTTTTAGGCCACGTTTGGTTTTATAGATGGTCTCATCCCATCGCATCACGGCCATTTCTTTAATATATATTAATCAACTGTCAGAATAATTTTTATTTTGCCTGGCGTCACCAATCCTCATGTTTCATCAGATATATGTCCTTATTTTTTATTGGAATATTTTTGTTTTCTATTTGAAAAATAGTACAATCACAAAGTGATTATATAAAAATAATTTCACAAACTAGCGGATGGTGAAGTTATTAATTTTATTATAAAATATATCTAATGAATCAGATAAAGTCACATTATTTTGTAGAATTATTTTTGTACAATTAATTCCTTTGTGAATCTAGCATGCAGTCCTCTTTTTATTTTCCATGGATTTTTTTTTTAAAGATTAATAAAAAATTATAAAAACCATTGTTTCTTCAAAGAAAATTTTAAAAATGAAAAACAAACATTGGTGAAATTTCGGAATTTTGGGAGCCAACTATCTGCATTTTCGATAATAAATATTGTAATGTACGTAAAAAAGAGATGAAAACTTCAGAAATCCCGTTTTACCATTTTCGACCTCTCAAAGCATTTTTCTTTTCCTTTTGTTTCCGAATAAACGGTTCGACTTTGAAGTACTGTTATCAAACAATAAACGTACACCTTTCAACGTCAGTAGAGTTTTTATCATTTTCACATACGATTTAGATCAGATTTAGAGACTACTTAAAAATAATTAGATTAGGTGCGTGGGAGGTGATCAGATTTAGATCAGGAAGATTTACATTAATTAGTATAGTGGAAAAGCACCCGTGGAACGTGTGTAATATAATGTGGATTATTTGAGAATCAAAGTCTAATTGCATTATAAAATAGATTAACAAGATAACAAATTAGAGAATAATATTTGTTGAGAGGTGCTTTGAATTAAATCACCTATCAATATACTCGCTCGAGTCTCGCTCGACATCTAGCTCGAGCGAGATTCAACCCGAGAATTCGCTCGACTTTTACTTGACATTTTGCTAGAGCGAGATACAAACAGAGACTTCACGTGACACTATAACAAAAATAATTTTTTTTTTTGGAAATAATCTATCTAAAATACTCATTTTTGCTACCGGAAATAGTTTATTCTAACATTTTTCATTCACAAGAAATAACTGGCTGAAGAAGCCTTTTACCCGCCATTCTTTGAACTGCCAGAAATGTTAGTATTTCTAACGTTATCGCATCGCGAAAATCACAAATTCTGGCTGTAAAAACTGCGAGAAATGACTTCTTACGACATTATATTTTCATGGAAAATAGTATTTTATGAAAAAAAAAATAATAGTAAAACAATATCGCTCCTCTTAGAGCCTTATTCCTAAAATACATAAAGAATGTGAACAATATATTGAAAAAAAAATATTTGAATACAAATAAGAATTTCTAGATAGTTTGAAAAGAAAGGAAAAAAATAAGTACCAAGTCCCAAACATAGAAAAATGCACTAAATGAATAACAAAGGAAAAAGAAAAAATAACCAAGGGAATAATTGACCTACAAAGAATATGACAATGAGTTATTAAATAGATAGTAAGAAGCAAGATAGAAATATGTTCTACACACATGTTAACCCACTAACCTTGAGACAATCACTAGAATTTGATCATACAAATGTATAACTTGGCTATCTACAAAATGAAAAAATAAACTTTAAACTGAATTTTATGGCAAAAGTTCCACACAATTCCACCAAATGCACAATGCCATGCCAATCACAAGTCATAAAACTTTTCCTAGATTTAAAAATAGAAAGGGGATAATTACCAAGCAACTATTATTCCAAATTTCATTTTCATGCATGGAGCTTGATTTTCCCACACTCGGGAGTTTCTGTTTGAACAATTGAAAGCTGCAAAATTACCATACATCACAAAGAAGCATGTTAACAGTTTTAAAAGAATTTGAAAAAAAAAAAAAAACCCACAATGATTCCAAACTACCAACAATGCCACAATGTTAACAATTTCAATAACAAAATTCCGTTTACATCATCACATTAAAACCCAAACAGCCACTATGATTCCAAACTACCAACAATGCCAATAACGTTTCAAATAACTCATCCACTTATCCAAAATATCCTAACAACGCAAGTGTTCTTCCACTTATCCATGAATATCATAACAGCCCAAGTGTTCTCATCAATATGGATAAAGTAATTTCAAACAAAGGTTTAAGTGGGAAAATTACCTAAGACACGATTGCGCAAAAATACCCGACAAATGGAATCTAAATTGGTCTAAATGGTGCCACAGCCCAAGAATTTCAGGAACTTACAGAGAGGGAAAATGAAACCTGTCAAGGATGAAATAACCAGAGCAAGGAAAAGAAATATTAACTACCTAAAACGTAGGGTTCAAAATCATCAGAATTCCAAAATAAGAACAGGATTAAAATACAATACTAAAATGATAGAGAAAGTGAAATGGAGCAAAACATTTGAAAGAGAAAATAAATAAATAATATATATAGTCAGCTTACTATTGCAACAAAAGGAGAATAAATAATATTTGAAAAAGAAGCAAAACACTTTCAATTAATGCATTTCAAATATTTATATATATTTTCAGAAAGCTGAACTAATTGATGCCTTTAAGGATTCTCATCTCTATGTTGCAAAATAAACATGAAGTGCAACAACAACATCCTGTGAAAAAGAAAGGGAAAATTGAAAAATGGTTCTTTATCAAATAGAAGAGTACCTGAGTTTGTAAAGATAAAGGAACAAGATAATCGATGTATTATAGCTCAGTGCCACATAAATGTTAATAAATGATTGTTATGATCATATTACTATTACTACTAATCACTCAATTAAGCTTTCAATTACTTAAGATAGGAAGAAATTACAACTATGACCAATGAATTGAATCTTATGAGTAAAATTAAGATCCTCCCCTAAGCTTTCAAAACCACTCAAAAAAAACAAGTTGAAAAGAAGGTACCAAAGCAAACTAACTCAGCCATACAATCTTAATTTTATGGACCTATCTAATTTCAGTTCAAATTTTCAGATATAGCACCAACAGAACGTACACAAATAATAACATGGTTTTTATGGAGGACTTCTGTGAGAATATTATAAACAGAAATATAGGAAAAAGAAAACAGAGCCAAAAGAACCTTAACAATGTGGTTCTTTATTCTTAATTAGAAATATTGTAAGTAGAAATATAGGAAAAAGGCTATTCAAAATCCATTTGCGCTAGGATCTTTTTTCTTAACTATCCCACCTGAAAAACCTCATCTTCATCACAACACATGAAATGCGCTTGATGCATTATCCAAGTTAGGGATCTAGTCATGGAATGCTACCCTGTCACAATATAGTTGGGATCTGATTCCAGGCTGATGTATGCCTTTTAGTTTGTCAAAAAACTAACTTTCCACCAGCTAGCTGTTTTATTTTTTATTTTTTTTAAACTTAGATGAACTTGTATGAATACCTATTCAAAGATACATTACAATAAAATTTATATGGTACCTAGAAATGAGATATAATGATTCTTTGAGGGCTCCGTCAATAATAGAACTGACTACCATATTTTCCAGGTAATCGCAGTTCTGCTACACAAAAGATTCACACAGCCAATTCTAATGGTTTCCAATCAAATGATAACATTTTTTGGCCTTGTCAGACTAATAGGTGGTAGAAAAATGTATGTTGAAATGAGATTTAGCAGAGTAGCCTGAAGGCATACCTCCTTAAAGAAAATTAAAAAAAAAAAGCTTAAGAATGTTGTATCTAAACTATTAACAACTATATTCATTAAAGTAGCTTCTTTGCCAATGTAGAGATTCATTGTACAATACAAGGGATGTTGCATACAGAGGTTTAAAATTAGTTTCTTGGGAGGCAGTGGTAGAGTCGCACATGGCCATCAGATGTCGCTTCCTTTATTTCTTCTAGAATAAAAACTGAAATAAATATGGACATTGCTCTCTAGAATCGAGTTCTAATTCTAAACCCTATTCGTATACCTGCAAACTTTCTCTAACTTTCCCACTAGCCAAACGAATTACAAAAAACCTAAAGATAAAACTGAATCTAAGCCTCTGTGTGTGTTCATCAGAGCACGCCCACAAAACGAGAAGATATACAGTGAGGAATATATGCCCTAATTTGTGGTACAAGTTAGGGCATATATGCAATGAGAAGATAAATACACTTATGACTTCAGATTCTAGAAGTGCTAATGGGGCATTTTTTGCCATTTCAGTAACAAACCAGCCAAACCTTAATTAGCAAGAGAGAAAAAATGAGAGATGAAAGGAGATAGACTAAGAGATTCAGAGAGAGCCCATCAGCGTCGAGAGGAGGCGAGACAGCACAACAGCTGGACTGACGGCGTCGGCAATGAGAAATGATAAATGGACGATGGAGAAAAGAGCAGAGGGTATCGAGGAAGAATGAGGGAAAATGGAGAAGAGAGAAAAGGGCATTGAGGAAGAAGGAAGAAAATGAAATGCGGGACACAATTTGGGGATTTCTCCCACTGGTTGTCATTAAAAGTCCTATTGCGGCGATTATGTTTCGCCGCAATAAGTCTTTTAAAATAGTCGACTTCTGATTCTCGTTACAATTTGAAAATAGGGTGTTATAATAAGATACTTGTTGCGGCGAAACTAATTGTGGCACAATAAGTCACCGCAATAAATGGCTTTCCCTGCGCTTTTTGGCTTTCGCCAGTATCATCCCAGTCGAAAAATGAAAATTTGACTTTTCTTTGCGTTCTTTTGCTCGCGGGAAATAAAAAGTGCCAGAAAAACCTTTTATTTTTGTAGTGTGACTCTCGCTCAACATCCAGCTCGAGCGAGTTCCAGACAGTGACTTTGCTCGACCCTTGCTCGAGGTCCCACTCGAGCAAGATGGGACCTCGAGCGAGATGCAACCCTAGCCGTTCGCTCGTTAGTCTTGCTTCGAGCTAATGTTCTTTTTACTAGAGTTTGCGCCGTTTTGAATAGTGTTTCCCTCAAGCGAGATACCCTCGCTCAAAAGAGTGTCTCTTATATAAGTAGAACGCATTCATTTGAATGCCATTCCGTTAAGACTTTTGAGAGCCACTGCTTTATTCATTTGAGAGCTTTGAGTATATACACGTGAGTTGAGAGCTATATACATGAGGTTGAGTGATTTTTTCTTATAATTTTGTGATTCAATCTCTGTACTCTATCTTTGTTCAATAATGAAACTTTGAGACCAAATCCACAGTGGACATAGACTTGTTTTGAGCCGAACCACTTATATCTGTGTATTTTGTGTTGTTGGTTTTACTTTCTCTTTGTTGTATCCGCTGCATTACTTCTTATTTAGCTATTTGTTAACTGGTCTACTCCCAACAAACTGGTATTAATGCTTTGGCTCTGTGAAAATCTGAAGGGATGACCACAATAAGATTTGAAGAGGAGAAATTTAACGGACATAACAGCTTTAGTTTATGGCACATCAAGATGAAAGCTTTGTTGCGTCAGTAGAGATTGTTCAAAGTTCTTGAAGAGAAAGTGTCTGCTGATTCTCCTGAACCGTTTAAGGATGATGAAAATAAGGTATACAACACTATTCTTTTATCACCATCTAATGGAGTCTTAAGAGAGGTTGCTGAGGAAGAGACTGTTGTTGGTCTCTGGAAAAAGCTTGGAAACTTGTATTTGAAGAAATATCTCACAAACCGTTTGTATATGAAACAACGGTTATATACTCTCAAAATGCATGATGGACCTTCTATTTCTGAACATCTAGATGAATTCAATAAGATTATTATGGATCTTAAAAATATAGACATTAAGCTTGATGAAGAAGATCAAGTTTTAATTGTTTTGTGTTCATTACCTATGCCATTTGAAAACTTTGTGAATTTCATATTGTATGGAAGAAACACTATTTCCTTAGCAGATGTGAAATCTACTTGGAACTCTAAGGAATTGAGAAACAAATTCAATGACAATGGTAGTGAAAATCAAGCCAGCGACTTGTTTGTTAAAAACTCCTCTAACCGAGGAAGATCCAGTGAAAAGGGTTAGAAAAGAGCTGAGGCAAGTCCAGGAGTAAGTCACAGTCAAAGTCTAACAAAAAGAATGTTAAATGTTATTATTGCCACAAGTTCGGTCATTACAAGAATGAGTGTACCAAACTAAAGAAGAATGAGGAATCCACAAGTTCCTCTAATGCCATTAGTGTTACAGATGAAAGTTCTGATAGTTCAGATATTGTCTTAGCAATTAGTGACTCTAGCAGTCGCTTTAAGTGACAAGTGGGTCATGGACTTAGCTTGTACTTTTCATATGTGTCCCAAGAAGGATTGGTTCATGACGATATGACTTGTAAGATTGCAGGACTCAGCTCAGTCCAGATAAGGATGTTTGATGGGATTGTTAGGACATTATCTAATGTTCGGCACATCCCAGATCTGAAGAAGAATCTTATCTTGATGGGTGCACTTAATTCTTTAGGTTTTAAGTACACGGGAGAAGGTGGAGCCATGAAAGTCAGCAATGGTTCCATGATTGTAATGAGAGGAGATAAGTCTGATGGACTTTATTTTCTTCAGGGCAGTACAGTGACTGGTGCGGCTGCAGTATCTGTATCAGTTGATCCAGATTCAGATATCACTCGTTTATGGCATATGCACTTGGGCCATATGAGTGAGAGGGGGATATCTATCCTCAGTAAGTAAGGGTTGTTAGGCAGTCAAAAGATAGGCAAACTTGATTTGTGCGAACATTGTGTGTTTGGTAAACAGTGCAGGGTTTAGTTTGTTATAAGAGGTTACAGCGCCAAAAGTACTGTGGACTATATTTATTCCGACATTTGGGGTCCATCTTCTATTCCATCGAAAGGTGGAGCTAACTATTTACTTATTTTGATTGATAATTACTCCTGGAAGGTGTGGGTATATTTTTTCAAGCAGAAAATTGATGTTTTCACCAATTTCAAGTAGTGGAAAGGTTTGATTGAAAATCAAACAGGCAAGAAAGTGAGACGGCTTCGGACTAACAATGGTATGGAGTTTTTAGAAGAGAACTTGATGAATTCTGCAAAAACGAAGGCATTGTCAGGCATCGTACAGTTAGACATACTACACAGTAAAATGGGATAGCTGAATGGATGAATCAAACTCTGTTGGAGAGAGCACACAATATGCTTTTTAATACAAGCTTGTCTAAAGACTTTTGGGCGTAAACAGTCAACACAACCTGCTTTCTGGTTAACCGCTCTCTAGTCACAGCTATTAGTTTGCAGACACCAAATCGGGTATGGTATGATACTCTTGTTGATTATTTAGATTTGAAAATTCAGTTGTCTTGCTTATTTTCATGTCAATGAGGGTAAGCTTGAACCAAGGGCAAAAAAATGCATATTCATAAGATACGCTAGTGGGGTGAAGAGATATAGGTTGTGGTGTACTGTTCCCAAATCACCCAAATTTGTGATTAGCAGAGATGTTGTATTTGATAAACAATCTAGGCTTAATCAGAGAAAGAAGTTTACTATAATGACAGGTACAGACTAGAGGACAGGCAAACAGGTGGAGACACAACAGGCTCCACAAAGGATGCTAGTTGATACCTAGGATCATGCTATTGCTGATGAGTATGATTCTGATTTTGAAACTGATGCACGTGATGAACAAGAATACAGTATAGCTACTGGTAGACCGAGGAGGCAGATTGAACCGCTTCAGAGATATGTTCATGTAGACATGGTGATGTATGCACTGACTACAGCAGAGGCTATTGTTGGTCAGGAGCCTTCTAGTTTTTTAGAAGCCATTAGGGATACATAGTCTGTACAGTGGTGCTCAGCGACGATTGAAAAAATTGAGTCTCTTCATAAGAACCGAACATGAGATTTGGTTAAGTTGCTAGCGAAGACAAAGACTGTTGGCTGCAAATGGGTTTTCAAAAGAAAAGAGAAAATCCAGAATGATACAGATGCAATATATAAGGCACGCCTAGTTGCTAAGGGCTACAGTTAGAGAAAGGGGATTGACTTCAATGAAGTCTTCTCTCCACTTGTAAAACATAGTTAAATCAGAGTTTTACTTGCCATCACGACATTGTATGACTTAGAGCTATAGTAGGTTGATGTTAAAACAACGTTTCTACATGGCGAGCTTGATGAGACAATTTATGTGCATCAGCCAGAGTGATTCATTGTTATAGGTAAGGAAGATCGAGTATGCAGATTGAAGAAATTATTATATGTTTAAAGCAGTCTTCAAGATAATGGTATAAATGTTTTGATTCGTTTATAATTAATCATGGTTATTTGAGAAGTAGCTGTGATAGTTGTGTTTATCATAGACAATTACCTGATAGATCTTTCATTCACTTATTGTTTTATGTTAATGACATGCTTATAGCTGCTAAGAGCATGTATGATGTTGATTTGATGAAAACTCAACTTAAGAATGAGTTTCAAATGAAAGATTTAGGTATGACGAGGAAGATATTGGAGATGGAGATCCACAGGGATAGGAAAGCTAGGAAGTTGTATTTGCCTCAGAGAAAGTACATTGAGAAGGTACTTAACAGATTTGGAATGTCTACTTCCAAACATGTAAGTATACCGCTTGCCTTGCATTTTAAGCTTTTAGCTTCTCTATCTCCCCAAACAAATGAAGAGGAACGGTTCATGGCAAGTGTTCCCTATTCTAGTGCAGTTGGCAGTGTTATGTATGCAATGTTTTGTACCCGTCTAGACATTTTACAGGCAGTGAGCGTTGTTAGCAGATATATGGCTAATCCAGTAAAATTTGCAGTCAGACAGTGAAATGGATACTCAGGTATTTGAAGGAAACTTTGCATGTTGGTTTAGTTTTTGATAGATATATTGATCTCAGTTCTAATGTTGTTGGATATGTTGATTCTGATTATGTTGGAAATTTAGATAAAAGAAGATCATTGACAAGTTATGTGTTTACATTGTGAGGTTCTGCTATTAGTTGGAAGGCAACACCACAATCAATTGTTGCTTTATCAACTACAGAGGCCGAATACATAGCAATAGTTGAGGCTGTTAAGAGGTCATTTGGCTAAAAGGCCTGATCAATGACCTGGGTCTACAACAAGAAGGAATGTCAGTTTTTTGTGACAATCAAAATGTAATATATTTGACCAAAAATCAAATGTATCATGAGAGAACAGAACACATTGATGTCAGGTATCATCTCCTCAGAGATATTGTTGTAGACAATATTGTAGCAATTCAGAAGATTGCTACTATAGATAATCCAGCAGACATGATGACTAAGTCAGTTCCAGTACACAAGTTCAAACTCTGTTTGGATTCGATTGGTGGTTAGGGTTTACAAATCCCTTAGGGGATTTCTGATAGGGTTGGTCTTTTATGAAGAATGGTTTCAGTGTGGCTTGTGAGAATTCAAACCAATGTAGAGATTTTTTAAGAGGTGGCTTGAATTAAAGCACCTATCAGTATGCTCACTCGAGTCTCGCTCGACATTCAGCTCGAGCGAGACTCAACTCGAGAGTTTGCTCGACATCTAGCTCAAGTGAGATCTAGTCAGAGACTCTCATAACCCTCGCTCGACATCCAGCTCGAGCGAGTTCCAGGCAATGACTTCGCTCAACCTTCGCTCAAGGTCCCGCTCAAGCAAGATGCAACCCTAGCCGTTCGCTCGTTAGTCTCGCTTCGAGTTAATGTTCTTTTTACTAGGGTTTGTACTGTTTGGAATAGTGTCTCGCTCAAGTGAGATACCCTCGCTTGAGCGAGCGTCACTTATATAAATAGAACGCATTTATTTGAACGCCGTTTTGTTGAGACTCTTGAGAGCCACTGTTTTATTCATTCTGAGAGCTTTGAGTGTATACATGTGAGTTAGAGCTATATATATGAGGTTGAGTGATTTCTTTGTAGAATTTTGTGATTCAATCTCTATACTCCATCTTTGTTCAATAGTGGAACTTTGAGACCGACTCCACAGTGAATGTGGGTTTGTTTTGAATCGAACCACTTATATTTGTGTGTTCTGTGTTGTTGGTTTTACTTTCTCTTTATTGTATCCGTTGCGTTACTTCTTATTTAACTGTTTGTTAATGGGTCTATTCTCAACAAGATTTACGGTCATAAAATGAGCATGCACGAGGCTTGCATGACAGCTTATAAATATATCTAGCATGTTAGGTTCGTCCAATAATCCATGTTTTTCATTAATTGAATTTGTTTGGCAGTTTATATATTAAATTAACTAAGTTCCATTTTAGGTAGACTTTTGGCCTCAATCAAAATAGGTAACAGGCATGTCGTAGTATTATCAACACTAAGCTTTAAAGAGGACTCGAACCCTCAGATCTATCATTGCACCACCAATGGCATCTCAAATATATGAATATGATGCATATAATTATTTAGTGGGGATGCAGTATGGAATACCCGACAAAGGTGGCCAAGAAAAGTTTGATTTTCAAATATTTCAGCTAATTAATTCTTAAAACATATTGATCAATTTTGACCCATATATAGGCCTAAGCACGCGGATATATATATATATATATATACCACCTCATTATATATATAGCATGACTGCTGCTACAAGCGTAATACTGGAGTTGTTTAAAAGTTTCTTTCCAATTTATCTTTCTATATATTCGATCCTTAGCATATTCGAATATTATTTGAATAAGAAAACCAATTTTTTTTTTTTTTTAATACAGTAGGTAGGACGTATGGAATTGTTGAGAGATGGCTTGAATAAGCGCCTGTCTAGCATTCTCGCTTGACTCTCGCTTGACGTACAACTCGAGCGACATTTCAACCTGAGAGTTCGCTGGACCTTCGCTCGACATTCAGCTCAAGCGAACTCCCAGGCAGAGAGTTCGTTCAATCCTCGCTCGAGCGAGTCTAACCTAAACGTGTTCGCTTGAGCAAAATTTATTCTCGCTCGAGCACTTTCGCTCAAGCAAGAGTACATTAATATAAATATCGCGAGTTTCATTCTGTGCAAACAACCGACGAAGTTCCAGAGCTTTGTTTTTGCGCTCGACGAACAGAGTATCCCTAGGCCTTCATTTCTTGTCCATTTCTCAAGAAATTGAGTGTAAACACGTGAGGATTGAGTGTATACACATGAGGTGAGTGATTTCTCTTGTAAGAATTTATTGATTCTCTCTCTATGTACTCCATTTGTTTATAGTGAAGTTTTGAGACTAATCATACAGTGGATATAAATTCAGTTGAGTTGAACCACTTAAATCTTATGTGCTATGCTGTTATTGTTTTTCTTTTCTTTGTTGCTATCGCTGTATTTGTTTCTTTTTATTTGTTGTTTATTTTATCGGTTTATTCCCAACAGGGACCCTATCCTCCTGATCTAGTATCTTTCATGAGAAATAAACAAATACCATAGACTACCAGACCATTGACACAACTGAACTATAATAATTAAGTAGTTTATTAGTTATATTATATGATAGTGAAAGTTTAAAAATAATATACATAAATAAATAAATTCATTTTTTTTTTATATAATATATGCATGAAAGGTCGAGTATTAACTTCATTAATTTTATAAGAAACCACGTTCCTAATCGTCAATGGGAATTCATATATTTTTATTAAATTTATCTTCTGATCATGATGATTTGATAGTGCAAGTTAATCCCGGTTTAGCTTTGTGCCGACAAATAAGAAATAATATACAGTACATACATACATACGTACATATATATATATATATATAGTGATGAACGAAGGGAACAACTGCCTACATCATCGATCATAATTCTGTCACAATAAATAAATAAAATCTACCAAATTTTGAATACATTTTGCCAAAAAGATTTTGATTTTAGAACTTGCCAGTAATTTCTGGTTTTGGAAGACAAAATTGTACCAATTTGAAGAGGATTAATTGGTATAGCCATAAAGAGATTACACAAAAAGTACAATCTCATAAGCTGACGTGTGATTTTATGTGATTTATTAGATTTACTTTACAATAAAAATAATTTTATAATCTGATGAATTACATGAAGTCACGTTAGTAATATGTAACTCAGTATCCTATCTTTTTTTCATGACCTTGCTGTAAAAAAATAAAAAAAACATCATTGAAGATTTGAATTTAGAGCTTCGACTTTGATCATGTTATGCAACAGAGCTGGTCACCAATCGTTCTTACGCAAGATAATTGTTTACATTACTTTTTTTTTTTTTTTTACATTACTTGCCCCTAGAGGGTGGATTCGAAATCAAATGGCGGCCCATCTCATATACAGTACACACACAAGCATGCGAATAGAGAGACTTGAATAGAGTTCGTTCTCGATTTGTTCTCGATTTATATATATAAATATTTATAAATCGTAATGCATGCATGTTTGTAGTTGTTGATTGACTTGAATAGAGAGACTTCTCGATTTGTATTAATTTTACATTTCTTGCAATCCAATTTACATATATTATATGAAAAAACCTTATATAATATAAAAATATTATACATAATATTAAAATTTAATTAAAAATATATAAATATGCCAGCTGGTTTGTCCGGTCTAAAAAAAAAAAAAAAGAAAATGCTATTTCTCCCGCTCTATCCTGTCCCGATTCTCATCCCATTTTCAATTTTTTTTCTAAGTTTTTTTTTTAATATAATTTTTAAGTAAATATTTTAAAATAATATTATAATTTTTTTATATTTTTAAAAAATATTTTAAGATGTTAAAAAAATCATGTAAAAAATATATATTTTTATTTTTTAAAAATATAAAAAAATCACAATATTATTTTAAAATATTTACTTAAAAATCATATAAAAAAACTAAAAAAAAAAATGAAAACGGGATAGGAATTAGGATGGGATACACCGGGACGAGTAGCAGATTCCAATAATAAAAAAAACCTAAAATTGAACTGATTATGACCGATTTTTAAAAATAGAAGAATGAACATGTTCAAAATCGGACTGAACCAACCGGTCTGATCGAATTATATTTTCAGCCCAAGAAAAGGAAGTAATACATCCGTTGGTGATATATATGTAAGGTAGAGCTATAGCTGTAGAATTCTAAATAGAAGATCTTGATTAAATCAATTGTACTGGAGGCAATCTCTTGTTGATGTGAAGTCAGGGGTTGCTATCTTATCAGATCTTGCATTCAATTTATATTATCGGAGATGTACTCTTGTTGCATGGATATTGCACATAATATTCTAGTGCAGGGACAGCTGGGAGATATTGCTAAACTCCAAGATTTACAAATTTTCTTTTAGGAATATATATATATATATATATCGACGTGGTGATTATTAATTTAATTAGCATTAATATGTATGATTAGAAAAGATAATAATTCAAATAAATAATAATATTTCTCTAAATAGATTGATAAAAAAAGAGAAAAAGAGAGAGAGAGAATGATTGACAGAGGCTGATCACCGGCGGAACAAGTGGCTAATTCTTTCTTCTTGAGAAAACGGATCCACTGACGATTATATCCAAATCTGGACGTTATTATTATTATTATTATAATTTTGATAGAAAATCTGGACGTTATCCAAATCTGGACGTTATTGATTACTTTGTGGATACATTCTTCTATATTATATGTTTTGCCTCACGTGATATCATGGTTTCTGAGTCAATGATATAGAAATATATTTTCATGGTTAAAATTAACGCTCCAACTATATAGAATGATCGATTAATTCTTAGTTAGTTTTAAAAAGCAACCTATTTATATATTAATTCCCAATGAAAATGCAACACCTTTGTCTAAATTTGCCACATTTTCTTGTACGTCTGTCACACGTTTCTTTGACCAAGGCATACGTTTAGGACTTTTCATTTCCCACCGATGTGGTCAATGTCGTCGGACGTTGATTATACAATATTTCATGTGTTGGATCATTCTTTTAATTACTACTGTTCAGACAATAATTATATATTCCAATATTTAATGAGATGGCAACTTTTTAATATGCCAACATTCATGTACGTGTCGAAAGTTGCCAAGAATTAGTTCCTTCTGCCCGCAACTCTCTATCCACTTCTTTAAACTTACACAAACTGGAGCTAGCTAGATGATGGTAGCTCCATCATCATATCCACGATCCATCTGCAAATATTAGTTCTACTTTACATGATTCAAAATGACTTCCTCTCCTTCCTCCTGCAATTCCGCTTCTTTGACCTCTCAATGGAGTTATGACGTATTCTTGAGTTTTCGAGGTGAGGATACCCGTAACAACTTTACTAGTCATCTTTATAGTGCTTTGCATCAAAAGGGAATCAACACTTACTTAGATGACAAGCTTAGAAGTGGTGAAGAAATTTCAACGGTACTTTTGAATGCCATTGAAGAGTCAAAGATTTCGATTGTTATATTTTCTGAAAACTATGCGTCATCTACGTGGTGTTTGGATGAGCTGATGAAGATCCTAGAGTGTAAAATATCAAAGCAACATAAGGTTTTACCGGTATTTTACAAAGTTGAGCCATCCACAATACGACACCAAAAAGATAGTTACGAAGAAGCATTGGCCAAACATGAAGACAAGTTCAAAGATGATGCTAAAGTTCAAAGGTGGAAGACTGCCTTAAAACAAGCTGCTGATCTCTCCGGTTTGCATTTAAAGATCAATGAGTAATTCCAACAACTCTTATCCCTCTATCTATTCACATATAATTTAGTTTTGATCGGATTATATCCTTTAAAGATACATATACATATATATATATATATATATATATATTTATAGTAAGAGGTTGTAATTCAGTGGTAGGAATGAATTTCCGGCATTTTGTTTTTGATAGGGGGAGGGGATCGAACCCAAATTTTCTAATTTGGAGAAATGGGTCTTGTGCCATTATGCCAGCAGGCCTTGGCAAATTTCTAGCATATATTCACCAGCTGTAAATCAATACTATAGTTAAAATTTCTAACACACTAAACATGCAACAGTATGAATGAGGAAAAAATCCCCTCAATATGACATGATAACAACAAGATTTAATATATGAAAATACCACAATACTTATGAAGCAAAAAGAACAAATGGATAGAATTCATCCAACACACAACGAGACACTTGACCACATCACAAAATTACACAATGCATCCCAACACTTCACATGGAACTCGGCCACATCACAACTAGATAGATCACCGCAACACATCCACAAGTCAGAATTTCACATTCCACAACTAATGATTTTCAAGATTAGTCCGAGTGTCACTTACACACTGAAGGAAAAATCTACGGATGATCATAGGCGTCCCGAGAGAGAGAGGAAAAGTTGAGAGGGTGAGACAGAGAGTAAGGGAGGGGAAACCAAGAGGGAAGGCAGAGATGGTTAGGCCTCTAAGAGAGTGTGATGGAGACAGAGCGAATGAGAGGGATAGAAAGTGACAGAGACATGGGAAGGAGGGAAAGTGAGAGACAATAGAAGGAGGAGAAGTACGCTAGAGTGAGGTGGTGGGGGTGGCTGTCCGCTTGAAAATCTCAAAGAGAGAGAGAGAGAGAGAGAGAGAGAGAGAGAGAGAGAGGGTGAGTGAGTGGGATGAACACAAAGACTAATGGCTCACTAATGTCAGCATTTGAAAGACATGGCAAGGCGGAGTGGCAGCTGTGGCTAGGGTTTTGGAATCCAAAATGGGAGTGGGTCTTGTGTTAGAAACAGAGAAGCTGAGAGAGGGACAATTGAGAGGGAGGGTTTTATGTGTGGTGTCAAGTTCTAAAGAATGGTGGTTGGAGACTGCACAAAATATAGAGAGAAGAGAATTCTAAAGGAAGGAGGGTGAGATTGAGAGATAAGAGGGAGATAGAGAGACAAAGAGAGGTTGGGGGAGAAAAGAGGTTGAAGGAGGTTGGAAGGGGAGGTGCTTCACGTTATTTATAGATTGGGAAGCCTCTTCACGGGCAGCATAGTTATATTTGTGATTGATGGAGGTGGGCGGCAGCTTGGAGTGGCAAGGGATCAGAATGGTGCATAGAGGTTACGATTGGGGCAAGAAGACAGAGAGGGAAGAAAGAAAAGGAGAAAGAGAGAGCGAAAGGTGGAGGACTGGGAAGGTGAGAGAAATTAGGGCTTGTGTGAAATGGGACAACGATGCTGTCCACCAGGCCTTCTTCAAAGGGTTTGGAGTCTTAGTTGTGGGCTAGGCTTGGGCTTTAAGGGTTGGCTTTACATTACACACTACTAGATAATGCTACATACAATCGTGGAGTTACAAGCGGCATACAATCGCTTTGATAAAAAGTGGGGTCTACTATTAAAAAAATTAACTTTTTTCAAGTGAATCCCATAAATATTCATTTTTTTTAAAGTGACTGCATGCCGCTTGTAAATTCACATTTGTATTTATCATTTCTCATAAAATTATTCACACACAAACTACGGTCTTTTCTTTTTATTATTTGTTTACCACAAATTAAAAAAATATAATTTAAATCTTAAGAAATTGCATGCATTTACGGTTAACCAATTAAATTGGTCAAGTGGCACATTCTTGATCTATATTGTCTAATTAAACTGGAAGCTAGTACAAACTAAAATTTATCTATAAATTTAGAGTGAAATTAATACTAAGGTTATGCATTGTATAAATTGAATATGGGTGCTATATTTTTAACACATAAATATCAGGTACTAATAAATATTAATATTACAATGATTCAAGCAAACAGTGAACAAAGAATTAGTACAACCTACATGGCTTTGCTCCTTTCCCTTATTTTAAGTCTTGAATTTGATAAAGACCATAATCTCTACCCTTCCTCGATCACCACTCATGGTGATAATTTTAGTATAGTACTAAAGCTAGCTATGTGAATTGCTAAACTTCCAAAATTCATATATTTTTAATAATTGTTAGTTATTACAGTCTTAGAGTGTACAAGTCTCATGTACTATTTTTGAAAAAATAGATTAATCTGAGTCCCAAATCTAAAAAATTTTAATGGTGGAACTAACATTTTTAGTTTAAAATGAGTGCGTGAAACTTGCACAACTTAAGATCGTGTCTAGCATTACTCTAGTTCAAATGGTAGGGATCATTTTCCTACCTTTAGTGCTTAACTTGTGCCTTACCATAATGTCATTTGAGAATAAAATTATGTGTAAATCATGTTCCTATGTCTTTTAACATGAGGAAGTCAAATTCATGAATTTTCTTTTAATCATTTTGCATTGACAGGAACGAATCTAAATTTATCAAAGAAATTGTTCAAGAGGTCTCGAAAATAATACTAGATCGTACATATTTGCATGTTGCTGAGTATCCGGTGGGAATAAAGTCTCGTGTAGAAGATATTAATATGCTATTATGCATTGAGGAGAATGACATACGCATGATAGGGATTTTTGGTACTGGTGGAATTGGTAAAACAACTATTGCAAAAGAGATATATAATCGCATTACTGATCAATTTGAAGGCAGCTGTTTTCTTGCAAATATAAGAGAATCTTCGAAACAAGATCAAGGTGGTCTCATAAAAATGCAAGAGACGTTTCTTTTTGACATTTTTAAAGATTCAAGTTTAAAAGTTAGTAATGTTGATCGAGGAATTAATTTGATAATGGAGAGACTTTGCCGTAAAAGAATTCTTTTGGTTCTTGATGATGTTGATAGTTTGGACCAATTAGAAAAATTATGTGGAAGATGCAATTGGTTTGGTTCTGGGAGTCGAATTATCATAACAACAAGGAATGTCGGTTTACTAAATAAGCATTGTGTTAGTTTCAAATATCGTATGAAGGAAATGGATCACGATGAATCTCTTAAGCTCTTTAGCAAACATGCCTTCAAATGTGGCAAACCAGATGATGGTTTTGCGAAACTAACTGAACTTGCACTACATTATGCTGGTGGCCTTCCACTTGCATTAAAAGTAGTAGGCTCAAATCTATGTGGAGAAGATATACATTATTGGGAAAGTGAATTGGAAAAGTACAAAAGAATCCCAGAAGAAAATATTCAAGAAAAACTCAAAATAAGTTATGATGGATTAGATTATTATGCACGAAAGATCTTCCTTGATATTGCATGTTTCTTCAAAGGAGACAAGAAAAAATATGTCACTAAAATATTGGAAAGTTGTCGTTTCTATCCAGATGCCGGCATCAAAAGGCTCAGTGATAAATGCCTCATAACGATTGATGAAGATGACCGATTGGGGATGCATGACTTATTACAAGATATGGGAAGAGAAATTGTTCGACAAGAATCACCCGAAGAACCTGGCAAGCGCAGTAGATTATACTTTCATGAGGATGTTCGTGAAGTACTTGAAAAAAATAAGGTAAGATTTTCCCTAGAAATATAATTATGGTTTCAAGTTTTCTCTTTTCTCAATTGAAACTTTTTTTAAATTAAAAGAAACGGATCCAGAAACACATAAACTATATGGACACATACGTAACCTCCACATGAAATATTGTCTCAATGTGAAAATAAAATAATTTTAGTTAAGAAGTATAAATAAAATCATCAAAACCAGTCCCCCATTTCCCCATATTTTTCCTATAAAGGCAAACTGCGAAGATTATCTGACCTTTTTTAGTATTTTAACATGAGTAATATTTATTAAAAGAAAGAAGTTTACATGACTTTGACATTTGAACGTACTCACTTATTCCTAGAACACCAGATGAAGAAAGATGTGGCTTATATTTGTTTTTTTGTTCTTAATAAATGAAATAGCGATATACACACGAATTGTAAAATATATATATATATATATGTATATATATAATCATAGCTTGTTAAAGTTTTATATAGGCCATTAACACTAGTGCAACTGTTGAATTATAGGGAACTTATCTTTGATTTTTCATAGAACACTTGTGTATTCTCACATTAGGGAACAGATCAAATTGAAGGCATATTGATAAATCTACCTTGGGAGGACTGCATGATACGTTTGGGTTCTGAGGTGTTTGCAAAATTGGAAAGACTCAGAATATTAAAAATTATAAGCTGCAGTGAAAGTTTTTGTGGTAGTTTGAATTATCTCTCTAATGAGTTAAGAGTTCTTGATTGGCCTAATTGCTCTTTGGAGTTTTTTCCATCATCTTTTCATGGAGAGAAACTCATTGTTTTAAATATCAGAGGAAGCATGATTAAAGAGATAGGCATGACATTGCAGTCTAAGGTAACTATTTTTATTTTTAATATATTGTCGACTTGTCTTACTTTTAAATATGCTACAAATTTCATTTACTTGTTAATATATCTCCTTTATTTTCTTCTTTTTTAAACAGAACATAACAAGTATTGATCTCAGTTATTGTGAATATATGACAAATATATTGGATCTTTCAAGTTGCTCAAATCTAGAGAAGTTGATTCTTCACAAGTGTAAAAGTTTAGTTGAGGTTCATGATTCTGTTGGATATTTGGATAAGCTTGTTCAATTGGATTTTACTTATTGTTCCAGCCTAAAGAGTTTGCCAAGAAGCTTCAAGTTGAGATCTCTAGAATTCATTGAACTTGAAGGTTGTACAAAGCTTGAAAACTTTCCAGAAATTGAGTGTGAAATGGAACATTTGAAATGTGTCCGGTTAGAAAGCACTGTAATACAGGAGCTACCTTCATCCATCACATACCTCACTAGGCTCCAGGGTTTAGTTATGAGTCGGTGCAGAAGCCTTGTTCGTCTTCCAATAAGCATTTTTCAGTTGGAACATCTAGAGATAGTTGACCTTGATTGTTGTCCAAATTTTGTAAATTTTGTAAAGGAGGTGGGGAATAATGAATCAAATTTATTAAGGACATTTAATTTCTCATCTAGTTTGAGGTATTTAAGTCTATCTAAGAGTGGTATTGTTAGCCTTCCTCCATGCATAGAAGAACTTTTTGGATTGCGTCAGCTTGATCTGTTATATTGCGAGCAACTTAAAGAAATTCTATACCTTCCACCAAATATAGAAGAGATAGATGCTAGAAGATGTGGATTATTGGAACACTTCCATCATTTATCGACAAAATCTTCATTCGGTACACCCGACTTAAAACGGCTAAGATGGATTGACTTATCGGAGTGCAATAAAGTGGATGTGCATGTAGGGAATCATGCGCCAAATCCATTATTGGTTCAGGTATGCATGTCTCATCTATTTGATCTCTAATTTCTTTCTGTTTTGTTTTCTGACATATATTTGGTTTAATAGGAACGCTTTCGGGAGAAAAAATCAAGTACGATTATATATCCAGGAAGTAGGATTCCTGAGTGGTTCAAGTATTGCAAGGAGACTACTTCGTATAGTAGTTCCATTGAAATAGAAATTGATCATAATGCATCCAATTGTGGGCATGAGATGGTGGCATTAGTTTTGTGTTTTGTTGTGGGACCTCTTCCGGTGGTACCATTAGGAACGAAAATGACTCTTATTACAATAAACGGGCATGAGCTTGTGTGGGCATTGCCTTCAATGGACCCACATCGTGTATTTCTACTATATATACCTGCAAATTCTATTGATCAGATGGTGTCAAGAAGTTACAGGGAGGGGAACAATATTATGAGATTTACATTTGGAAGTAATCGAAAGAACGCAATCTTCAAAAGTGTTGGAGTCCATCTAATATATGGGAATGACAATTTGATTGATCCTATTCAACTTTCAAAGAGATACCGAGATATTGATGGTGAGCATGGCTTGGAACCTGATTGGAACCCACAACAAAAGAGGCAATCTTCAACCATGAGTACAATTATGGAATTCAAGGATGCTAATGATGATTTAATTAATGAAGAATTGGATTTAGAACCTTGACTTGGGTATGTGACATTAGCCGATTCGTCCATAATATTACTAAATTAAATAAAGCATTATCACAATTATATAGTGTTGATTCTTATATTTTTATTAGTTTTGATTCTTTGAAATATTTATTTTTCTTAGTTAAACTTGGACTTTATCTTAATGAAGGAATTGAAGTTCGGAAAGGAATCAAAGTTGTGGAAAGAACCAAAGTTGGGAAAGAACTGCAACCATAACATACTTTAACGGTAGTAGACTTGTAGCTATTTTTACATTTTGAAAGCAGTGTAATTTGTATTTGTATTTGATTTTATTTTAAATATTGTTCTAATATTTATTTACGTTCATATTTTAGAATTGATTTTCATGAACATGCCTAGCTAAGTTTTCAACTAAGGTTAAGGATGGAACCTGGAACCTCATTGAAAGTAGATAATATTGCTAAAGATCATTCAGATGTGTTATATGAGTATGATTGCAACTTGGAATCTGAATATTATCCACAACAGAAGGGGCATTCTACAACCTTGGATATCGAAGATTCGAACTTAGAGGATACTCAGCTCGGTGAGTCCCAACTAAACTAATGAAATCCCTCATACCATTGATCAAACTACCATCTTTTCTTCATTCATCACCCAAATGCTTGTTTTGTTATAGATTACTTTCAAATCTCACTCATAACACTAAAACACACATGCTAGTTTTCATCACAGAGGAACTTGCAATTCTTATTATGTTCCAAAGTTAACAACTTCAAATGATAGGAGGAAATCCAATCTCCACTCTTCACAGTTTTACAAGACAAGTTTAAACTCAAAATATACTGAGAAATTTTTTCTCAAAATAAAGCATTTTTGTTAGGGTTGTTGATTACTCTATTCACATATGCATATATGTTTGTGAACAAGTTTCAGGTTACGTAGGATAAAAATTTAACTTGTCACTCTATTTTAGGATTGCACATCATGCCACATTTGAATTAATGAGGTCTCATATATTGCCACATTTGAATTATGAACTTAGGCTCTTATCAAAATCAGGTCTCCTTATGGCCCTAACAAATTAAAGTGCAGTTGGATTAATGCACCTTGTGCTGATAGATTGGCTGCAACTTAAAGAAAATTATAGTGCTTCCACCCAATACAGATTACAGAGCAGGTGCATACTAATGGAAAGCTTAAAAAAAGTTCCAATTTAATATCAGCAACTTAAGAGCACTTAGATAGATTGAATTGCTGGAATATGTCATGACATCTGTGTTTTTTTCTTATTTACATGTTTGTGTGTGTTTTGATTTATAATTTTATGGTTGAGACTTTGTGATATATATATATATATATATATATATATATGTTTGACAGGAACATAATATCTAAATGACTATTTTGGCTGCATTATATTTCCAGGAGATACAATTCCTGATTAATTGGTTCAACCACTGTAAGGAGGCTTCAAATAGTACTGACATCAGAGGAATAGCTATGTGTTGTTATTTAAGCAGATTTTGAAAGCTCTGCATTCGGTCTCTTTCATTTTCTAGTGTTGAGAACACTACTATAAATGGCGTGCACAAATATTATAGCAAGAAAATGCTTGAAACAGGGATTTCAGAATCTGGAGATCATGTAGGGTCGGAGTACTGCTTTGCTCTAGATCAGCCATTTAAGCCATACATGAAAGGTCTGAATACAAAATACTAAATACTTTGTGTTGGCATACAATATTAATTCTGTACACAAAATACTAAAAAACATGCACTCTTTATTTTTCCTCATTTCTTGGAGGGTTGATCCTACATGAAGACTAATTTGATTTATTTTGAGCATTTTATTTTAGCATGCTTTTCGGTTCAAACAATCTGAAAACGTTTCGTCTGTTGATTTTACATCCTTTTATAAATTTAGTATTGATTCAAAAAAATTATATAAACTTATGAAAATTATTATATTCCTTTCTATTCCATTCCCTCTTATATTCCCAAACGAAGTAGATATGATCATGTTCTTCTGAAAATATCTTCTGCCCACGAACATGAGATTCCCAAACAACGTAAATACTTGTGTATTTGTCTCTTGTTTTTCTCTTCTTATTTTGTTTTACCAGTTTTTGATATTTGTTCTATTTCTTTCTTTTACACTGATCTTGGTTAAAAGTTGTTTGGAGCAAATATAGGGTTTACAGAAACCTAACAAAATATAACAACGAAAATGAGGATATATATGCCCATTGAATTTATAACAAATGATAACTCTAACTTAGCAAAAAAAAAAAAAGAAAAAACAAATAATAACTCTTCCCACCCACCGGAATGTCATTTAATGATACCTCCATGTGTTTGATCAATTAATTAATGCTTTCTTTAATTGCTCTCATAAAAATGCTGGCAGAAGGAGACGATTCTTCCAACTCCAATAATTGTTATCTTTTCTTTTCTCTGCTTTCCATACGATGCAACATCGCGGAAGTTGCCAAGATGTTCCTCCTCATGCAACGCAGTACCCACCGACTAATTAAGGAGCTCTATCATCATCCACTATCTATATATATATATATTATATATATATATATATATATATATCCATCTCCAATTGATTGTACTTTACATTCAAGACTCAAAATGACTTCCCCTCCTTTCTCCTATTCCTCTGAATGGAAGTACGATGTATTCTTAAGCTTTCGCGGTGAAGACACCCGCAATAACTATACTGTTCATCTTTACCATGCTTTGGTTCGAAATGGAATCAACACTTATAAAGATGACATGGAGCTGAGAAGAGGTGAAGAAATTTCACCTGCACTTTTAGAGGCCATTGAAGAGTCCAAGATTGCGATCCTTATATTTTCTGAAAATTATGCGTCATCTACGTGGTGTTTGGATGAGCTGATGAAGATCCTAGAGTGTAAATTATCAAAGCAACAGAAGGTTTTACCGGTTTTTTACAAAGTCGAACCTTCGACAGTACGACACCAAAAAGATAGTTACAAAGAAGCATTGGCTAAACATGAAGACAAGTTCAAAGATGATGCTAAAGTTCAGAGGTGGAAGACTGCCTTAAAACAAGCTACTGATCTATCCGGTTTGCATTTAAAAATCAACGAGTAAGTACGACATGCACTCTTATCCCTGATCTATCGATTCATATATTTTTTTAGTTTTGATCGATCGAGTTACATACTTTGCATATATATATGATTTTTCTTAAATGTTAAAAATAATTTAAAAAATACTTGAAAAAATACACAAAATAAAAAAAAAAAAATGCAAAATGCACTTTTCGGTAGAACTTCCGGGGCCACGTCCTTCTCTGTAAGAATTTTCATCCAGATTCCGGATTCCCAAATCCGAAACTCAGATTCAAAATTTCTTTAAATATTTTAAAAAAAAAATTCAAAAATGTTAAAAAATAAATAAAATTTTAAACACCCGGCCTGGATAAACGGGCCTACTAGTAGGACCACCCTGACTTCTCACTTCTTCTAGTTCTTTTATCTATATTAATTTCTGTATTTGATTTCAGATTAAAAAAAGTTCTTTTATCTATATTAATTTCTGTATTTGATTTCAGATTAAAAAAAAAAGTTCATAAATTTGCTTAGTGTATTGATCTTATGCCATGCATGCATCTACAACTATAGAAAGCTTGAGCACTAGGATGAACGACAATACCAATACCAACACAAACAGCATCAACTCCAGCATATGAATTTATGATTACAACGCAAAGGAACTTATACAGAAGAACCAAGAAGGGACAGGGGAGTGAAACAGAAACTTATTTGACGATTTTTTCTAAAAATCACTGGGTAAGGTGTCTGGATAAAAGACTAGTTCTTTCTTCTTTTCCTTTCACCATCGGTCTGTAGTAGCTAGTGTGTTGCTAATTCAATTGAACTTAAATGATATTACGAAGACACTTCAAATTTTAATGGCATTCGATGCTATGTCTCACATATCTATTTTCAGAACGGTGACAAGGAACAATATTACTATGAACACACCTAGAGCAAGTCTAATGAAAAAGAAAATAATCATAGCCAAAGATTGACTGAAATCTGAATGAAGCAAAATTTCTAAATCTGACGGCAAAAAGGGGAACCAGGATAATTTCCCAAGGATCCTAAATCTGCAAAGGAATTGTAAAAGCAATGTATTAGCAAAAGCGTGAACACAACTGGTGGTTTTTTGAAAGGAACCCAATTGGTGGGTTAGACATTTAAGTTCATAATATATATTTTTTTGATAAGAACAACTGATACTATATATATTTAAGAAAGTTCAAGAGTATAAATATATAATGTACCAGGAACGGCATGCCCAGACCAAGACCAAGACTATGAGCTGCTACTTCCCAAAACTTCTTCCTAATTAATTGATCAATCAAGAGAAAAACATTCTCTTGTCAATTAAAACTTATATATTTATAGAAAGGTAGAAATTTATTGTTATATTCCAACCCAAATGGATATTATTTTCCTGTGAGCGCACTGCTCTGGTTTTGGACGAAAAAATCTGCATGCCTTAAATCTTCATTTAGTTTAATCATTAATTTCTATGGATTCTTTTTAGAAACTTTCACAGCTCTCATGATAACCTATCTAGCTAGCTCTCAAATCAAATGAGTAACTGGAAACTCAAGCACCATACGTTACTTGTGTCCTTTTAGCACAACTGCTTGGTCTTATGCAACAAAGAAAGAGTCCTCCAGTGTCCCATTATCAAGCCTGTTGACAAAATTTGTAAGTATTAATGCTTTTCTTATTAAATTATTAAGAAAAATATATAGAATCAACCTTAAAAAGGCCAGACAAGAGTTTACAAATATAGGTTGTAAAAAGCACATTGCAAATAGTACTCATCAACTAGTATTTTTTGTTCAATCTGAATTAAAAAAACTACAGCTAACAAACCCAACTTAGAGTAAATAGGATCTGCTTTAACAAAAGTACCTATGATTAATAGCTATAGAAAAGGCAGATTGCGTCTTTACAAGACTTCTAAGTGTAGCCAGAATTCCTTTATGGGATATATGTCCCCGAGCAGTCCAAGCCATAATTGACACCAATAATAGAATCCTTCACGATAGATCTAGGATTAGATGGTTTGGCCTCTAAAGGAATAATTTTACGTAAGTATGATTCATTCATGATAACATAAAAGAGAGAAGAAAAGTCCAAGTAAATAATTGTACATAAATATAATTCATTCATCCACAAATTACCACTTCTTTTGCAATTAATTACATATTATCGATCATATAGAAGATCAACAAAAATCAAATAGTTGTTCACAAAAGAGAGCCAAAAAAATATTTGACAAAGTAGATATCACATCAACATTCGTATGAATATACATAAGACTGAGAAATGAATTCGTAAAAATATAAGTGATAGCAACGCACCTCTCACATAATCAGGTTTCAATAGACAACTAATCCCTCATTCTTTTCCTTAGATGGCAGAAACTGAATTGTTTTATTCAAATAAGAAGTGTTTGGATTTTGTTTAAGATCGTCTTCAAGATATCGAAGTTGAATCTTCATTAAAATACACAACGAAATAACCATTAGCATTAACTGCTCCAAGGAAACAACCATAAGCTAGCTAATAATGATTAAGAGAACAGCAGCAGTAGCAAGGCGAAGAACAATTCAAAATACCATTAAGGAAACGATCAAATAGCCAAGGCCAAAGAACAGACACTTGGAAGTTTCATCTAAGAACGAATTTCAAGATTTAATTAAAGTTTATACGATCAATCGTGAGGCAATTACAAGTCCTAAACACAATCGGTGAGTTCAATGAAAGAAAAAATAAACTCTCTCAAAATCAAACGAATCTCCAATATTAAAATACCAATATCCAATGGTAGATTGTACAAAACTAGATAGCTCTGACGAAAGAGTGAAGAAATATAAATAGAATTTACAGAAAAGAAGAATCAATTGCGATGACAAAAGAGAGAACATACCTTCCTTTGTCATGGTGATGGAGAAGAAGAGAAAAAGTGGAAAACAGAGCTACGATGGGGGTTAGGGAGTTCTGAAAGCGTTAGGAGAAAAGTGGAAGACGGCGGCGTGGGCAATGATTGGAAACCACCGTGCAGAACCAGAGGTCGAGAGAGAGAGAGAGAGAGAGAGAGAGATGGAAATTAAGAGAGGGAAAATGTGCACTGAAAATAAGGCGTGGGGTAAAAAGTTAAAAATCAGAGCGTTAGTTGCGGTAAGTTACTACGGCGACATAAAATCGCCCCAAAATGCTTAATAATTATGGCGATCTCGCCAAATAGCGACAGGATTTGAGATGAATCAAACGTATAACTTATTTCGGGCGATAATTACGTTCCCGAAAACAAAAATAGCCCCTTTTAGTGCTTTTTCTTGTAGTGACTTATCTGTGGCCTGGCAGTACCCATATATATTTAACAGGAAGCTATAATTTAGTGGAAGCGATGAGATTTTCAGTACTCCATTGATCACAAGCTATAAACTCGTACGATAGTCAAAATTCCAACAATCCCTTCTGACTGAACATGAGGAAAAATTAATGAAAAAATGGACAGAATTCTTCCAACACTCCAAGAGACACACTCGCCCACATAAATCACACAATTCATCCAAATTTTTGTTTATGTTGATGTTTTTTAAGCAATAACATTTTTCACACTAGATCAGCTACGGTCTTTTTTTTACCATAAATTAAATATAAATATATATAGATAATTTCTACCCTAAGTAATTGCATACATTTATGATTTATCAATTAAATTGGTCAAGCGGTACATTCTTGATATATATTGTCGAATTAAATTGGAATTTACAAACTACTTAAATTTATTGGTACTTCAGAATTTAAATTAATATTTTACGAAGCTTATGGTATTAATTGATCAATATAGGTGGTATTTTTTTTAACACATAAATGTCACATACTAAAAAACGTTACTACAACGATTAAAGAAAACAGTGAGAACAAGGTTTAGGACTTATATAAAAAAATTTATTTTTTGAATGATAGATTTTATTTTTTTCAAATAAAGTGTACCGAACTTACACAATCTAAATTTACACGTATCTAGCATTACTCTAGTTCAAATGATAAAGATCATTTTCCGACATCTAGTACTTAACTTGTGCCCTGCCAATAACGCCATTTATATCATGAGAATGAATTGTGTCTAAATCATGTTCTCTCGTCTTTTATCGTGATGAAGTCAAATTCATGAATTTTCTTTAAATCTTTTTGCTTTGGTAGGGACGAATATGAGTTTATCCAGAAGATTGTTCAAGAGGTCTCGACAAGCTTACCAAATCGTTTTCACTTGCATGTGGCCGAGTATCCGGTTGGAATACAGTCTCATGTAGAATTTATAATAAATAAGCTATTATGTATTGAGGAGAATGACATACGCATGATAGGAATTTTCGGTGTTGGTGGAATTGGTAAAACAACTATAGCAAAAGAGTTGTATAACCAGCTCATTGCTAAGAAGTTTGAAGGTTGTTGCTTTCTTACTGATGTTAGAGAATCTTCAAAACAAAATCACGGCCGTCTCAAAGAGTTGCAAGAGAAAATTCTTACTGACATTCTACAAAAGCCACAAAGGGTTAATGATGATCATCAAGGAATGGAATTGATAAGGACTACAATTTGTCATCAAAGAATTCTTTTGGTTCTTGATGATGTTGATTGTTTGGATCAATTAAAAAAATTATGTGGAAAAGGCGATTGGTTTGGTTCTGGTAGTCGAATCATCATAACAACAAGGGATAAGAGTTTGCTAGCCAAGCATGGTGTTAGTTTGGATTATCCTATGAAGGAAATGGAAGAAGATGAAGCCCGCCAGCTCTTTACCCAACATGCCTTCAAAAGCATTGACAAACCTATTGATGGTTTTGCGGATCTCTTAGAGGATGCACTACGATATGCTGGTGGCCTTCCACTCGCCTTAAAAGTGGTAGGCTCAAATCTATGTGGAGAAGATAGAAGTTATTGGAAAAGCGAATTGGAAAAATACAAAAGAATTCCAGAAGAAAATATTCAAGAAAAACTTAGATTAAGTTACGATGGATTAAATTATCCTACAAAAAAGATTTTCCTTGACATTGCATGTTTCTTCAAAGGATATGAGAAAGAATATCTCACTAAAATATGGGACAGTTGTGGTTTCTTTCCCGGTGCTGGTATCAAAAAGCTCAATGATAAATGTCTCATAACGATTGATCAATGTGATGGTAGACAATATTTGAGGATGCATGACTTACTAGAAGATATGGGAAGAGAAATTGTTCGACAAGAATCACCTGAAGAACCAGGCAAGTGCAGTAGAATATACTTTGATAAAGATGTTCGTGAAGTACTTGAAAAAAATAAGGTAAGATTCGCCCCAGAAATATAATTTTACTTTCAAGTTTTCTATTTTCTCAATTGAAGCTATTTTAAAATTAAGAAAAATGGATCCAGAAATACATATAAATTATATGGACATATACGTATCCTCCACATGAAATTTATCTCAATGTGAAAATAAATTTTTTTTAGTAAAGAAGTATAAATAAAATCATCAAAAACAATTCCCCTTTTTACCGTATTTTTCCTATAAAGGCAAAATGCTATGATTATCTGACCCTTTTTAGTAATTTAAACTGAGTAATACACATTGAAAGAAAGAAATATACATGACTTTGACATTTGAACGTACTCAATTATTCCTAGAAACACCATATGAAGAAAGATGTGGCTTATTTTTGTTGTTTCCTTCTTAATAAATTAAATGGTGATGTATACACGTATTGTAAAAACAAAAAATATGATCTTAGATTGTTAAACTTACATATAGTTCATAAACACTCGTGCAAGTGTTGAATTATAGGGAATTTTTCTATGATTTTTGATATAACACTTGAGTATTCTCACATTAGGGAACAGAGCAAATTGAAGGCATATTGATATACGTGCCTTGGGATGACCGCAATTTTATTTGGAGTATTGAGGTGTTTGCAAAAATGGAAAGACTCAGAATATTAATAATTCAAGGCGTCAAGTTGTTTGATTGTGGATTGAGTTATCTCTCTAATGAGTTAAGAGTTATTAATTGGAATAATTTCCCTTTGGAGAATTTGCCCTCTTCTTTTCATGGAGAGAAACTCGTTGTTTTATCTATAAGATGGAGTACTATTAGAGAGATGGGCGTGATATTGCAGTTTAAGGTAAGTAATTTTATTTTCGATATTTAAGGTATGCTGCAAATTTGCTTTAACAATTAATATATTTCCTTTATTTTCTTCTATTATAAACAGAACCTAACAAGTATGGATCTCAGTTACTGTAAAAAGCTGACAAATATATCGGATCTTTCAAGTTGCTCAAATCTAGAGGAGTTGATTTTTGAACAATGTTGGGATTTAGTTGAGGTTCATGATTCCGTAGGATTTTTGGATAAGCTTGTTCAGTTGAATTTTGGTGGTTGTGACAAATTAAAGAAGTTGCCAAGAAACTTCAAGTTGAGATCTCTAGAATTACTTGAACTTCAAGGTTGTACAAGCCTGGAATACTTTCCAGAAGTTGTGTGTGAAATGAAACATTTGAAATTTCTTTGGTTGGAAAGCACCGTAATACAAGAGCTACCTTCATCCATTAGATATCTCACTGGGCTCCAGGAGTTATTTATGCATGGGTGCAAAAGCCTTGTGCGTCTGCCAATAGACATTTTTCAGTTGAAACGTCTAGTGAGTGTTGAGGTCAAAGATTGTCCAAATTTTTTAAATTCTGGAAAGGAGGTGGGGCATAATGGACAATCCATGCCACGTACACAGGAAAATGAAATTTCATCAAGTGAGGAATTGCTCCCATTGCTGCCTCCCGAATCAAATAATTTATTTAATTTCTCATCCAGTTTGAAGAGTTTACATCTATCTGATAGTGGTATTGTTAGCCTTCCTCCATGGATAGAAGGACTTGTTGGATTGTCTTACCTTAATTTGTCAGATTGCAAGCAACTTGAAGAAATTCTGCACCTTCCACCAAATATAGAAGAGGTATATGCTAGAGGATGCGGGTTATTGAAACGCTTTCATCATGTATCGACTAAATCTTCATTCGGTGCACCCGACTTAAAACGGCTATTATGGATTGACTTATCGGAGTGCAATAAAGTGTATGTGGATGTAGGGAATCATGCACCAGATCCATTATTGATTCAGGTATACATATCTTGTCTCTAATTTATTTCTATTTCGTATCTTGCCATACTTGATAGCTTGTATTTATTATCTTACATGTATATACTTGGTTAATTTAATAGAAACGCTTCCAAGAGAAAGATTCAAGTTGCATTATATATCCAGGAAGTAGCATTCCAGCGTGGTTCAAGTATCGCAAGGAGACTACTTCATATAGAAAATCTATGAAAATAGAAATTGATCATGATGAGTCCATGTGTGGGCAGAAGATGGTGGCATTAGTTTTGTGTATTGTTGTGGGACCTTATAATGGTGTTGAAACTGTTACTTTCTCAATAAACGGGCACAGGATTAGAGTACTTGATGATTATAGGCTATGGACTTCAAAGGACCCACATCGTGTATGGCTACAATATATAGCTGGAAATTCTATTGATGAGATGGTGTCAAGAAGTTACAGGGAGGGGAACACGATGAGGTTTACATTTGGAAGTGATTCAGAATCTGAGGAAGCAATCTTCATAAGTGCTGGAGTCCATCTAATATACGGGGATGACAATTTGATTGATCCTATTCAATTTTCAAAGAGATACCGTGATGATGGTGACTGGTGAGCAGGATCAACCCGATTGGAGCCCACAACAAAAGAGGCAAATTTTTAAATATTGATGAGAGGTACTGTGAGCAGTGTACGTAATTTATATTTTTCTTTAGTTTCATTTCAACGATTTATTGTTCTTGCTTCATATCAATGGAGAGAGATAAAATTCTTGATGTAAATTCAATCATACTTTTCTCATGATTTGGAATAATCTTAATAAGTTAAGAGCTTGATTCATAATTTTGTTAAAAATAAAATTCTCCATTATTAGTTTTTTCAGTGTTTAGATTAATTTGTATTTTTAAAATTAATTTTATTTTTTATTTTGATTAGCTTAACAAATTATTTATTTCTTGCTTTGATTAATTCGTTGATTGTTTAGTTCTTAACTTCTTATTTTATTCTAGAACTCAGTTTTCTAGACTTGATTAGAATTTATTTAGTTTATATTTAATTGGTTTCATACGCTTTTAATAAACTATAGTTTGTACACAAGTGAGTATAATTAAATTTCACGATAAGTTTTTAACAAGATGATGGTGAAAATTTTATGAGTTGGGAGAGGTTTGAGGACTTGAATCTAAAGTGTCCCCAACAAGATCTTGAGACACGAAAAGAAGTGCACTATTTTTATAACCGTTTAGTTCAGAGATACCGTAACATGAATGAGTCGATGAATAATGGTGCATTTTTGAGTCTGATGGATGATGAGGCATATAAGTTTTTTGAAAATTTACCAAAAAGCTCCTAACAATGGAATTTTCTTAATTGAAGATAGACACTATCCCAGACAATCAAGAAATCAGGTTTGTCTAAAACAAGTGAAAATGATGATATTAAGGTCAGATTAGATAATCCACTCGTAAGGCAGAAGCTTTAACTCTAGTTAGTAGAAGTTAGAACCCTGAATTATATTCTCTTAGTGCATAAGACAAACGTGTCCTTCTGCACAAGCTTATTCAGAGTGCTATGTGCTGGCACCTTTTCTGAGACATTCATATCTAATTGGTGGAATCATCCTGATTTTTCCAGGAGAAAAAATCAGCCTCCCATGAATTTACGTATTGGCAGCAACCCTACAACAATTATCCTTGGAGGAGTCTCTTAAGCTCTTCATATAATCCACTAACTAGACCATTAAGGA
Organism: Platycarya longipes; assembly: GCA_036559045.1. Classification (NCBI taxonomy): domain Eukaryota; kingdom Viridiplantae; phylum Streptophyta; class Magnoliopsida; order Fagales; family Juglandaceae; genus Platycarya; species Platycarya longipes. The sequence continues at coordinate 40,018,628 of CM071803.1, read as the reverse complement.
GAAAACTTCTACTCAAATGAATACTCAAACGATTTCAAAATTAGAGAGTCAAGTTGGCCAGTTGGTGATAGGCATGCAGATAGTGCTAAAATATCATCCAGATGTGTTTTAATGAGCATGATTACAACTCGGAATCTGACTATTATCCACAACAGAATGGCACTACTAAATTGAGTTTTACAGGACAAGTTTAACCTAACATATACTTATAAATGTTTTCTTGAAATAAAGTACTGATCGTGTTAGGCTTATTGATTACTAGATTCATGTATGCATACATGTTTGCGAAAATGTTTCTGGTTACATAAGGAAAAAAACTTGATTTGTCATTCTTTCGTAGGATTGCACATCATGCCACCTTTTACTCAGAAACAGACTACTTGCTCTTGCCAACTTCATAAGAGGCTAGTGAAAGCTCATGTGGCATGACTTCCTGGGTGGAAATGCTATTATCGGAGATAGATTGTAGGATGAATGCACATCTAATTGCTCCAGTGCGGAGACAAGCAACTAGGACATCTTCAAATCCAACATCTACAGAGACAGAGTGCCTTCAAGGAAAATGTACCACAACCAGAAGAGGATTGATAGTACAGGGCTTTGATTCACATTCTATTTCTATTTTCTGACTTTTTATTGTCGTTGTATTGTAGTGTACTCATTTTGAGCCTGTTATGTCATCATGTTTTGTGTCTATTACAATCATAATGTGTCGCGGCCTATATCTGTATTCATGTGTTGTTAATCCCTTGTTTTTTCATCGCATCCTGTATGCAATGTTTTGCAGCCGTTAAGGAGGAAGTAATAAACTTTACCAACATATATAACGTGAGGGATACAGAGATTTTGTGAACTTTGTATTTTGATTTGCAGTTATTCATTCATAGGTTGTCTTAATGTTTGATTTGGGCAACTTTGACCTTCCCTTTTTAGACCCCCAAAGCTCAAAATATTTCAAGAAATTACTATTGTTCTCCCTCCTATACATGAAGCCTAGCTACAGGCCTCACTTCAGTGATCTTGGTGAGATTTCTTCAAATTAAAACTTTCCTTTTAGACTAAATTATATCACCCAAACAACTGTTCTAATGATTTCTCGTCTTTCTTGAACAATTTTGTCATCAACTTCAGTCCCACTCAACTTATCAAGACTTCAATGGCCACTCTTGGTTTTCTCCTCGGGTTTGATGGAAGTCCTCTTAGGTAAGAGCCTTTATTCACTTCTAAAGTGATATTTGGTCGAGCTATTATAGTTTTGATGATCTAGGACAGTAAAGGGATGGAATAAAAAATGTTTGAAGAATGATGATTTGTATTCCCAAAGTACTTCCAAAGATGAAGATAAGCTGATTTTCTTTTAAAGAATTATAATTATGTCATATTACTTGACGTCATGAGGCATGAGTGCTTAGGGCATATAACACCCGGCTCCAGCGCCCTTTTTTTTTTAAATGCTTTATTTAATTAATTATTTTATTTAAGTAAAAACTTTTTTTTTTATATTCAAAGATTTATTTTAAAATTGACTACGAGTGTAAAATTATTTGTTTTAGTAAATTATGTCTTTTTTTAATTAATTTTTTATATTCAAAGATTTGATGATTATTAGAAATCTTTTTATGGGCGGAGAATTTCGTTTTAGACAAATTGATGTATTATTATTTTTTATTTTGTTTATTTATTTGCTCCCAGTGATTTCTCATCCTATACTTCGGATTTCATTTCTGTCTTTCCATTGAATTTTGTTTCTTATCGTTTCACCTTCATTCTCGGCTTTGCCATTTTGGTTTTCTCCCATGCCTTACTTGTCCATCCCTTGGACGTTTGTTAATTCCACAGGCCCTACAATCACGGCAACGGATCGCGTATTATATATTTTTACGTTGCACTTATTCATCCCTTCCATTATTTTCTCTAAGATTTGCACTTTCCTATTTATGGTTGTAACTCCCATTCCCGGACGTCTCGCTTTCTTCTTCTAGGGCTCTTGTTTTAAATAACCTATAAATACACTTTACCCCTCATAGCAAAAGCCGCAGCCTTCTCCTAGCCTACTACTGCTTCTCTACAGCCACGTTCCTACTCGTTCATCCCTTGCACAACACCCCAGCTCAAGCCTTCCTCACTTTCCCACTTCCATGCACCCAGAACGGTCGGCTTAAAACACGTTCGTAGCATGACTTCCTCTCGCCACCTCCACCGCGTGCAGCCACATCAAGTTCCGAGAAACATTCCCCAAACCGAAACTAGACCAAGCAAACAGTCACCCCCTCAACCGTTCACGTCGCAGTCATTAAATCACCATAGCGCCAGTTGAACACTCATGGAGACCACCGTGAACTTTCACTGGCACTTTAAGGAAGTTGAGTTGCACCCGGACGAAATCAAGCCATCCCCTGTTTTTGATTCCCGAAACAGAGCATTCATCAATGTGCTGCCCCACATTACGCCCATATCAACCGAGAGCCATACACCCACCGGAAACCACCCATAGCAACCCAGAAAATGCCGACCGTGCTCTAGGTCCGTCAGTTTGCTCACGGTAAGCCACCTTTCCGTTTCTCTCTCCCTCGGATTCTCTCTCATCACTTTGTCTCTCTCTCAGTGTTTTCGTACTGCTGAACGTCTCCGACCACCGCTCGCCTCTCTGCTCTGCACGTTATCTCCTTCTTTCAATGAGTCTCCATTACTCGGTCTAGTTCTCTCTCATTGAGTGTAAGCTTTGCATCTTCGTTTCGTATTTTACTGACAGTGTCAAAGGTTTGTTTTATAATCTAGCCGTTTTGCCCATGTTTTAAAAATAAGCATGGAGTTTTAAAGTTTTATTTAGCGAGTCTATTTCTTATTGGTTTACTCTTTATTTTAAATATGTTACGATGAGCTATTTTGAGGTTAAATGCTTTGGGTTGGTTTCACGTTTTATTTTATTTTAGATACCAGTGTTAAATTATTTCAAATTTGCCTTTAAACTATTTTGAATTTGAGTTATAAATTATTTTGAATCGGATATTGGGCGTTACATTATCTTTGGTAGGTTAAATTTTGATTTTTGTTTTAAAAAGAGACTTAGATTTGAGTTGGAAATTGAGTTAAGTGTTTATTAAGTAAAAATCGAGGTTTTAGAGATCATTTTCTAAGATTTTAAGATTTTGAAAGAATTTACTAGTTTCTAAGCATTTTAGAGAGAGTCATTACTCAAGTTTTGGAGGATTTTTAGATGTTAAGAGAAGTATTAGATTTTATGTCTCAAGTTCTATTTTCGAGATTTGTGATTATTTGGAAATTCATGAATTATTTGATTATTTTATAGGTGTCGATTATTTTTGTTCAGTGTTATTTAGAGAAATTTTGGAAAACCTAAGAAGTCCAGGTAAGCAGGGTTCTTATGCTTGGCTTTACACCAACTCTGAAACCGAGGTTGACTTTTTGAAAACTTTGCATATTTTTGTTATAAATGAGAACTTGGGAAAAACAACCTCGGTCAATTATTTGCATTACTCATGAAATCTATATGAAAAAGAGAAAAAAATGTTTATTTTATGCATAGTGTAGACATGAGCAATATTGACATGTTTCTAAAATGCATAAAAGAGCGAGTATGAAAAATGATGTTTTATTTATGTAATGTGAAATGTTTAAAGTATTTAAAAATGATATGAACAAGTTTGGTACATGATTTGATATGACATGACATGACATGATATGATATGGATATAAAAACCTTTGACATTCTTACCTGTTTGATCTGCTTTGGAATATGGTTCTGATATGATGATATGGATTCACGTGATATGGTTGGTACCACCATGATATGATATGATAGGAGTGCAACCACTTTAGAAACAAAGTGGTCCAGTATGTGTTTCTTTTCTGTGTGCATACTCGGGGCTCTGAGAACGAATAAGGGAAAGTCTCACAATATGATACTGCCTGGTTTGGCCACCGGGGATAGCACAACCCTACCACGAGGTTAAACATAGTACATGTTCGGATATGAAGATAAGATGAGATTGTACAGTTACTTATGCCAAAGCGTTTTTGATAATAAATAGTAATTTCCTATATGTAAAATGATTGAAAAGTCATTCTATTTTATTGATAAATATTTTTTGAAAATCTGTATACGGAAATAAAAGGTTTCTAGTTCATGCATATGAAGTTTCTTTTGAAAATGCTTATGTTTGCACTCTGGTATATGTTCCTTGCTTACTGAGTTGTGGTTAAACTCACTCCTTATCTCTGAATATTTTTCAGATGAGTTTGGATATTTCAGTCAAGGATTGAATTATGAAGCATTGGGTGAGATGACTCAAAAATGGTTGATTAAATATAGAGAATTTATATGAACATTGATAAGGTTTAGTAAGAAAATATTATTGTATTTTGGTGACTTAGCATTTTTGGAATTAATGATATTAAGGAAGTGGATTTTAAGACTAGGTTTATATGATATTTAGAAATTTGGAATCTATAATTATAGTGTTGAATGTGAGTATATGTGATAGGTAGTAACTCTCGGACCCCTACGGGAACGGGGCGTTACGGGGCATGTTTTAAAGTATTGCATGTATGCATTATCAATCAAAACCAGATATGAAAAACTTTTGTGGAATAAATCCTTTCACTAGTAGCATGTTTAGAACTTCAATTGCATTATCTCATGGTGACTCTTGAATAAGCATCCATTGAAATTCCATGTATCTTAGAAAAACATTTTCATTTGAAATTAATACTCTTTTAAAGGTATTTTTTTAGTTTAGGTGAATATAGAATGAACCTATCTCTTATTGTTTTGCAATGGTTAAAACCTTGCATTCACAGGATGCTTGTGGAATTTGAAGCAAAGTAATCTCTTCGACCACTTTACTGGAAATTCAGTACACATATATACAGCAAGAATATTGAAACAGGTTCAAAGGCCTCAAAGAATATTGTTTTTAGACCAAGACTAGATCGGTAAAGGGAGATTAAAGTGCCTTGAAGACTATGTTTTTGCAGACCTAATGACCATAAGAAGGGTAAGTTGAATAAGGTTAGAATTGTACAGCATAACATAAAAGGAATTATAATTTTCTAGGGTTTTTTTTGAGTTAACCAAATAGGATATGTTTATTGGACATGATTTCTTATCCCTTTTTTGCCTTTTCAACTTCTATGAGACTGTCATGGCCACTTTCCATTTTGGAAAGGATGCTGGATGAATTGTTATAGTAGGTATTAGAAGGTCACCATTAAAAGGCTGAAATTAATGGCCAAATTTATGTGTGGAAGGAAGAAAGGTAAAGTGCGTGGAGCTGGTTTTCTTAACATTTGTGGCAAATGCAGGCTTTGAGATGAGATTAATTAATTTCAATGCAAGTTAGGGGAATCCAAACTGTTGTTGATTTTCTTTTTCATCATAATGTAATTGTTGATCTTGTTAGGTTGCACGCTTCTCAAGAGGACCTACTTATTTCTCTAATGAGGTAAGAGTACTTGATTGGCCTGAATATCGTCTACATTCTCTACCATCCAATTTTCATGATAAGAAACTCATTGCTTTTAGAATGCATAAAAGTCACATCAAGGAGCTCGGAGAAGGACTGAAGGTAAAATTCTGATTTTCATTATTTATTTCTTTATACTGTTTTAAATTTCCTTCAAACTAGAGCTTCCACCCAATATAGAAGATGTGTATGCTAATGGTTGCATCTCATTGGAAAGATTTCCCGAAGTATCAAGAAAGTTTCAATTCAATACTTGCAACTTAAGGGCACTTCGTTGGATTGAATTGTTCAGATGCTATAAAATGTTTGTGATTATAGGGATTCATGTGGCAAATCCTTTATAAGATGAGGTATCTCTTTCGCCCTCACCGCCCACCCTTGTGTCTCTGATGTTTCTTTCTTTTCTTTTTGCCTTTCCTTTTATGTATCATGTTTGTAACATACTTGTTTAACAGGGACATCTTAGTGACTATTTCGGTGGCCTTATATTTCCGGGAAGTATGATTCTTGACTGGTTAATCCATTGTGAGGAGGCTTCAAATTCTCGATCAGGTGAAATAGATGTTGATGGGCTTCTATATTGGGGTGAGACTATAGGATTTGTTGTGTATGTTGCTATTGGACCTAATTTTGTGATCTCTACAGAAACTCCCCTTCATCTTCTTAATGTTGACATCAATAACCCTATTTTTGTGAGTCTAAGTGATTCATGTGTCGCTTATTAACCTCAGTCGGTTTTCCAACGATGACTTGAAACCAAGTGTTTTTCTCTTGAGAATAGTCTTCAAATCCTAGGGAAAATCCAATCTCCACCCTACACGGTTTTACAGGACAAGTTTAAACTCAAAATATACTGAGAAGTGTTTTCTCAAAATAAAGCACTATTGTTAGGGTTATTGATTACTCTATTCACATTTGCATATATGTTTGTGAACGAGTTTCAGGTTACTTAAGATTAAAAAAAAAAAAAAAATTGTCACTTTTTCTTAGGATTGCACATCAAGCGGCCATTTGCTCTGAAACAGACTACTGGGTCTTGGCCAGCTTCACATGAGGCTGGTGAAAGCTCATCTAGACAGGTGACACAACCTTCTTGGATAGAAACTCTGTTATCAGAGATGGATTGTAGGATGGATGCACATGTTGCTTCAGTCCGGAAACAGCTGGAAGATATTGCATGTAGACTCAAGAACACAGAAATTCAACTCCAAGATCTACATAGTAGCTTCAAGGAAAATGTACCATAACTAGTAGATAACTGATCCTACTGGGCTTTGAATTACATTCTATTTCTGCCTGCTAACTTTTGATTATGTTTGCATTGTACCGTACTAAATTTTGAGCAGGTTATTTCAACATGTTTTTGTGTCTATTACAGTTATAATGCGTGCGGCCTATTGATTAATGTACATCCTTTATGTATTAACAAGGTCGATGTGCAGGGGCGGAACCAGAATTTTGTGTTTGGGGGGCGATTGATAAAATGTACAATAAATATAAATTTTATAAGGATAATCATTAGTGATAAAAATGTCATGTTTTGTTATAACTAAACTCTCTAAATGTATATTAATTTTTGAATTGTTCACGTCTTTTTTAAAAAAAAAATTAATTATTTTTAAGTACTTGCTTATATTTTTTTATGATTTAAGAAAAATTTATAGATTAAAAATAAATTTGAGAATTTTTTAATAAGTAATGATGTAACACTGTTAAATTTTTAACAAATTATATCTCATAATCATACAAATTAGACTGAAACTAAATAAGTGAGTATAATCAATCAATTTTACAATCATATAAATTTATAATTAATTTTTTTATTAGAGTTAGACTGTTAATTGAGTAACTGTGAGCTTATATGAGTTAAAATTTGAGTTTCAGTAAAAATTAAAAATTAGAATATAAATTGATATATATTAAAATTTAGATGAATAATTTTAATAAAAAAATTTGAGGGGGGTAATTTTTATTTATTTTTAATTTAAGAGAGAATTTTAATTATATATATATAAAATTATATATATTTATATTATAAATTAAAATTTTAAAAACTTTGGGGGGCGGTAGCCCCCCCAATGAGCAAGCTGGGTCCGCCCCTGTCGATGTGCTTGTTGCTTTATTACATAATGCCAACAATATTTATGTTAGCAAGTACTATATCCTATATCTGTCACGTGTTGTCAATCCCTTTTTTTATCTCATCGAGTATGCAATGTTTTGCAACAGTAAGGGGAAAGTACTAAACTTTAGCTACATATATAACATAGTGGATATAGCTAGAGAGTTTCTGAACATTGTAGTTTGATTTGCAGTTACTTATTCTTCACGGGTTGTCTGATTACAAAGCTTTAGTTTAAGTGAACATACAATGAACCTATCGCAAACTGTTTTGATAGCTCAAACCTTGCATTCATGGGATGCTTGTGGAATTTGCAGCAAAGTAATCTAGTCCTCGACCACTTTACCGGAATCTCAGCAGATATATATACACCAAGAATATTGAAACAGGTTCAATGCGTCAAAGAATATGTTTTTAGACCAAGAACAGGTCTGTAAAGGGAGAGTTAAGTGCCTTGAAAACTGTGTTTTTAAGTGCCTTGAATGTAGGGAATGATGCGCAAATCCATTATTGGTTCAGGTATATATGTCTGATCTATTTCTCTAATCTGTATCTGTTTGTTATGCCTTATTTTTCTTATACTTGGTTAAATAAGGACGATTTGGGAAGAAAAATCAAGTTGCATTTTATTTCATGGAAATAGGATTCCAGTGTGATTCAAGTATTGTAAGGAGAATTAATCACTCTCATATATTGCAAAACCAGGTCTCCTTATGGCACTATCAAATTCAAGTGCTGTTGGATTAATGCTTGCACCTTGTGCTGATCACGAATTGGCATACATATTAATTCTGTATATAAAATACTAGTAAACATGCACTCTTTATTTTTCCTTATTTCTTAGAGCCTAGAGGGTTGATCCTACATGAGGTAAAAATACACCAATAATATTGTATTAAATCACATTATTATAATTTCTTAGAGCCTAGAGGGTTGATCAAATCCAGAGGAAAACACTGGCAACAGAGAGGCCGGATGGGCTTCTTAAAAATACACCAATAATGATGAATGTTACGCCTTATTTTTTTTTTGTAAATGAGACAGATGGGATTAATTTAGATAAAAGTTAAAATTAAATTAAATATTAATAGAATATAATTTTTAATAATTATTTTTATTTTGGATTTCGAAAATGCTGAATTATTTAAATTATTTTATATAAAAATTTGAAAAGATAATAATAATTAGATGAAATAGGAAGAAATGAAATGAAAAATAAAAAAATAAAAACTACTGAGGCCATAATCAATCTAGGCAGTTGGCACGACCTTGATCATGCATGGAAAATCTATTACTGGAGATGTATCGTGGGACGAATATTGCACATAATAATCCAGTGCAGCGACAGCTCGGAGCCTCGGAGATAATGTCCAACTCTGTTAAGTGAATATTAATTTAATTAGCAATAATACCATTAGAAAAGACAAAAATCAGAATAGATGATAATATTTCACTTGATTTGATTTATAATGTCGTTCACAACATCAAATAGGCCTTAAAACAAAAAAAAACAAAAAAAAAAAGATTAGCCTCGAGACCTAGAGGCCCACCTCGGTAAAGTTACGAAGTTGCCGGAAGAATTTTCCACACCAAAGACAAAAGTAGCTGCACGCCTTATTATTATAACAAATTCTTTGTATTTGGCCGGCCAATGAGATCACCGAAAGATTAAATAAATAAATAAATAAAAGGCAAATTGAAGTATTACTGTTTATAGTCATAATTCATTAGGTCACGATTTAGGATGTGATCTATTTTCTTAATAAATGGCTCAATTTCCAACTTTACATAAGAAGAGAATTAATATCTTATAACTAGTTTAGCTACAGCCAAACCAAATTAATAATAGGATATTCCTATGGAAATTATAGCAAACAGTAAGAGGAAGTTCCCGTGCATTGTGTCACGTATATGTGTATTTTTTTTTTGCAAAGAATCAGCGGTCATATGTGCAAAAGTAGTGTCTCTCTAAGTTTATTAAAAAATACTCTTATTTATGGTGGAAAAATATTGTGATAACAAAACAATGTAGGATAAATAAATAATCCAAGAAAAACCGCCCATAACAACAAAACCACCAACAACAATAATTAAAGAAGTATTTTTATATAAACAATAATTAAAGAATATTAAAGAAATATTGTGATAACAAAATCACCACCAACAACAAAGCCTATATAAACATCCATTCTAACCTCAATTGTCTTTCTTGCTTCCTCATCAGTATGAGCAGTTAATGCAATAATTGGAGTATGGACACAGAAATGCTTCTCCAATTTTTTATATTATTAATTTTCTTCTTCAAATTAAAACCACCAACAACAATAATTAAAGAAGTATGAGCAGTTAATCCAAGAAACAAAGTTAATATATTGAGGAGTTGTTAGACGGAGAAGTAATCTAATAAATGTAGACTAATGGAAGGAAAATAAAAAATAAAAATTGTGAACGCTGAGGGGCCTAAACCCTTTCAAATTTGAAAGCAATTTCCACCAAACCCAAAGTCCTTTTTGTCCTCTTACTGCCGACTGTTGACAATCTGGAATTCAAACGATACTCCTTTTTATTAATTGATAAAGATATACAATTTTACGTAATTTAACAAATACTTACATCTACAAATATTTGAAGATGATAATTCATTATAATAAAAAATTTTACAGTCTCTCATAGTTCATTATACAGAAAAAAATATAAATAAATATACAGATAAATTCGCCAGTCGAAACTCTCGAAAAAGGTTGAAGAAGCTGATGTTGGAAAAGAATAAGCTGCCCGAAATTGTTCCAGAGAGAGAGGGTCCAGGCACCCTCTCTTTCATTAGTTCGAGCTATTTTATAGCCAAATTTCGATCAGTACGGTCAGATATTTTCCTTACATGTACCAATCGAATTCTTCTTTTCTTTCACCACTTTACTTTTCACTGACATCCTCCTTAATTCTTGTATTTTTTTAAACCCTACAAACTTAGTTCCTACCAACTTTTCTTTTAATCTCATCACCTCCTTTCTTGTCTCCTAATATTCTAAATACTTGACAGATGTAATAAACGTCTAATTGAATTGTTCACGCTAATTTTATCCCTTTCAATTTGTACATGAATAAACCAATGTCTCCAACAAAGCTGTCACGCATAATGAAAGCCCACATATAATCTAATCTTATTTGCCGGAAGAATTTTCCACACTAAAGACAAAAGTAGCTGCACGCCTTATTATTATAACAAAGAGAAATGCTTTATCTCTCTAGGATTTGTCCAGATCAATACATATCTTGAATAATAAAAAAAATTATCTTTTTGTTTTTTTATTTAATAATTAAAGTAGTATTTTTATATGATGATGTGATTCTTTTTTTAATAAAAAATATAAAAATATCAGAAAAATAAATGTAAATAAATAAATAAATAAAACCAACTTGGCCTATTGATCAGGATGTAATTCGGCCGGGCTACATCCTCTCGGGGATGTAGCACTACTCTTACAACAAATTCTTTGTATAATAATTAAGGGAGTTGCTCATCGTTTTATTTCACCGAATTCTTTGTATTTCGCCCAATGAGATCACCGTCACGAAAGAAAAACAAAAAAAAAAAAAAGATAAATTGAAAAGTACTGTTTATAGTCAAATTCATTAGGTTATGATTAAGGATGTGATCTATTTTATAATTTCCAAATTTACGAACAGCCAAACCAAATAAAAAAAAATTAGGATATTCCCATGGAAATTATAACAAATAATAAGAGAAAGTTCCCATGCATTGTGTTATAATATATATATATAAAACGCCTCTAATTAATTTTACTGTTCGGCAGAAATATTAGGACTTAGGAGCTTCTTTTAACTCCAATATTACTTAATAAATTATAAATATTTTTTTCAATACTTAAAGATGTTAAAAAATGTTTTAAGCAAAAAATATATTTGAACCAGTCGTATCCCCAGCAAAAACACCAGCCGGCCCACTAGCAAGATTCTTGCAAAAGAAGCATAAAAGCTTTTACTCAAAATAGAAAAAAAAAATTAAGGTCTTATTTGGATGTTGAATTATTTATAAATAGTAATAAATTGAAATAATAAAGTGAATTTTGTGAAGTCTACTTAAGATAAATTTAGATATTTTTAGATATTAATATGAGTTTAAATTTATTTATAAAAAGTTGAAAAAGATTAAAGATCTTTACATGGAATAAGCTATTTTGAATTGAAAAAGATTATAGACTCTTTAGATAAAGAAGTTTTGAATTCAAATGAATTTAATAATTTGAAAATTAGATATTTAAATGTTAAATTCAGTTTAAAATTAGATTGAACTGAATTGATCTCAATTGAGTCAAAGTTCCTAAGAGTACTAACAATAGTCTAGCCATTGTTAAGTTCAAATAATAATATAATAATATATATTTTTTAATTTTATAAATATACTTAATATATTAAATATTAATTTTAATAAATAATAATATATTAAATAATAATACAAACTTACTGCAATGGTCCTATGCCCGCCCAAGATAAAGTGAAAAAGCTCAATTTTTTGCCAAGACAATGTGTAAAAGGCTGTGAATAAACGAAATAAAATAATCAGATGGAATGTGAATAGTAACCCGCTATATTTGGAGGGTCGGCTGGAATTACTGTTCATCAAATCTTAATATTTTCTATTTTAGCCGGACCAATGTAGAGCATTTTTTTCAAAATGGACTCCATTTTTTTTTAAATGCAATAAGCCCGCTAATGCTCTAATGGGACCTAATTAAGAAACTATTTCAAGATTTTCCAACTAGATATCATGATATTCTTACTTCCTATAAATAAAGAGGTTTTGAATTTAAATTAATTTAATAATTTAAATATTGTATGTTTGGATTTTAAGTTCAATTTAAAATTAGACTAAATTAAATTGATCTAATTGAATCTAAGTTTCTAATGGGACCTAATTAAGGGACTATTTCGAGATTTTCAAACAAGAGATCATGATATTCTTACTTCCTAATAGGACACATATGTAGTTTTATTTTTTATTTTGAATTTGACTTTGTAATTAACATGTAAAATTAAATTACATTTTGTGTATGATATTGTAAGAGAGTGAGAGAGAATCAGGTCAAAGCACCCCGTCAACCAAGCGGTTATCTTTTTAAATATTATATATACATTAGTTAGTATAATTAATATATTTAGGAGATGTTTTAATTAATTAGTCCTTTTGTCCTCATACTATCGACTAGGGGTATAAGAGTTGCGCTTTAAACCGGTGACACCTTTTTATGTTGTTTATCGGAAGCAAATAGGATTTTGCCACGTAAGGGAGTGGAATAAAAAAAAAAGTTGGGACGCGTCGCAGGTGATTGGCTTGCGTCCCCCTCCACGAACCCCTCTGTTCCTCATGATTCTGCGATTCTCCACAAACTTTCGGTTCTGTGATTATCTAGTTCCTTACGGTTCGCGGGTTTCGAATTGTTTCTCGGAAGCGATAATCGGTTTCTCTCTTTCGGTCACGTCTGAAGCAATTTCTTGATTTCTTTTTGTGGCCTTCTCCATTTTGGCACTCTCTGTGTTGTTTTCTGGAGTTTTCGGTACAGTTTTTCTCGTGGGTTTTCCTCGTGGGGATCCTAGAAATTTCGGTGTAGTTTGTTTTTCTTGTTCTTTTTCGTGGGTTTCTGGGTAACCTCAACGGCAACTCTCATCTTTTTGGAACTTTTTTGGCTCTGTACTGGTTCCTTTCGGGACTCTTCTGTGCTAGTGAACTCAACACTCTGGGTTTGGTTTATTTTTTGAGATAAACAAAGCAATCTCTATCAAAATTGTATACTCTAGTCATTCCATTGGCTGGACAAACAAACATCAAAAATAATTTTTTCAACCAATTCAGGAAGTTGAGGTAGACGAATAAAGTTATACTCAACTGCGGGTCCGAAACGGGTTTAAGGCTACCGAAGGCACACCGGAGCTCGCCGTCGTAGGGGTGAGGTCGCCTTAGTCCGCCGGTCCCGATCCACCGCCACCGGCGGCGGCTCCGTTCGCTCCATGACCGAATTCCCTTAAATTCATCTTCATTTTATTTTTTTATTGTGTTTTTTATTATGTTTTTATTTTTTTATTGTGTTTTTTATTATGTTTTGTTCATTTTATTTTTTTATTATATTTTTAATCTTCATTTTTTTATTTAATTATGTTTTTTATTTTATTTTAATGTGTTTTTCATCATAAAGCAGCCCAACGCTTTAGACGCTAGGGACAGCCGGACCGATCCCCAACGTCTCCCAATTTTGAATTAGTATTATTGTTTTACATTTTTTTTTAAATTGATTATGCACTGATTATTTTTTAAAATAATATACTGATTTTATGACCTATTTTGATGTGATTTTTCAATTTTAAATTAGTTTATATAATTAGTTTATTAAATTATCAATATATATATTAGTATTAGGTATAGTAGTGATTAGTCGATTAAACTTACATGTAATTAGTATTTGTTCGAGTAAGTTTTATTTTTTATGACTATATCATTAATATTAATAAAACGATAGTATTAGCATTATTATATCTTATTTTATATGTAATTATTTAGTAAAATACCTTTTATACTATATGTTTCTCCCAATTTTTGTCCCAAATTCAAAATAAACTTTTTTTTAACTTAGTGATTAAAAAATTGATTTAATAATTATTTGAATTTTTTTTCTTTAAAAAAAATTAAAACTATAAAAAAATGAATGGAAAAAAATCAAAGAAAATCAAAGAAAATGAAAAAAAAATCGGGAGACCTCGGTACATGTTCTTTGCGGGCATGTAGCAGGAATCAATTATTTAATATAATAATTTATATATAAACTTAAAGTATAATTTTAGTAGCAATATAGCATTACATTATTAGAATTAGACCATAAAATGTAAATTGTATTTATTTTATATTATATACAAATGTATAAAATATTATATACAATATTAAAAAATTTATTTTATATTACATACAATATTTAAAAATTAATTTAAAATTTATATTATATTAAACTTGTCCGGGCCAATCCACCTCGATTCTAAAAAGCTTAAAATTGGAACAAGCTGATATTAATTGATTTTGACATTACGAGAATTGGTTCAGATCGAAAATTGGATCGATTTCACTGATCTGGACTGATCTAGTCTGTCTTTCAATTTTTCAATTTTTTATTTTTATTTTTTACACCTCTACTACCGACTATTGAGAACAAGCTAGAAATCAAACGATACATCCTTTTATCAACAGCATCGATTGCAAATCTTTTTACCCGCTTTTACTTGGCTTTCATGAGTTCTCGACCCACAGATTCTAACATCCAAAAAGAAAGCAATATTTCAACAAGATAAATATTTAAAAATTAATATGGTATAATATTATATATTAAATTACAAAATTATTTTTCTTACAAAATACATTTAATTAACATATCATTTATAAAAATTGATACCCATGACTCTCTTAGAAAATGAATGACATAGTGAGAAGAAGGCGGCCACCACCAATTATTCAATTTGTAAGTGCGCTCTAGCATTCTCAATGCAATAGGCATATTTAAATCGCCATTTGAGTTAATTTAATTTATATATTATGCCTTTTCTTATTTCATTTACATCCCATCTCTACATTAGATTATTCATTTATTCTACTATAACAAATCAGAGCTATTATGATGATTTTTCTTTAGAACGAAATGAAAATCATCTCAAAAAATAAGATCTAGGGACAAAATTTTGATTTCGTTTCAAAAATAGACTGAAACATGTTGACCGTTCAAACATTGGTAGGATGATAAATTTCGTCTGTAATGAAATAATTATTCTACGATGGCAAAAAAATTGGCGAGGAAAGCACAAGAATTGATTTACCATTTGAACAGACCACTATAGTACCGTTCGAACAAGTAGATCATCAATGCTCGAATGTGGGTTTTAGAGTTTGAACAATCCATTTTCGTCTGAATGTTAACTTTTTGTTTGAACGGTGGAATTAATTTTATAAAAAAAATTAATCAATTAAAGAATATATAATTAGAATCAACAATTGATTTATATAAAAAAGATAATTCAAAATTAATTAGACTTACAAAATATCAAATATTGTCTGTACTATAAATAAATAAATAAATATAAAAAGATATAAAATACGACCTACCCAACTGTTTACACACATCCTTGACTGCAGCTATGTGTGTCTCTAGCTGTGTTAGTTGAGTACAGATCGTGACCTGAGTCTAAGACACGATATATATCAACCTTTGTGAAAACTCTGAAATGGCATCTGTTGAGTATGGCTTTGGAATACAAGCCCAGCCCTGTCTCGCTCGACCCTCGCTCGAGCGAGACTGTGACACTTCCAGAATTTCTCCAACCCGAGACTTCGCTCGACCCTCGCTCGACCTCCCGCTCGAGCGAGGTTCAGGCAGTGACTTCGCTCGACCCTCGCTCGACCTCCCGCTCGAGCGAGATTCCATGTGGTGCCAGGTGTCCGATTTCTAGTCGAGCGAATCTGACCTAGAAGTCCTCGCTCGAGCGAGTTTAAATTTCGCTCGAGCGAGATTGCAGGATATTAATATCGCGAAGGCTTTTTTCGCGTTTTAGACGACGAAGCAGCAGACGAAGAGCGAGGCCTCTGTTTTCGGCGCCAGTGAACAGTAACTCCTCCTAGATCATTTTCTTCTCCATTTCTCCACTATTCTGAGTGAAACTTGTGAGGATCGAGTGTATACACGTGAGGTGAGTGTTCTCTGTTGTAAGTATCTCTTGATACTCTCTCTGTAACCTCCATTTGATCTAGTGAAGTTTTGAAACCAACCCCACAGTGGATGTAAGCTCATTCTGAGCTGAACCACTTAAATCTGTGTGTTCTTTCTGTGTTTACTGTTTTATTTCTCATTGTTGCATCCGCTGCGGTTTATTTCATATCTTTGTTGTTTGTTTCATTGCCTATTTCCCAACAAACTGGTATCAGAGCATTTTCAGGCTCTGTGAATATTTGAAGGGATGGCTACAGCAAGATTTGAAGTTGAGAAATTTGACGGTCAGAACAGTTTCAGGTTGTGGCGCCTGAAGATGAGGGCATTGTTGCGCCAGCAGGGGTTATTCAGAGTTCTAGAGGAAAGGACGGCAGATTCTCCTGTACCGTCTAAGGACGATGAAGAAAAGGTACATAGTACAATTCTGTTATCATTGTCTGATGGAGTGTTGAGAGAGGTGGCGGAGGAGGAGACCGCTAAGGGTCTCTGGAACAAGCTTGAGAGCTTGTACATTAAGAAGTCTCTCACAAACCGGTTGTATTTAAAACAACGGTTGTATACACTCAAAATGACTGAGGGTTCATCGGTTACTGAACACCTAGATGAGTTTAATAAGATTGTAATGGATCTTAGAAATGTTGACATTAAGCTTGATGATGAAGATCAAGCTCTTATTGTGCTGTGTTCATTACCTGCCTCTTTTGAGAATTTTGTGAATTCTATGCTGTATGGTAGAGATACTATCTCCTTAGCAGATGTGAAGTCAGCTTTGAACTCGAAGGAGTTGAGGAGTAAGTATGATAAGGGTGGTGAAGCGCAGCCCAGTGGTTTGTTTGTCAAAGATACCTCCGACAGAGGAAGATCCAGTCAGAAGGGTTCAGAGAAGGGCAGAGGCAAGTCCCGGGGGAAATCAAAGTCCAAGTCCAACAAGAAGAATGTAAAATGTTATTACTGTCAGAAGTTTGGACACTACAAGAGTGAGTGTACGAAGCTGAAGAAGAAGGAGGAATCTACGAGTTCCTCTAATGCCGTCAGTGCTGCTGATGAATCTGACGGCTCTGATGTAGTTCTTGCAATCAGTGACTCAAACAGTCGGTTCAGTGATAAGTGGGTGATGGACTCAGCTTGCACGTTCCACATGTGTCCCAGAAGGGACTGGTTCATGTCTTATGAATCAGTCAACAGTGGTTCTGTTTTGTTGGGAAACGACACTGCTTGCAAGGTTGCGGGTATGGGTTCTGTGAAGATCAAGATGTTTGATGGGATGGTTAGGACATTGACCAACGTCCGGCACATTCCAGACTTGAAAAAGAATCTTATCTCCATGGGGGCCCTTGATTCTTTGGGCTTAAAGTACACGGGACAAGGTGGAGCCTTGAAAGTCAGCAAAGGCTCCATGATCATTATGAAGGGAGACCTGAAAGATGGTCTCTATTTCCTCCAGGGCAGTACTGTCAGCGGTGAAGCTGCAGTTTCAGTATCTGATCAGTCAGAGTCAGATGTTACTCGTCTATGGCACATGAGATTGGGTCATATGAGTGAGAAGGGGATGTCTATCCTCAGTAAGCAAAGGTTGCTAGGGAATCAGAATTTGGGCAAGCTAGACCTGTGCGAGCACTGTGTATTCGGGAAGCAGAGCAGGGTTCAGTTTGCAACTGGGGTCCACAGAACAAAAGGTACAGTGGACTACATTCATTTCGACCTTTGGGGTCCGTCTTCAGTTCCATCAAAAGGTGGAGCTAATTACTTGCTTACATTCATTGATGATTACTCACGGAAAGTGTGGGTTTATTTTTTGAAACAGAAAAGTGAAGTCTTCAAGAACTTCAAGCAGTGGAAAGTTCTGATAGAGAATCAGACCGGCAAGAAGGTGAAACGGCTTCGGACTGATAACGGGATGGAATTCTGCGGCAATGATTTCGATGAGTTCTGTAAGAACGAAGGAATTGTCAGACACCGTACAGTCAGGCACACTCCACAGCAAAATGGAGTGGCTGAACGCATGAACCGGACCCTCCTAGAACGAGCACGCAGTATGCTCTCCAATGCCGGCCTGTCTAAGGACTTTTGGGCGGAAGCAGTCAATACAGCCTGTTTTCTGGTGAACCGCTCTCCAGCCACAGCTATCGAGTTGAAAACACCTAATCAGGTATGGTCTGATGAACCTACTGATTGTTTGAACCTGAAGATTTTTGGTTGTCCTGCTTATTTTCATGTAAATGATGGTAAGCTAGAACCTAGGGCAAAGAAGTGTATTTTTATGGGATATGCTTCTGGGGTGAAGGGATATAGATTGTGGTGTACTGATCCCAAGTCACCCAAGTTTGTGATAAGCAGGGATGTTGTGTTTGATGAGAAATCCATGCTTAGTCCGACAAAACAAATTCCAGTGTCTACAGGGAAGAAGGTGGAGCTGCAGGCTTCACTTGAGACACCACCAGTAACTCAAGATCATGCTATGACTGATGAGCATGGTTCTGAGTCAGAGACTGAGACACCAGCTGAGGAGCAATACAGTATAGCTGCTGGTAGACAGAGGAGGCAGATCAGACCACCTCAGAGATATGCTCATGCAGATATGATCAGTTATGCACTCGCTACAGCGGAAGAAATTGTGGGGCAGGAGCCTTCCAGTTACTCAGAGGCTGTAAAGAGTACTGAGTCTGCACAGTGGTGTACAGCGATGACTGAAGAGATTGAGTCTCTTCACAAGAACCAAACCTGGGATTTGGTTAAGGTACCAGCGAAGACCAGAGTTGTGGGCTGCAAATGGGTTTTCAAGAGAAAAGAGGGAATCCAGTCTGATGCAAGATACAAAGCTCGTCTAGTTGCAAAAGGCTACAGTCAGAGAGAGGGGATCGACTTCACTGAAGTGTTCTCTCCAGTAGTAAAGCACAGTTCAATCCGAGTTTTACTAGCCATCACGGCTTTGTATGACCTGGAGCTTCAGCAGCTAGATGTGAAGACAGCGTTCTTACATGGTGAGCTTGAAGAAACTATCTATATGCGTCAGCCAGAGGGGTTCACAGTTGAAGGTAAAGAAGACCGTGTATGCAGACTGAAGAGGTCTTTGTATGGGTTGAAGCAGTCACCTAGGCAATGGTATAAACGTTTTGATTTGTTTATGAGTGATCATGATTATTTGAGAAGTAATTATGACTGTTGTGTATATCATAAACAATTGCCTGATAAGTCTTTCATTCACTTATTGCTTTATGTTGATGACATGCTTATAACTGCTAAAAGCATGGTTGATGTTGATTTGTTGAAAACTCAACTTAATGATGAGTTTGAGATGAAAGATTTAGGTGATGCTAAGAAAATACTGGGGATGGATATTTACAGGGATAGAAAAGCTGGGAAGTTATACTTGTCCCAGAGAAAGTATATAGAGAAGGTTCTAGACAGGTTTGGAATGTCTTACTCCAAGCCTGTCAGCACGCCGTTGGCGTCGCATTTTAAACTTTCAGCTTCCCTATCCCCCCAGACAGATGAGGAGGAACAGTCCATGGCAAATGTTCCTTACTCTAATGCTGTAGGTAGCATTATGTATGCTATGGTGTGTACCCGTCCAGATATTTCACAGGCAGTGAGTGTGGTTAGCAGATATATGGCTAATCCTGGTAGAACTCACTGGCAGGCCGTGAAATGGATTTTGAGGTACTTGAAGGGAACCTCGCATGTGGGCTTGATATTTGATAGAGATGTAGATCTCAGTTCTGTTGTGATTGGTTTTGTTGATTCTGACTATGCTGGGGATTTAGATAAGAGAAGATCATTGACAGGCTACATTTTCACTTTGTGTGGTTCTGCTATTAGTTGGAAAGCAACACTTCAATCAACTGTTACTTTATCAACTACAGAGGCAGAATACATGGCAGCAGCTGAGGCTGTTAAGGAGGCCATTTGGGTGAAGGGGCTAATCAGTGACCTGGGTCTTCAGCAGACAGAGATGACAGTGTTTTGTGACAGCCAGAGTGCTATACATTTGACCAAAAATCAAATGTATCATGAGAGGACAAAGCACATTGACGTCAGGTATCACTTTATCAAAGGAGTAGTGTCAGATGGTACAGTCAGTATTCAGAAGATTGCTACTTCAGAGAATCCAACAGATGTAATGACCAAGCCAGTTGCAGTATTCAAGTTCAAACTCTGTTTGGACTTGATAGGGGTTTGGGGTTTCCAAGTTCCTTAGGGAACTCAGATGGGGTTGGTTTTCTCAGTTACTGCATTTTACATTCTTGGGTTGATCTGGATATTATAGGGCTGTTAGGTATTCAAGCCAAGGTGGAGATTTGTTGAGTATGACTTTGGAATACAAGCCCAGCCCTGTCTCGCTCGACCCTCGCTCGAGCGAGACTGTGACACTTCCAGAATTTCTCCAACCCGAGACTTCGCTCGACCCTCACTCGACCTCCCGCTCGAGCGAGGTTCAGGCAGTGACTTCGCTCGACCCTCGCTCGACCTCCCGCTCGAGCGAGATTCCATGTGGTGCCAGGTGTCCGATTTCTAGTCGAGCGAATCTGACCTAGAAGTCCTCGCTCGAGCGAGTTTAAATTTCGCTCGAGCGAGATTGCAGGATATTAATATCGCGAAGGCTTTTTTCGCGTTTTAGACGACGAAGCAGCAGACGAAGAGCGAGGCCTCTGTTTTCGGCGCCAGTGAACAGTAACTCCTCCTAGATCATTTTCTTCTCCATTTCTCCACTATTCTGAGTGAAACTTGTGAGGATCGAGTGTATACACGTGAGGTGAGTGTTCTCTGTTGTAAGTATCTCTTGATACTCTCTCTGTAACCTCCATTTGATCTAGTGAAGCTTTGAAACCAACCCCACAGTGGATGTAAGCTCATTCTGAACTGAACCACTTAAATCTGTGTGTTCTTTCTGTGTTTACTGTTTTATTTCTCATTGTTACATCCGCTGCGGTTTATTTCATATCTTTGTTGTTTGTTTCATTGCCTATTTCCCAACAGCATCAATAATTTCTATATGTAAGTCAAAGATAGTAGTCTAGATCTCTATACACACTGCAATAACTATCTCTGAAGTCTATGCATGGATCTCTGCATGCACTATATTAGCAATTTGGTCAAGAGTAACAGTGCGTGAATATCCCACTGTCTGATAATCATCTCTCAGATGTGCATCTCCAACCTGAGTATCGATCGACTCTGTAGTAAGAGCACGAACATGAAGTATCGTGTGCTCCATGCTCCATGATAAAGTGGAAGAGTTGATCGATCCAATCAGCTCTCAGACATGCTCAGCAATATCTAGTATGACCTCGGCTTGTAGTAGGACTCATGTGATCAGGAGTCCTATCAATCGTATTGTAGGAAACCTCTGAACGAGTCTTAGTGAATATATAACCCACTAAGTTGATAGGCACCATATAAGTGATGCGTATCATAAATCTCGTTTGATCCATGCCAACCTCTATCTTGTGCTATCGAGGGTCAATAGGTAGCGATGATTAAGCTTATGATCTTGAAGGAGGCAAAGAAATGAGCCTGTTTGATGCTCTTTGTCCCATTATCAGGAGGAGCATTTGGACCAACATCCTCACTTCTGGATCCGCAAGGTCATTGAGTCCATTAGTATTAGTACACTTGTCCTCGTTGTCCCCCCATCAGTTATAGACTCCATAGGCACCACATTCAGATTTGCAATCCATAAATGTACGATGCCAATAAAATCAGCAAGTATGTTTGCTGACAACGGAAATGAAGCACCCCATACAGTGAGCGTATATCTACATCAGCATCTAGATTGGAGGCACTGAGCACTTTGTAAATCTCAATGATGAGATTGATCTATAACATGTGTTCAAATGCCTCGTCCCTATGATCTAGAATCAATGGCCAACCGCATCCCTGAACACCGATGACAAGGAAATGCCTTCCTAGAGAAGATCTTGAGAGTCAATGATCTTCACCTGATGCTCTAATAAAATTGTACCGCTTAAAAATATATAGGTCGTACTACTAGAAGAGGTAACTTGCCTTAGTCTGGTATGCTTTCTTCCCCTTGAAGACATTCCAAACAGAAGTCACTACAACACATAAGATTTTTTGCAGTGCTTGATAAGTCGTCGCAAAAAACTTCAAAATCATCGCAAAAAGTCTCAAAATCGCTACAAAATTCTCAAAATTGTGGCCAAAAGTCATTTGCCGCGAATTGTAGATCGTGGGTTAACCGCGGCTATTTGGGCGTGACAATAAGCCTAATATCTCGCAGTAAATCTACTACTTGCGGCTAGAAAACGCAGCAGATGGTACTATTTGCGACAGAATTTAACTCTCAGCTAAACAAAATGCAGTAAAAAGTCTTATTTATTGTAGTGAGTTTAAATAATAAATTAAGAAGATTAATTACTAAATATAGTATAAAAAACAATCATATAATTACATAATTAATGAAACAATTTAAATCAATTTTGTGCTTAACCATTCAAATGTGGTGGTCTCTCGTTCGAATGATTACCCAAACATTTGAAATTTAAAAAATATAAGTGTAATCGTTCGAATGCCTTCAAACTGTTCGAATGTGGTGGTCTCTTAGGTTTAATTACAACGTAATACATATATGTAAGAATGTCTGTATGCTATTTTGGTGAGAGAATGAGCACTTGGACGGGTGTCCTATTCACCATGAATCAAGATGGATAACTGAAACACAGAATGTGTCGCAAACAGTCGTACGCTACTTTCAGGCCGTACAGTTTTATATCACGTTCAACGGTTATTTATATAGATTACAACATTTATTTATATCACGTTCAACAGCTATGGGCATGACATGACACCCATCATCTAAAGTAAGGAATGATAATGTTTTATCATATCCTGCAGACTCTCAAGTTTGGAAGAAATTTGATTTGGAGCACCCATGTTTTGTTGAATAAACTCGTAATGTGTGACATGGTTAGAAACAAATGGTGTTTGGAAACATGAGTACTAGTCATAGTATTTGGCCAGTTTTACCTTTATAGTAAAATCTACCACCGTGAAAGTGTATGAAAAATCCATATTTCTTCTGAGTTTGCTCATTCTAGGTTCAAGATTATCGTAAAAAGATGTAGATATACACTTACAACAATTAACTGCAGAATTGAAAGATGAATGAGGTCTTAACATTTGATTCTTCAATAGACAACTTGTTCAAGATGCGTGCTACTGTTTTATCGATATTTTTTCACTTATGAGAACTTATCGGGTTGGAGTACGAAGAGGAAAATGACATGTCTGACAAGTAAAAAACGTATCTAATGTGAATGGCTTATGTACGCGAGGAAACTATATTTATGGGTTGTTGTCAATTTTTACCTACTGACCATAGATGATGTGAAAATGTTAGTTTTTTTATTTTAATGGCATTGTTGAATGGGGGCATCCTCCATCATATTTGTCTGGCGAAGATGTACTTGCACAACTTGTAGATGTCGGAACTAATGATTTTGGTGAAAAATAACATAAGAGAAAACAAGATGCTAATGACACTACAAGAAAAATAGGTAATAGTGATCAAATATTCACGAGGAAAAGGACTTTTAGTGACTAAAATAGATTATAATTAATAACTAATAAATGATCACAAATAAGCAATTGTCTTATAGTGTGAGTTGAATATGACAAAGAAGAGCATATTTTTCGAACTCTTCTACTGGTCAGCGCTAAAACTGTGAGATAGTCTCGATGTTATGCATGTTAAAAAAAAAATATAAGTCCGTGTTAGGAATATAGATCTCAATTGAAGGCAAAACAAATGATAATGTAAACTCCGTTAAAGATCTAAAACGGTTGGGAATAAAATAAAAAATGCACTTTTAATAAAGTGGTTCAACTGTTTACATATAGAGTGGTATACGATATCTAGAAAAAAAAAAAGACTACATTTTGTGAGTGACTGATGAAGATTAAATTACCGGATCTGTATGCCTCAAATCTAATAAGGTGTGTGCAAATAAATGATTGAAAAACTTCTGGACTAAAAATATATGATTGTTATGAATATTTACAATGTATTTTGCCCGTTAGTATCCCTAGGTACTTGACGAGAGATGTGTGTGTGACTTTGACTAAGTTGGGTGGATTTTTTAAAAACTTATGTGCTAGATAATAGTTTTGGATCCTATGAAATAAGATTGCTATAATATTGTGTAAGCTAGATAGTATTTACCCACTATCATTCTTCAATATCATGGTTAACTTAGCTGTTCATTTGTCACGTGAGACTCGACTTGCTGAACCAGTCTAGTATTGATGGATATATCCAACTAAACGATTCCGTAGAAAAGTTAAAACACACAGTGGATAACAAGGTCCGCATAGGAGAATCAATTGCATAAACATATATTGATGATGAGTGGCATATATTTTGTTCTAAATACTTCCACAACATTGACACGAGGTTTGATCGGCCCGAAAGAAACTTTGATGTTGACCAAGCAAGACAACAAAACAGATTTTTTGTGTTTTCCCAACAAATACGTTCACTTGATGTGCGTGTGGTTATGATTTGTGTAGAAGACAGTTGAAGAAAACTCAATGGTACATATTAAACAATTGTCTTAAGATATAGAGCCACTTGAAATAAGTTCACATAATTTGTTAATTAATATTGTAATTTACTTTAAAAAATTATATGAATATTAATTTGAATGATAATATTAACCTGCCCAAATAAGTGAGAGTCAATGATATAGGCTAGAAAGATGAATAGGAGTTTCCAAAATGGTTTGAACAATGGGTAATGAAATCACAGATGCAAGTTTGCACTAACTTAAAAAATAACTTAAAAAATTTATTCTAATATATTTATACTTTATTTAATATATAGGTTATACAAATGCATGCGGGTCGTCCAAACAAACGATATATCAGATGAACTGTTTGCATTGGCATGTGACCCTTTGAGATGCAAGCTCGATATCCTATATGTATTTTCGAAGAAGTATATATCACACAAAGGATCGAGAACGCTATAGAAAAATACAAAATAATAGTCTCCTAGTCGAAGAAAATCATGATGGAAACAATATTGATTTCTATGGGGTTATTGTCAATATAATCAGAATGAGATATTTAAGAGAGGTTGTGGTATATCTATTAAGTGTAATTGGTGAGACTTGAGCAATCTAAGAAAGGAAAAATTTGATGATAAATATTTTATGAGTATTAATACGTCAAAAAAATAGTATAAAGATTGGTCATTTTATTTTGGCTTTCAAAACATCTCAAGTATTCTATATAGACAATCTTGAGTTAAGAAACCAATGAAGAATTATATAAAAATTTTCTTCGAAAAATATATATATGACAATATCCCTGAAGTGAAGGAATAAGATGATCCTTCTACTCAAGACGCATACAAATAGAGCCATTAATTTGTCTTTAACCTATTTGTAAATTTGAGTCCGTAAGAAATGATTCCATTGCATAAGGAAATATTGAGATTAAAATTGTTGATGCGTCAGTTGAGCAAAATGTTGACTCATTTGAACTATCTACACATGATGAGTGTGAATGTATCAAAAAAATTTATACTGGTGACTGACTAATTCTGTGTTCACATCACACTAGCTCTTCGTCTGACTCACTACTATAGACTAACTCAACAGAACAATATGATATCTAATACTTATTTTTCTCAATTACGATAATTAATTGTTAATTGATAGAAGGTAAATAACTAAATATTCTATATAGTGAACAATATAATCTCATCAAGGTCAAGGAATTACTAGAGGTGTGAAGTTGGATAAATATCATAAAGTGGATAAAATTAAAATTAACATTCCTGATGACGTACAAAAGGAGAGAGAAAACAAGCAGTTTGGCTTGTATCTAGGCCTGTTCATCCGGGCCGGGTTGTGCCGGGTACAACCCGGCCCGGTTTGAAATTTTAATATATTTCTTAATATTTTAATTTTTTTTTTCAAAAAAATTAAAGAAAATTTTAAATCCGGGTTTCGGATTCCCAAATCCGGAACCCGGATAAACACCTATACTTATATCGCATTTGGGTGCTCTTACACAGACTTTGCACCTTTGGCTATGCGTTCATGGCATAAGTTTCGCAATATATAAAAAAGTTTATAAAAAAGCGTTGTTTGGTACTTAATATTTGTACAATAAATTTATATTAATATCATTTAATATCCTAAGTGATAATAACTTTGTTTATATATTTTTTTAATGATGACTTTGAATTAAATTTGGATCAAAGAGAGAAGCATAAGACTATTGATGAGCTTATGTTTAATATATTCTGCAAATATAAGGCGATGTATCATGAACATTATAATAAGTATGCGAACAAGGAAGATGCACGCCAGCATCATTTTCATAATGTTCAACCATCTGTATAGAAAAATGTGCAACATGTTTGAGGATTCACCATATAAGGTAAATTAAATGAATTATTTAAGTGTCCTTTTTAAAAATTTTGCTTGCTAATATATATAACTTCTATACAGGAGTGAACTTCAGTAAATAAAACAAATAGATCCAAGTTGAAGATTTAAGATTATGCAACTAAGATTTTAATGAGTACAAAATATTTGACGTAAATACATTAAGAATCCAGAGAAATATTAATTGAGAAAAAGTAACTAATACAAAGAAATATAACGAATAAAATGTTTATACATAAATACTTTTCAACGATATTAATCTTTTTCAGAAAATTACTAATGATCAATAAATAATTGACATCAACTAAAATACAAAGGAATATGATCATAAAATCTTAGACTACATCATCCAAGTGGAGAAAAATCTAAGAAAAGTATTAATTGAACAATCTTGTATCATATTAATTGTATTTGTTTTATATTATTTAAACTTGAAAAACTACATATATATTACATTTTTAATATTGTAAATTGATCATAAAATGTTTATTGATAAAGTTAACTTTTTTATATATGTTTGTTCTATTTTAAATATATTTGATATATATTTTATTAATAATTATGATAGTGATTATATATAATAAATTATTTAATAAAATTCAATATAAATAACTATCGGTATATTTATTATAGGCTCGCATATAGGGTTATAATCGAGCCGAGTTTTAGTTGTCGAGCTCAGTTCAACTCAAAATATTTGAGCTCGAGCTCGAGTCTAAACTCGATTTTTTTTTCTTTGTTCGAGCTCGACTCTCGATAAACTAAACTCTCAACTCGAGCACGAATTTTTTTTTTTAATTTTTGAATAGAATTTAATAACTAATAAATTAGATTAATTAAAAATCTAAAAATCTACGATTGAATTTGTACAATTAACAAGTAGAACTATTGAATTACAAGATTTTAAAAATTTATAAATAATTGCTATCTAACTAGTTGATATTTATCCATATAACTATATATTATATGCCTACATTTATTATTAATACATATCGATAAAATGATAACATATAGCTATTTCATATGTGGTTCTCACATATTAATATATGAAATTATTAAATTTTTTCAACTAATTATTGTATAAATTATTAAATATACTTATAAAGTATATTCAATTTATAGACATAAATAATTAGGTTACATATTATATATTTAATTATAAAATGGTATGTTTATATTATTAGCTAATATATATATGTGTGTGTGTGTGTGTGCGCGCGCGCGCGCGCGCGTGTATTTATCAATATATAAATTTGTTTTAATCGAATCGAGCTAACGAGTCAATTAGAGCATAAACAAGCGCGCTTTAATGAGTCTTAACCGAATTGAGACGAGTTTTGTCCAGTTTGTGTTATTTACTAATCGAGTGGGTATCTGCTTTTATAGACGAGTTTTTTTTACGAGTCAAATTTGTTTCGAGTTTAACTGAATATATATCGAATAGCCTAATTCATTTATTGCTCTATTCGTATAACAATAAAAATGAGGACATATATTCCCATTGCAATTATAACAAATAATAACTCTTCCCACCCACTGGAATGTCATTTGGATGGTGTTAGTGTGCCCGTTAGAGCTTACTGCTCTAGTGGACCACTAGCTAGGCACAATTTTTTTTTTTATAATTTTTTATTAAAAAATTTTAATATATTAATAATTACTTTTTAATTATTAAATAAAATTAAAAATTTTAAAAAAAATTAAAATACATTAGTTGTAAAGAATAGTGGGCATAGTATATCTTCCATGTTATTTAATGATGCCTCCATGCGTTGGATCAATTAATTAATTCTTTCTTTTATTGTTCGCCTCAAAAAGCTGCAGAAGGAGACGATTCTTTCAACTCCAATTCCTCTTCTTTACATACGATCAACGCGGAAGTTGCCAAGAAGTTCCTCCTCATGCAACGCGGTATCCATCGACTAATTAAGGAGCTCCATCGTCAATCACTGTATGTCCATCTCCAGTTAATTGTACTTCACATTCAAAATGAATTCCATCGCATTACCGGGACTCCTTTCCTCTCCTTCCTCCTCCAATTCCTCTTCTTCAACCTCTCAATGGAAGTACGATGTATTCTTAAGCTTTCGCGGTGAAGATACCCGCAATAATTTTACTGTTCATCTTTACCATGCTTTGGTTCAAAATGGAATTAAGACTTTCAAAGACGACAATGATCTTGAAAGAGGTGAAGAAATTTCACCTGCACTTTTAGAGGCCATTGAAAAGTCAAAGATTGCGATTGTTATATTTTCTGAAAATTATGCATCATCTACGTGGTGTTTGGATGAGCTGATGAAGATCCTAGAGTGTAAAATATCAAAGCAACAGAAGGTTTTGCCGGTATTTTACAAAGTGGAGCCATCGACAGTACGGCACCAAAAAGATAGTTACAAAGAAGCGTTGGCTAAACACGAAGACAAGTTCAAAGATGATGCTAAAGTTCAGAGGTGGAAGACTGCCTTAAAACAAGCTACTGATCTATCCGGTTTGCATTTAAAAATCAACGAGTAAGTCCAACATGTTTCACCCTTATCCCTCTATCCATTTGTATATTTTTGATAGATTCGTATATTTTTTTTTGAACGAATTACATCCTTTGCCCATATATATATATATATATATACATGTATATGTATGTATATATATGAAAAAGGTAGTGGTAGAATGCCTACTCATATGAACCGTTTGATCTTACGAGTCACGACCAGTCATAATTTGGTTTTTTATTTTATTTATTTGTTTATTAAGATTTTAAAAAATATCAATATATTATAATCACTTTTTTTTAATTATTAGGTAAAAAATATATATATATATATAAAATATCAAAATAAGTTGTCAAAATTATTGAAGAAAATATCATTTTTCATATGAAAATGCTTGGACCCCGTGAGGTGTTCACGATACTTCCTAATCCCTACAGATTTAACTTTTTATTTTTATTTAGTAGGTAAAAAATGTGTTTTTTCAATGTTTAAAATGATTTTCAAAAAAAAAAAAATTTGAAAAAGCATACAAAAAAAAAATAAAAAATAAAAAATAAAAAATAAAAAATGCAAAATGCAGTTTTCTAAGTAGAACTCCCGGAGCCACCTTCTGGTCCAATATATATTAACGAAATGAGTTTAGTTTCTTATTTTGAGATTTCTATTTACTTTTTTTTTTTTACATAATTTTAATATAAATTTTTATAAAAAATGTTCATATTTTTATATAAATAATTAAAAATACTATTTATGTGAGTAACTGTTGTGGTGCTGCCCATCAGCCCTACATGGATTCGGAGATGAGATGAGTTGAGATGAGTTTAGTTAATTTTTATAATACTATTATTATTTTAGAATTTGAAAAATGTGTGTTGGGATTTGAAAAATATGTATTGGGATTTGAAAAATGTGTATAGGAATTTATGTTTTATATAAAAAATTATAAAAATATAATGATGAAATGAAGATGAGTTAAGATGAGTTGAGCTCATTTTCGAATACAAACGGGCCTTATCGTTTCTCACATCTCTCAACTTTTTCTGTACCGTAAATCCTTTGGGCTTATTGGTGTTCATCTCGCGAGTTCGAAGTAGAAAATCGGCGGCAGATAAAATAAAATAGTATTTGGTCATTTAACCAGGGGCAAAATGGAAACAAAATTGTCATGCGAAAAATCAATGGTCATCCGGGATTGCCACTTTTATTTATTTATTATTATTTGAAAGGAAGATTGCCACATTTATATATAGAGATATAGAAAATATGAAAAATGTTTTGTACACCGTTTGGTAAACATAGTTGGTGTGCACCGTTAGGGTTTTTTTTTTTTTGAAATTTAATAATTAAGTAATTATTTATTTAATAATATATTTATTTAATATTTAAGTATATTTAAAAAATGATATAAAAGAAAATGAGCAAACATAATTTTTTTTTTTTACACTAATGATGCAATGGGCCCTAGAACTAAAAAATATATGTATGTCCAGAAAAGAATGGTCACATTTTGGTCCGCTTTCCTTTTTAGTCTGTCCAATTTGCCTTCAATAAAGTTCGAAATGACACTCGACTACAACTCATTGTAAAATTTTTACTTTTATATTTGTTTTTATTTCTATTTTTATTTTTATTTTTATTTTATGTCCAGCTCAGTTTTTGGCCTTTTATGGTTCAGTTCGTATGTATTTATTATTTCATCAGTCGCTTCCTTTTTCAAATTTTGTTTTACTGACAGATTTATGTTTTAAAATATGATTTACTAATAAAATAATATTTATCCATTAAAAAATAAGTACACTTAGATCTGAACAAAATAAGTACACTTGGACCTATCGCAGCTATAATTTAGGGGAAGGGATGGGATTTTCGGTACTCATTCACAAGCTATAAACTCCTACGATAGTCAAATATTCCAACAGTACTCCAAGAGACACTCGCCCACAATTCATCCAAATTATTGTTTATGTTGATGTCTTTTAAGCAATAATATTTTTCTTTCTTTACCATAAATTAAATATATATATATATATTTGCATAGATATATAATTTCTACCCCAAGTAATTGCATACATTTATGATTTATCAATTAAAGTGGTTAAGCGATACATTGATATATATATATATATATTGTCGAATTAAATTGGAATTTATAAACTTAAGTAAAATTTAAATTAATAGTTTACAAAATTTATGGTATAAATTGAATATGGGTGGTATTTTTTTAACACATAAATGTCACGTACTAAAAAACATTACTACAATGTAATGACTCTTATGGCCGTTTGTGCCTATTGCAATGTCATGATATTTTCCTATAAAGAAAAAAAAAAACATTATTAATTACAACGATTAAAGAAAACAGTGAGCAAAGAATGACAACATGCACGGCTTTGCTTCACTATTTTCAAAGTTCCATTTCTTTTCCCTTTTTTTAAGTCTTCAATTTTATAAAGATCAGTACCATGCATCTTTGCACCAGCTTCTTCGATCAGCTGTGTAAATTGTTACACTTTCAATATTCGTATGTTTATAACGGTTATTAGTCCAAAACTTGTGCATTCTTTTTAAAAAAATGGATAAATTTAGGACCTTTATAAAATAATTATTTATATATTTTTTTCAAATAAAGTGCATAGCACTTACACAATCTAAAATTATTTATATTACTCTGATTCAAATCATGGTAGGGATCATTTTCCTCCATTTAGTACTTATAAACTTGTGTCCTAGCCTGCCAACAACGCTTCATTTATAACATGAGAATAAAATTATGCCTAAATAATGTTCTCATGCCTTTTAACATGACGAAGTCAAATTCATGAATTTTCTTTAAATCTTTTTGCTTTAGTAGGGGTGAACATGAGTTTATACAGAAGATTGTTCAAGAGATCTCAACAAGCTTACCAAATCGTTTTGCCAGGCATGTGGCCAAGTATCCGGTGGGAATACAGTCTCATGTAGATTATGTTATTAATAATCTTTTATGTATTGAGAAGAATGAGACACGCATGATAGGAATCTACGGTAGTGGTGGAATTGGTAAAACAACTATTGCAAACGAGTTGTGGAACCACATTGGTGAGAAGTTTAAACGCTGTTGTTTTCTTGCTGACGTTAGAGAAAATTCAAAACAAAATCAAGGTCTCAGACAGTTGCAAGAGAAAATTCTTTCTAGCATTCTACCAAATCCACTCAAGGTTGATGATCAATATCAAGGAATGGAATTGATAAAGAATAGACTTTGTTGTCAAAAAATTCTTCTAATTGTTGATGATGTTGATGAATTGGATCAACTAGAAAAATTATGTGGAAGATGCGATTGGTTTGGTTCTGGGAGTCGAATCATCAGAACAACAAGGGATAAGAGTTTGCTATCTAAGCATGGTGTTGGTTTGAATTATCCTCTGAAGGAAATGAAAGGCGATGAAGCTCGTCAGCTCTTTACCCATCATGCCTTCAAAAGCATTGACAAACCTATTGATGATTTTGCGGATTTCATAGAGGATGTACTATAATATGCTGGTGGCCTTCCACTCGCTTTAGAAGTGATAGGCTCAAATCTATATGGAGAAGATATACATTATTGGAAAAGCGCATTTGAAAAGTACAAAAGAATTCCAGAAGAAAATATCCAGGAAAAACTCAAAATAAGTTTCGATGGATTAGATTATCATACAAAAAAGGTTTTCCTTGACATTGCATGTTTCTTCAAAGGAGACGAGAGAGAATATGTCACTAAAATACTGGACAATTGTGGTTTCTTCGCCTATGCTGGTATAAAAAAGCTCAATGATAAATGTCTCTTAATGTTTGATCAATGTGATGGTAGACAATATTTGAGGATGTATGACTTACTACAAGATATGGGTAGAGAAATTGTTCGACAAGAATCATCTGAAGAACCTGACAAGCGTAGTAGATTATATTTTCACGAAGATGTTCTTGAAGTACTTGAAGAAAATAAGGTAAGCTTTTCCCTAGAAATATAATTTTACTTTCGAGTTCTCTTTTTTTCTCAAATGAACCTACTATTAAATTAAAAAATTTAGATCCAAAAATACATATAAATTAATATAGACACGTACGTACCCTATACATGAAATATTGTCTTAATGTTTTAAATAAAATAATTTTAATTAAGAAGAAGAAATAAAATCAACAAAGCCAATTGCATGTTTTCAGATTTTTTAAGAAGGCAAAATGCTATGATTATCTTAGCATCTTTTAGTATTTTAAACTGAGTAACATGTATTAAAAGAAAGAAGTACACATGACTTTGACATTTGAACGTACACACCTATTTTTAGAAATGAATAATAAAAATAAGGCTATCCCTTTTGAATCTAAAATAGAAACATCATATGAAGAAAGATGTGGCTTATGTTTGTCGTTTCCTTCTTAAGAAAATGGGATAGTGATAAACACACATATTTTCGTTAAAAAAGAAAAAGAAAAAAGAAGAAGAAGAAGAAGAAGAAGAAGAAGAAGATAAAGATAAAGATAAAGATAAAGAAAGAAATCTTAGCATTTTTAATTTTAGTTTGATTATAGTGGATTTATCTTTCATTTTTATAGAACATGTGCATTCTCACATTAGGGAACAGAGCAAATTGAAGGCATATTGATAGATCTGCCTCGGGAGGACCGCGAGAGACAATTGAGTACTGAGGTGTTTGCAAAATTGAAAAACCTCAGAATATTTATAAACCGCAATGCAAGTTTTAGTGGCATATGGAAGTATTTCTCTAATAAGTTAAGAGTTGTTGATTGGTTCGAATGCCCTTTGGAGTTTTTGCCATCTACTTTCCTTGGAGAGAAACTCACTATTTTAAAAATGCAAAGAAGCATGATTAGAGATTTAGACATGAGATCGCTATATAAGGTAAGTATTTTTACTTTTAATATGTCGATTTGTCTTACTTTTAAGGTATGCTGCAAATTTCCTTTAACAATTAATATATTTCCTTTGTTTTCTTCTTTTTAAACAGAACTTAACAAGTATAGATTTCAGTGGATCTGAATACTTGACAAAAATATCGGATCTTACAAGTTGCTCAAATCTAGAGAAGTTGATTCTTGATGAATGTGAAAGTTTAGTTGAGATTCATGATTCTGTTGGATATTTGGATAAGCTTGTTGAATTGAGTTTTCTAGGATGTTCCAACCTAAAGAATTTGCCAAGAAGCTTCAAGTTGCGATCTCTAGAATTACTTGAACTTAAAGGTTGTACAAGCCTTGAATACTTTCCTGAAATTGAGTTTGAAATGAAAAATTTGAAGAGTCTCTGGCTAGAAAGCACAGTAATACAGGAGCTACCTTCATCCATTACATACCTCATTGGGCTCGAGCAGCTTGTTTTGAGATGGTGCGAAAGCCTTGTGCATCTTCCAATAAACATTTTTCCAGTGGGATCATCTAGAGGAAGTTGAGGTCTTTGCTTGTCCAAAGTTTGTAAATTTTGGAAAGAAAGTGGGGCAAAATGGACAATCCATGCCATGTACACATGAATTGCTCCCATTGTCGCCTCCAAAATCAAATCTTAGTTTGAGGAAATTAAATTTATCTCGTAGTGGTATTATTAGCCTTCCTCCATGGATAGAAAAACTTGTTGGATTGTCTCATCTTGATTTGACAGGCTGCGAGCAACTTGAAAATATTCTACAACTTCCACCAAATATAGAAGTGGTAGATGCTCCAAGATGTATAAGATTAGTTGAGGTTCATGATTCTATTGGATTTTTAGATAAGCTTGTTGAATTGAGATTTGAAGGATGTTCGAGCCTAAGGAATTTGCCAAGAAGCTTCAAGTTGAGATCTCTAAACGTACTTGAACTTGAAGGTTGTACAAGCCTTGAATACTTTCCTGAAATTGAGTGTGAAATGAAACATTTGAAATGTGTTCGGTTACATAGCACCGTAATACAGGAGCTACCTTCATCCATTACATACCTCACTGGTCTAAAGGAGTTAAATTTGAGAGGGTGCAAAAATCTTGTGCGTCTTCCAATAATTATTTTTCAGTTGGAAAGTCTATGGGCAGTTAACATCATTAATTGTCCAAATCTTAAAAATTTCAGTTGGCAAAATGGACAATCCATGCCATGTACACAGGAAAATGAAATTTCATCAAGTTTGAAGTATCTAACTCTAGATGGTAGTGGTATTGTTAGTCTTCCTCCATGCATAAAAGGACTTGTTGGATTGCATAGCCTAAGTTTGAGACACTGCAAGCAACTTGAAGAAATTCCACGACTTCCACCAAATCTAGAAGTGTTAGATGCTTTTGGATGTGAGTTATTGGAATACTTTCCTGGGGTATCAACAGAATCTTTATTGGGTACAACTCACTTGCTAAGTAGGATTGACTTATCGGAGTGCAAAAAGGTGCTTAAGAATGTAGTGAATCACATGTCAAAGCCATTATCGCATAAGGTATATATGTCTCATAATCTATTTCTCTAATTTATTTCTCTGTTTGGTATGCCTTAATTTCTAACATATAGTTGGTTTAATAGGAATCCTTACGGGTGAAAAAATCAAGTAGGATTATATTCCAAGAAGTAGGATATATACTCATGCGCCAGATCCATTATTGTATATAGAAAATGTTAAGTATCCCCACTCTTGAAATCCCGATGGGATTTTTTTTTACATAATTTTTAAGTAAGTATTTTTAAATAATATTTTATATGATGTTTTAATATATTAAAACATTTTTTAAGATATTAAAACAACATATAAAAATATTATTTACTAACACTTTCTTAAAAATCGTATAAAAAATAACTAAAAAAAATTCCCATCAGAATCCCAATAATGGGATATCTAGCATCTTCCTTTGTATATCTGCCATATTTAAATGCTTGTATTCATTTTTTAACATATACTTAGTTTAATAGGAATGCCTTTGGGAGGAAAAATCAAGTTGCATTATATATCCAGAAAGTAGGATTCCAGAGTGGTTCAATTATTGCAAGAAGACTATTTCATATAGTAATTCTATTGAAATAGAAATTTCTCGTAATGCGTACATGCGTAGTCATCAGATCGTGGCAGTAGTTTTGTGTTCTGTTGCGAGTCCTCTTCTAAAGAAAATTTCTCATATTACTATCTCAATAAACGGCCAGCAGATTAGTAGTGATATGTGGCTTCGACCTTCAATGGACCTACATCGTGTATGTCTACAATACATAACACGAAATTCTATCGTGTCAAGAAGTTACAGGGAGGGGAATAATATGAGGTTTACA